>JAMPIV010002228.1:0-123720 GCA_024509875.1 Oreohelix idahoensis | reverse complement strand
TGGCAATTGTTTTCACATAGTATCTATCTTACTTAGTCGTTCCCCTTCTACCGTGAGGTGTAGAGGTTTGGAAGAGAGAGTGCCAGACTATCCTATCGGCTGTCTTCCTCCTGGCCTGGTTCCATTCTAGTCCTTAGTCCTTCAAAGATTGTCTAATGTTGTCCTCCCAGCAGACTCTGGGTCGTCCTGGGGGTCTGGATCCCTGGCTCTTTGTTTCCCATGCTTGTCGCGGTAGCCGATCTTCTCCCATTCTGCAGACATGGCCAAACCATGTTTTCACATAGTATCAACAATTATTTTGCTTGACTCTGTTATTCATTGGCTTTCCTCTATTTCAGACTTCTTTATTTCATCTGTCGCTTTTTCACGATCTTTCTTTTATGAAGTTTAGTGGTTCGTTTTGTGTCATATTTGTGTATTTTTATGACGTCACTTTCATTCATGCTGTTGGACACCATTGGGACTAGTGTTCATAGTCTACCCAATTCTTTCAGCGGAGAGTTTCTTAGCAAGACTTTTTATTGTTAATTCAATTTTCTGCTTTTGATAATGACTGTTTCCAAACAATTATCTAACTGTACTATTGTTTGAGATTTAATGAAGATGACTTTTTCCTCCATCATTTTTGTTTCTTGATTACGGCTGAATAATGTGACTGAGTAAGCCTTTCAATTTACCATGTCACACTCTTTAAAATTAACACTTAAAATGCATGTGACAACGATAGAGTGTAACAGATAAGAGAAAGGACAGCATGTTCTATGTATGAGCCTGTGTGTCCAATTCGTAACCTTCTGACAATAAATTCTGTTCGTTCATTACCTCCTGGCCAATAACAGGTGGCTGCTCACTTCCTGCCTTTTCAACACCTCCATGAACAAAAGCTGAGTTATTGCTGTAGAATCTGGAATAGATTTAAAAACTGGTATCACAATGCCATGCCTGGACCATTTTTTCTGATAAACTGACCTGATGACCAAACTGGACAAACAAATATGATATGGAGACTGCGGTAACACTAGAGTATCATGACAATCTAACTGGAAAAAAAAATCAACTCACAACATATTCAAACAAATGTGGCTAAACTGCTACAGTCAGGAAACAAACATCTTTAGCCGTAACACTGTTTACAGCATTTAATTTTTTTTTGGTGTTTAACAGGTGCGAGGAAGCTGGCTCCAAAGTCAATCCCAACAAGGCCTGCATGATGTCGTGCTACTTAAACAACTCCATAGCAAAAACAGATGTTCCAGATATTACTCTCAATGGACAGAAAATTGAAAGAACAGCTGAAATACCTTGGAATTACAATCGATCGCGGGCTGTCGTATAAGTACCATGTTGATCACATCATACAGAAATGGTCTGGCAGCCCTGAAAATAATGGCTGCTGCACATCTGGAGCAGAGATTAATATTTCTTCTTTATAATCAGCTCGTCATATCAGTCATTGAGTATGAGCTGGGAATACTAACACTGTCAATTACACAATGTGAATGACTAGAACGCATTCAAAATGCAGGGATGCATATAGTCTTGGGCTATACGCGTGATACCGCCATAGTGACAATGAAGTACATGCTTGGAGTGCTGTCGATTAGATCCAGATATGCGATGGCCCAGGCAAAAGCCTATATGCGAGTAACCACAGACAAATGGCACCCCCTTCATGGAAACATAGCTGACATCAAGGGGGCAAGAATAAAGAGGGGGATGTCATGGATGGCATAGGCAGAAACAACGATCAAACAGGTGACCACAGTTGAAAATATATTCAAAGGGGAAGAGTGGAGTAAGTCAGATGAGAACTGGATTAACTACCAGCAAGACATCATCAGCCTTGGCAGAGAGTGTACAATTTGGGGCAATGGGAAAGCAGAACTGGTAATTAATCAACTGATACTTGATCATGCAGGGGATAATGATGCCATTGTGTATACTGATGGGTCTGTGATCCATGGTGAAAAATCAGGTTGGGCTTCTCTGCCGGGGTTAAGGGCAGAATAGTCACTGAACATAGTGTGGCGTACAAGATAATAACTTCCAGCATGAGAATGAAGGTAGAAGCAGCTACTGCAGCCTTAAGGTGGCTAACTGAAACTTCAGTAACAAAGGCAGTCATTGTGTCAGGCTCTCAGTCAATGCTTCGAAAGGTTCAAAATGGTTGGCTACGGCATAAGTGGAAAAACTCCATAGAAGCTTCGAATCTGCAGGAGCTGGTGTAGATCTACTGTCTGGTCATGCAGGGGTAAGCAGTAATGAGAGATCTGACAGACTAGCATCAAGAGCACCATCAGTGGGGACACTGGATATGGATAAAGGAGAGATACTGAGAACAATTAATGATCTTGTTAGAGAATGACCCTGCAATAGATGAATCATCAAGGTTAACTATTTGACTCCAGAACAACGCTCAGAGTGTTGGTCAGATTTGACACCCATGCCAAAACAACTACAGTAGAACTCCATTTATCCGAACCCCATGGGACCGAGCATCGTTCGGATAATCAAATGTTCGGATAATTGGATTACATAATGTATCGAGTACATGTACACATATTTCTAAAAATAATTAACCATCACAAGGAAAATACACTATAAAACATATTTACATACTTGTACTGTAATAATAATACCCACACTGTATTAGATCACTGTATCACCAAAATCTTTTATTACACTGCAGTGCATGTACTACTTGTATTAATTATTTTTGTTAAGAAAGAGAAATGTTTTCAAAATAACATTACAAACGATTCAAAACCAGGCGCAACTTACGTATATATGTACTTGCACAGATGTAGCCCACTATTTAAAATAATGAGGAATCCTCTTTTGCACCAAACTGGATAATCTCCTTTTGGCTGCTAAGTCCCGCATTCTCTTCAACAGCAGAAGCTTGTACCAAGCCATCGCAGTTTCTAGTGCTATAAAGGCCTCTTCAGGACTTGGTCGACGTTTTGGTTTTTCTTCATAATCTACAAGTACATCATGTACTTCTGAGGAGTCTTCATCATCGGTCACTACATGTATTTGGTTTTCTTCTTGCACAAAGGACAAAATTTCTTCGTCATTCAAAAACTGAAAACCAGAATCATTATCATCTTCTAGCCACATGTGTGCATCATCTTTGTCACAGTCCGAAAATCCGGGCATTGCTTGAAACAGTTCCACAACTTCATTTATACAATCATCATTTGTGTCCACTGCAGTAGTTTCATTTCCTCCTTTTTTCCCACGCAATCTATTCCAAGCCTTGTTGAGATTATCTTGTGACAGGGTGGTCCAAGCATCAGCTAACATATAGCAGCAGTCTTTGAGATTAAGCTTTTTGGAAAACGCCACCACACTTTCTTCATCTTCAGCCAACAATAAACGACGCAGGACTTCCTTCTTGTACATCTTTTAAGCTTTGCTATAACACCCTTATTCATTGGTTGAATCAGTGCTGTTACATTGGGAGTCAGAAAAATTACTTTAAAATTTGCATCAACTGCATTCAATGTATCCGTCTCTGGATGAGATGGTGCATTGTCCAGTAGAAGAATTACTTTTCCAGTTTTCTTTTCTTGTTCTCTCAACCTCTTCACATTTGGGATGAACTGATTTGTATACCAATCAAGAATTTCACTGTTCATCCAAGTACTCTTCTGTGCTTTGTAACACAATGGTAGACATGTCACATTCTTTAAACAACGTGGTTTTTTGGCTTTGCCGATCATTAGCACCGGTAAACGATGACTTCCACTGGCATTCGCGGCTACCAAAATAGTTACTCTCTCTTTGCACTTTTTAAACCCAGGGGCAGCTGCTTCGCGCTGAGATGCAAGTGATTTTTGAGGCAATGATTTCCAGTATAAGCCAGTCTCATCGGCATTATACACATTATCGAGTGAATAACCTTCTTCTTCCAAAAAAGCCAAGAATGTTTCTTTAAAATTTTTAGCGGCAGTTGCATCGCTAGATAAAGATTCCACTTGAATCTCCAATTCTCGTATGCCATGACGAGATTTAAAGTTTCTTAACCATCCCTGGCTAGCCTTAAAGTCAGGAGGACCGTCAAGTTGATTGTTGAACTGAAGTGCCTTTTCACACAACAGAGAACCAGAGATAGGTTCCCCTTTGCTTCTTCTTTGCACAAAACATATATACAAAGCCTCTTCCAATTTCACATCTTTCGCATTTCTCATGGTTTTACGTTTCTTCGACCGATTTTCACTATCAAATTTCGATGCAAAACTCATAATTTTATCCTTGTTACTTTTGATGTCAGAGACGGTCGCTTTCCCAACATTGAAAATCCTCGCAAGTGAAGACACAGTTTCACCTTGTCCTAGTCTCTTGATAATTTCTGTTTTCGTTTCAATTGACAAAACATTGCGGTTCCTTTTATATGCTTTAGGCCTACTGGAAGATGCCATATCGCACAGAGAAATACTTGTACACCAAAATTATTCTGCTGTAGTAGCAGACACAATTATTTTAAGTTGAACTGTCTGTTTAGCCAGTGTTCTACCTAGAACGCACACGTACACTGGATTGGTAAACCAGATATTAACTGACTTTATGATCTAACTGACTTCCTGTACGTAAGCGACCGACCATTAGACATCCCATTCTCTACAAATTGTTCGCACACATTTGAAGTTTGCCGCATCAAAAGATTCAGAATTTTAGTCTAACGTGACTGTGGCATCTGATTTTTTTTTTTTTTTTTTTCCTGGAAAAAGTGTTCGGATAATTGGATGTTCGGATAATTGGGGTTCGGATAAATGGGGTTCTACTGTATCATGAATTAAAGTTAGGCACAGGGTGGAAAAAATTGCGGAGTCAAAGAGTTAAGACTGTTCGAATTTGGCATCAAACGTCAGGCTAGCAAAGATGGACGTATGAGAGGATGCATCCGTCGTGTTCATAACCAGCGAGCTACAGGAACAGTTAGCATTCACTCTTCGACATATACTGAGGGAGACTGAGCACCTATGGGTTTGCCCAGAATGCAATGATGCCGATTCTGTTCAACAATAACAATTTTTTCTGTAAGTAATAAGCGGCTACAAATCTCAGAACAATGATTGCTAGCACTAATATTAATCATAAATTAAGTGTTTTCAAAAATTACTGACTCAACAGCGAACTGGGTAGCTATGAATTTTCAAATTCAGATGTCTCCCACCTCGCGACCGAAAGGTAGTCCAATTACCAATCTGCAACAACTGCTGTTTTAAATTTTGTTATGTGCGGTCTAGATTTTTGTCATGTATTTTTTTTTTATCGCGAAAAATAATTAGGATATTATTTTTCTGTCTCTGCATCCCAAGCCTAGGCCTAATCTTAATGCTAAACCACTAACCATAACACTGTTTTTAGCATTTAGTTTTACTTGTGAATAATAAGCGGTTACAAATCTCAGAACAATATCTGCTAATACCAACCTTAATCATAACTTTTAACCTATTTTGAGCATTTTCAAAAATAATTACAGACACATAATGGTGAACTGGGGTAGTTATGAATAGTGAATTGGCATACTTATTGATCTCGAGTTGCATGACATGGCGGCATATGCCCGGTTTTGGCAAATTATTACCATGCAGTAGAACTTCTATTGTGTTGCGCATGCACAAGCGTGATAATGTAAAGCACATGGACCAGAAACATAAAATTGACCATGGCATGTAGTTTCACCTGTGTGTTACCGGGGCCTGAAAGGGGAGCAAAGAATAGTAACACTGTACCCTACCATGAAGATAGCAATGGGGCTCTGCTCAATGAAAAAACAGCTGTAATGAGAAGGTGGACAGAATATTGTAAAGAATTATATAACTGTAAACTTGACACTGACTTAGGCATATTAAACAACATTAAGTGCGAAAACAGAGAACTCGGAAATGCAGCAATACTACGGGAAGAAGTGGAAGAGGCTATATGTTCGATGAAAGGAGGGAAGTCACCGGGTGTGGATAATATACCAGCAGAGCTCTTGAAATATGGAGGACCAGATATAGTAAAAATCATGACAACAATTTGCCAGAAGATATGGAGTACAAAAAAATGGCCAAAAGAATGGACGCAGTCATTAGTAATACCGCTTCCAAAGAAAGGAAATCTAAAAATGTGCAAGAACTACAGAACCATTAGCCTTATTAGTCATCCAAGTAAGGTGATGTTAAGGATACTTTTGAACAGAATAAAACAGAAATCAGAAGAAATCTTGTCAGAGGAACAGGCTGGCTTTAGATCAAAAAGAAGTACCTCAGAACAAATCTTCAATATTAGATTACTGATCGAAAAACATCTCCAGCATCAACATGATTTATACCATAACTTCATCGATTTCACAAAAGCCTTCGATCGAGTCTGGCATGAAGGTTTATGGCAAATAATGAGAAAATTCAATTTTGATACCAACATCATAGATATCATTGAAGCACTATACAAGGACGCAAGCAGTGCTGTTTTTGCAAGCAATGACATTGGAGAATTTTTCAAAACAACTGTAGGAGTTCGCCAGGGATGTATCCTGTCACCAGTGCTCTTTAACATTTATCTAGAACATATTATGCAGGAGGCTCTCTACGATTATAAATCAACCATATCGATTGGAGGCCGACCTCTGTGTAATCTACGTTTTGCTGATGATATTGATCTGATAGCTGGAACAGAATCAGAACTTCAAGACCTTACCTCTAGACTGGAGAAAGTAACAAGAACATATGGGATGGAAATTAATATAGAAAAAAGCAAGATATTGGTGAATAGCCATAAGAAACATGTTCCGACCAACATTACGTTAAATGGGCAAACGTTAGAAGAAGTTAACACCTTAAATATCTCGGGTCCACTATATGTAGTGATGGAAGATCAAATAAAGAAATCAAGACAAGACTTGAGATGGCCTCAGCTGCCATGACAAGGTTGAATGTGATCTGGAAAAGTAACATCAGTTTTCCTGTGAAGATCAAATTATACAAATCACTTGTATTATCTATTCTCTTGTATGGGTGTGAGGGCTGGACACTCACTGCAGATACAGAGCGAAGGATTCAGGCTTTCGAGCATAAATGTTATAGAAGAATTTTGCGCATTTGCTATAAAGAGCACAAAACAAATGTCTATGTTAGAGAGAAGATAAACACCTATGCAGGCCATCAAGAACCACTTTTGTCAATAGTGAAACGTCGAAAGCTTGCCTGGTTTGGGCATGTAACTCGTCATGACTCCCTTTCGAAAACGATCCTCCAGGGAACAGTCGAAGGTAAACGGAGAAGAGGAAGGCAAAGAAAATCCTGGGCTGATAACATCAAAGAATGGGCAGGACACGGTTTCTCCACACTTGTACGCATTGCTGAGAATAGAGAGCAGTGGAGGACCCTGTCTGCTGATGCTTCCACCATGGCACCCCTACGACCCATGACGGGTTATGGGTTGAGATGATGATGACCCTACCATGCATGTCGTAAAAAGCAACTAAGGAGGGTTGGGAATGGGACTGGTTACCCCATCCCGTAAATAACTTTTTACCAAACAACTTCAACAAACATGGACAGAATATAAATCAACTCAGTCGCCCAAGACAGAAGAAGGTCCTCTGGAAAGGAGGCACAGGAAGCAACCCAGAGAAAGCTGAAAGGAGTCTGGGTTGCCGACTAATCTTTTTTCGTCTAGGAAAATCTCCAGGATTGGCACCTGGAATGTTCGCACTCTATGTGAACAAGGGAAAACTGCGCATGTAGCAGCGGAAATGACAAATTACAGGATTGATATCCTGGGTCTCTGTGAGACACAGTGGAAGGGCATAGAGAGGAGGAGATTGATCACAGAAGAAATGGTGTTGTCCTCAGGACATGAGGAGGAAAGAGCCCACCACAGTCTAGGGGTGGCTTTAATGCTGTCTAGGGAAGCACAGAAGGCACTTATAGAATGGGAAGCAATGGGACCCCGAATTATAACAGCAAGGTTTAAATCAGCCAAAAATAAAGTAAATATAAACATCATCCAGTGTTATGCACCAACAAATGATAAAGAAGAATCTGAGAAAGAAGACTTTTACACCAGATTACAAAATGTCTTGGACAAAAAGAAAAGAAAGGACATCACAATTTTGATGGGGGACCTAAACGCGAAAATAGGAACAGACAACACCGGCTTTGAAGAAATCATGGGAAAGCATGGATTAGGTATGATGAACGAGAATGGGGAACTATTAGCTAACTTCTGTGCTTCAAATCAACTAGCTATAGGAGGAAGCATATTTCCACATAAAAGAATACATAAAGCAACATGGATATCACCAGACCACAGAACTGAGAATCAGATTGATTACATATGCATAAGTAAGAAGTTTAGGTCATCACTGCATGATGTAAAAGTATGTAGACGAGCGGCTGGAAGATGAAACAGATATGGAAGACCACTGGCAACAAGTAAAAAAATATATGGAATGAGACGTGAAGAAGTACTGAGAAAAAGAGAACATCGGCACAAAGCATGGATAACAACAGAAACCATTAGCAAGATAGAAGACAGGAAAAACAAGCTACTAATCAGCTGTGAACGACCAAGTAAAGAAGAAATAAAGAAAGCCATAAAGCTTCTGAAAGATGGAAAAGCACCTGGTCCAGATGGAATTCCAGCAGAGGCCATCAAAACCGATATTGATTCCTCTACAGAGATATTATACAAACTACTTGGCAAAGTCTGGGAGAGAGAGGAAATACCAGCAGAATGAAAGGAAGGTTATCTGGTCAAGTTGCCTAAGAAGGGAAATTTACAATAGTGCAAAAATTATAGAGGAATAATGTTACTATCAGTGCCAGGAAAAGTATTAAACAGAATCATCCTAGGGAGATTAAGAGTCCATAGACAAGCAACAGAGAGATGAACAAGCAGGTTTTCGACAAAACAGATCCTGTACAGACCAGATAGCCAATTGAGAATAATAGTTGAACAAAGTCTGGAATGGAATTCACAGCTATACATCGGATTCGTGGACTATGAAAATGCATTTGACAGAGAATCACTTTGGAAATTGGATGAGGCATTATGGAGTTCCCATGAAGATCATTAACTTAATAAGGAAGACTTATGAAGACATGACATGCAGAGTTCTTCATGAAGGACAACTTACAGAACCGTTTAGGATTAGAATGGGAGTGAGACAGGGATGCCTCTCGTCTCCCTTTCTTTTCTTACTAGCAATAGATTGGGTTATGAAAACATCGACATCACACAACAGAAATGGAATCCAGTGGAATCTGACTAAACAGCTTGATGATCTGGATTTTGCAGATGACTTGGCTCTTCTGTCCAATAACCATAATCAGATGCAAGAGAAAATGGAAATTCTTGATGAGAAGTCACAACAAGTGGGCCTGAAAAAGTACACAGGGAAAAGACAAAGATTATGAGAATAAATGCAAGAAATGATAACAAGGTTGAACTTGAAGAAACACCACTAAAAGATGTAGAAAAGTACACATATCTTGGCAGTAATATAGAGAGTTGGAGGGACAGACAGTGATATCAAAATAAGAATACAAAATGCAAGAGGAGCTTTCATTGCATTGGGAAACATATGGAGAACAAGAGAAATTAAGTCCAACACGCAAATAAGAATCTTCAACTCAAATGTCAAGTCAGTCCTATTGTATGGCTCTGAGACATGAAGAGCAACAAAAACAACAATCAAAAAACTACAGACTTTTATAAACGTGTGCTTGCGTAGAATAGAAGGACTGAAATGGTATGACAAAGTCACAAATGTGGAATTGCTGACAAGAACCAGACAAGTACCAGTGGAACAAGAGTTGAGTTAAGAAGACGCTGGCGATGGATAGGACACACATTGAGGAGACCTGTTGATAGCATTACAAGGCAGTCCTTGTTCTGGAATCCACAGGGAAAGAGAGGCAGAGGTAGACCAAAAAATACATGGAGAAGAAAACTGAATACAGAGGTGAAAATGATGAGGAAAACTTGGAAAGAACTTGAGCAGATGGACAGGACAGGAAGACTTGGCATGTGTTTGTTGAAGGCCTATGCTCCTCAGGGAGCTAAATGGTATTGATTGATGTAGTTTGGGTCATTTTTGCACATGACTGAAGTGCTACAACAAAAAAAGAATATTTTAATATTTTTTCTTGTTGACGAAAACGTGTGATTTTCAGAGCACTTCATTATTTGAATTTTGGATAAACGGTTATGGGCGTGTGCATGACAAAAAGAAAACTGTACATCATTTTTTGCACAAATTATCAACGTAGACATACATAATTCGTGTATAAGCATAATGGCACACACAACTTAGTGCCCAAAGAACGAGGACACAAACGTCTCAATCCCTACGTTTTCAAAAACTTCATTAGCAACTGAGTGCAAAAATAGCGTAAGATGCTTGTTACACCTCGTTCTGGCACACACACACATATGCCCATTAGGAGATATATCTGTGTGCACCAACGAGTAGTATGATAATGCACTATTTGTGAACAGCGCACCATGGTGTTGGTGAGATGTAATAGGTAGCAGAAGTGTGACGTATGCAACGTCTGCTCTTAGAAGCAACTTCTTAACTTTCTGCCTCTCTTTCGGGCTGTGTCCGTCAAGCTGTGTGGACGTGTATTTCATGTGCTCCATGAATATGGAGATATTTTATAAGTGCTTGTAGCCTTCTTCAATATGCTGATGATCGCTACTGATATATTTATTGGCCAGTGTTGGTTCGCTACTCTCAAGGAGGTACCAAAACCCTTTGTAACAGTTTTTACGATGTCAAGATTTGATGAGGCTCTATTTCATTTCAGTCCGGTGTGGACTTGGAAGAATATTGTCGGCCAGATCTAACTAAGCACATATGATATTATAAAGGACGGACCATAGACTGTATCAGAACATCTTACTGATCATATTTTATTTAGTTAAATGTTCCTGTGTTTAATACGTCATTAAACATTGAAATTGTTGGACAGTCTTCGCTGAAGATTTAATTCAAGTTACAATTTTTAATGGTGTTTGATGTTTGCATGCTGTATCTGCTTTCAACCTTCGCAACTCACAACATGTATTCTAACTCCAGCAATACACCGTAACAATGCTACAAACTGAGCCGCAATAGTGCTGAGATAAATTGCTGTCAAAAACATCTTTAACTCTTTACTTCAAGGTACTCCAGTGAAGCTATCTACAATAAAACATTAAAGTAAGAAATAACCATTATATGATCACACGAAAAACCACTCAGCCATCAAAGAAGAATATATTTGGTCACCAAAAGCAAGCAAATACTTGAACAACCATACAGGTTTAAGACTCAGCAATTCACAGGCTTTCCAACCACTATTAAAAAACAGGCTCTCTAAAACTGACCACTTTCATAAGCTGTCCAACCTGAACCAGAGTCCATGACTACCAGATCACATCACGTGATCTCGGATTCATGAGAATTGAACAGTTTATGACTAAATCTCAGCTGTCAATAACTTTGGCTAAGTTCCATGTAAAGCATACATACATTATGGTTGTCATAAAACATACCGTGACAACACCTTTTTAAAGCACAAAATCAGCTGATATTTCCTGCTACAGCTAAGTCTCTTAACCTCGCACGAGACAAGATTTATGACCATAGAGCCCTAAGTGCATGTATAACGGACAGAGCTGTAGTCTCACTCTTCTCACAACAATTTCGCAGTTGTCTAGAATATGTAATTCAAATCATCATAAGAGTTTAATTACATATTCTGTCCACCTTTGTATTACATTCTCTTTGTCCTTTAATGCTGTTCGTCTTTTGATTTTGAAAAGCCAGTGGCTGATGACCCAGGGCTTTTGAAAGTGGGCCTTTCTTTGAGATCTCTGTCGAGACATTTAATAAACGGTACAAGGAACAGAACTACAGTTCTGAAGTTTTTTAAATTCCGGATTACAAGAAGTCTGGACTAAAGAGTTTCAGATAAATGGTTGGAGACCTATATTGAAATTAGAATTTGTTGAGGGTTTTCTTTCAAGTACGAGGGTCGTTCAAGTCAAACCGGGACTTTTTGTTCTGGAAGTACAGGAAGGAATGCTAGCGTGGTGGTACTACTGACAGTAGTAAGTAACAAGTGTGACCTACTCGTATTACCGTTAACGTTACCGTTATTACCGTTAGGTGGCGTACGTGTCACGGGTCAGTCCCTGATAGATAATGAAAATGGCGGACAACAGAGTTAGTGCACGTTGGGTGCCAAGACAGCTTTCCGCTTTTGACAGGAAGAGAAGAGTTCATTTCTGCACTGAGTTGAAGGATCGTTTTGGCAGGGAAGGCCAGAATTTTCTGAATCGCGTCATTACGTGTGATGAAACCTGGGTGCATCATTTCACTCTGGAATCAAAACGAGCAACCATGCAGTGGAAGCATACGGACTCACCACCACCCAAAAAATTTCGGAAAATTGTGTCTGCTGGGAAAGTGATGGCGAGTGTTTTCTGGGACAAATATGGAATTATTCACGTGGATTTTCTACCCCGTTGTGCCACTATCAACAGTGAAGAGTACTGTCGCATTCTAAGTGATGTGCATAACCATCTGCGGAAAAAACGGCCTGGTTTGATAAGAAAATGCGTCCTGTTTTTACAGGATAACGCACGACCACATACCGCACCACGTGCAAATTACACCAACTCGGGTGGGAGGTAATGCCACATCCCCCTTACAGCCCAGACCTCGCTCCGAGCGACTTCCACCTGTTTGGACCCCTGAAAGAGTTCCTGGGAGGTCAGCGAAGCAGGCTGTCCTACGATGGTTCAGGAGTACTGACAAATCTTTCTACGCTAAATATTTTCAAGCATTAATTAAACGCTGGGATAAGTGTATAAATGTAGCAGGGGATTATATTGAAAAATAAATGGCAATTTCACTCCTACAAATTTGTTCTTTTAGTTTGTACAAACAAAAGTCCCGGTTTGACTTGAACGTCCCTCGTATTTAAAGTATAGATATTTTTTATGTGTTTGTTTGGAGTTTCTGAGCATTAACATTTTTTAAAATCATTTTCTATTGATTTTAATTTTCTTAGTTAATGTTATTGACAGTGTGCCCAACTTTAATACAGCTATGCGTGAGTATTCCTATACTTGGCCACTTAAGTATGGTTGGGTAGGCTAATTACATCAATACATATGGTCAACTTTTGAGCGATTGATTATACACCAGTGAGGCTATCTGGAAAGAGAAGACAGTTTCTTTTCTTTTTTGTTTGACAGAGAAGTCGAGTTTCACAGGTTCTGCAGCAGTGTATATTTACACTGCAATAGTCAGATGTGACGGTATACACAAAGCGTCAACATTTGTTGGCCCACCATGTGTATATTTATCAGGTAAACTTCAGCACAATGACTGAAATGGCTACTAAATTTCAAAAACATGGAAATTACCTGTGAAGATGTAGAGGTGCCTCATGCAGCATGGTGTAATACTGCCGAACAAATTCACGGCCAACTTCCTGTGGGCCAGGAGTTTCCATTACCATTGTACTGAAAAGACAGTCAAATATGCAATTCTAAAATTATTTTTCATATTAAAATCTTCAGTAACTTTTTAATGCAAAGTTCTTTTTGTCAAATTTCTTTAAACTGATTTTTCTGTCATCTGTGACAGAGTAGGCAAGATGTCAGTCATTGTGAACTGATAGATTGTAGACGGACCACCCAACACAGAAGCACTGAATCCTTCAATTTAATCTGTTGTGTTTGAAGGTATAACATTTTTCGTACTGAAATTTGAGGACTTAGTTGAAGTAACACAGTGCAAATCAAAACCATATGAAGTCTGTGTTACTGTATAATTTTTGTGATACTAGTACTCAAATATTATGTGTTTGAATTTGTTTTTAGTAATGCAGTATGTTTTT
This sequence comes from Oreohelix idahoensis, assembly GCA_024509875.1. Lineage (NCBI taxonomy): Eukaryota > Metazoa > Mollusca > Gastropoda > Stylommatophora > Oreohelicidae > Oreohelix > Oreohelix idahoensis. The sequence continues at coordinate 109,825 of JAMPIV010002228.1, read as the reverse complement.
CCTAGCACATTATTGTGTGTCTTCAATTAATAAACATTTCTGTTTGCCTTGTGGAGAATGCAGACAATAGTGGCACTGAAAAAAAAGTAGCAGATCTTGGCATGCTAAAGTGTGTCAGGCCTGATCAATGGCACTATGAAAATAAAACTCGTATCAATCTTGGTACACATCACATCTAGTTATATGGATCAATGCCATCTGAAACTCACTTCTATTATAGAAAAAGCCAACTCCTAAAGCTCACTAGAAATTTACCATATTCACTGGACACACGAGAAGAAAATATGAGAATCTGGTTCAAGTGGTAAATTCTGCCAAAATGAACAACAGGATAACAAGAGATAGAAGTAAACTGACAAAACTGATCAAATGTCGTAAGAGGAAAGTGATAATAATGACACAAGACTCAAGAGAAAATAAAGAGACATGACTGTGAACAACATTTGGCACAGACCCAATGATATTGAATACTGAGTGTAGTGGCTAATTTTTACAAAATATACCCCTTAAACTGTCCACAGCAGAAAGTTTAGATTTTTGTCAGCTGCTAGTCAAGGCAGCATGAACTGCCTTCTATAATGCACTTTCTCTGTTCAAAAGCTAACAGAAAATGTGATGTAAATGTGTGGCCCTGGAAGAAGCTGCAGCAGGACAATATTATCTCACAGATGCTGGAGATAACTGAAACAGGGGGGTCGGAGTGGCTAAGAGATATGGCATGAGCCTCTAAGTCTAAAGGTACCAGGTTCAGTTCCCAGTATAAGGAATATATTTGATGGACATTTTTTTCAGAACCAGTGGGTCCCAATGATGTCATACTCGGCACCCCCCCCCCCCCCCCCCCCCCCCCCCACCCCCCCCCCTCCTGGGTATTGAGATCGAAGGCCTAGCCTTCTCGGAATAGGGTGAAAAAATAGGAGGTCCAGTGTGCAAGTTGCGCACATTAAAAATCCCTCAGTAGTTGGAAATCATAAATAGGCCATACATCCACTGCCCTGACAAAGTTTACAAATTCAAGAAAACCTACCCACCACAGAAATATTTACAGAATCATGTGATTCCTGTATATAGTAAAAGTTCGAAAATCTGGACTGCTCAGAATTTGGTTGGTCCGGATTTTCCGGATTCTATGGCAGTACTTTCAAAATTCAAATTTAAGGAAGAGTAAGGAAGAGAAAAAATGCAAAGTTTGTTGGTTTATTCATTAACAAGTACAGAATGTTTAATTTATCAAAACGAGTATATTTATTCGTTCATTTCTGCGACTTTTGTTAGTCTGCTGCACTGCTTGTGGGTGGAAAACTTAGTTTCTATTGTGTCTGCTACACTACTTGTCGATGGAACACTTTTTGATCGGCTAACGCTTTCAGTTTCTTTTAAATACTTTCATATATCACCTTGTTTACGACTTTGTAATTTCTTTGCGATAAGATTATTCTGCACCATGTGCACATTGCATGACGTCTTGAAGACTAAAGCTATTGTTCTGTTCCACAAATTTAATAACTGCTTCCATGCACTTTTCTGCTCTTGCACAAGATATCTTTTCTTTTTCAACTTTGCCATCTTCTTCTGAATAATTATCTATCTTATCTGGAGTTGTGATGTTTTCAATGATTTCTTGATCAGTGAAAGTGGCTACAACTTCAACATTATCTTAAGTGTGTACAGTATCAACTCTTCTATGTTAACTTAATCAAATTTGCAAAAAGGGTTGTCTTCCTGAGCTAATTTAACAGATTCCATCAGTTCTGACAGGGTTCATAGCAAATTTCTTCAAGCATTTTCCAGGCTTTTTCCAGGTTCAGCATGTGATTTTCAAGGATGGGAAACTCTAAAATTTTCCTCATCTAATTTTCTCAGATATAATTATCACTTTGCTGACCAGCAATCCGGAGCATTACCGTCTCCCATTACCAAGGGTGTTTGCAGATTTCTTTAAAAAGAACTGTTTTTTTTTTTTAAAATTCATAAAAGATTGAAAAACATACATCTTTTCCCAGTTTTTAGTGAATTTGTTCAACGTCAGCGCAATAAAATGTTAGTGACATGGATGGTAAAGAATAAAATATGCTTGATTGACGTACTGATTTAACGATTAACCATGTATATCAACATAAAAGGTTAATAAAATTGTGAATAAAATGAAAAAAAAAAAAAAAAACAATTTTTCGTGTTTGACTTTTTTGAATGTATTCTGCGTCTGTGGCATCTGACAATGAGCATTTGTAAATGTTTGAGTAGTTAAGTACCTCTAGTTGGAGTCTGAGCTGCTTTTTTCATTAACTGGGGTTGAAGTTGTAGCTGTAGGTCTCTGCAAGAGTCTTTGTCTGAATCGTTGATAATCCTTGACTGTGTGGTATAACTTGAAGCAGGGTATCAGGCATAGAGGTACACTGCAATCTGGGAAGTACATGAGAGTCTGGCTTCTGTTCCCTGCAGCCTTACACACTTTACAGTCTGGTTTGTACCTTGCCCTTTCATATTTATCAATGAAGTGGTGCCCAGTAAGTCGTGTTGTTGTGACCTGTGGTTTTGAAGGTGTCACATTGCGTCGAAGAATAGCAGGTTCAATAAGAGTCATACTGACATCCTGATCTTTGCTTTGATCTTTTTTTGTAGAGTTGGCAGTGTTGTAGGTTATGTGCCCATTGACCAGGGCAGTTTCAACTCATCTTATCTCAACCCATAACCCGTCATGGGTCGTAGGGGTGCCATGGTGGAAGCATCAGCAGACAGGGTCCTCCACTGCTCTCTATTCTCAGCAATGCGTACAAGTGTGGAGAAACCGTGTCCTGCCCATTCTTTGATGTTATCAGCCCAGGATTTTCTTTGCCTTCCTCTTCTCCGTTTACCTTCGACTGTTCCCTGGAGGATCGTTTTCGAAAGGGAGTCATGACGAGTTACATGCCCAAACCAGGCAAGCTTTCGACGTTTCACTATTGACAAAAGTGGTTCTTGATGGCCTGCATAGGTGTTTATCTTCTCTCTAACATAGACATTTGTTTTGTGCTCTTTATAGCAAATGCGCAAAATTCTTCTATAACATTTATCTCGAAAGCCTGAATCCTTCGCTCCGTATCTGCAGTGAGTGTCCAGCTCTCACACCCATACAAGAGAATAGATAATACAAGTGATTTGTATAATTTGATCTTCACAGGAAAACTGATGTTACTTTTCCAGATCACATTCAACCTTGTCATGGCAGCTGAGGCCATCTCAAGTCTTGTCTTGATTTCTTTATTTGATCTTCCATCACTACATATAGTGGACCCGAGATATTTAAAGGTGTTAACTTCTTCTAACGTTTGCCCATTTAACGTAATGTTGGTCGGAACATGTTTCTTATGGCTATTCACCAATATCTTGCTTTTTTCTATATTAATTTCCATCCCATATGTTCTTGTTACTTTCTCCAGTCTAGAGGTAAGGTCTTGAAGTTCTGATTCTGTTCCAGCTATCAGATCAATATCATCAGCAAAACGTAGATTACACAGAGGTCGGCCTCCAATCGATATGGCTGATTTATAATCGTAGAGAGCCTCCTGCATAATATGTTCTAGATAAATGTTAAAGAGCACTGGTGACAGGATACATCCCTGGCGAACTCCTACAGTTGTTTTGAAAAATTCTCCAATGTCATTGCTTGCAAAAACAGCACTGCTTGCGTCCTTGTATAGTGCTTCAATGATATCTATGATGTTGGTATCAAAATTGAATTTTCTCATTATTTGCCATAAACCTTCATGCCAGACTCGATCGAAGGCTTTTGTGAAATCGATGAAGTTATGGTATAAATCATGTTGATGCTGGAGATGTTTTTCGATCAGTAATCTAATATTGAAGATTGTTCTGAGGTACTTCTTTTTGGTCTAAAGCCAGCCTGTTCCTCTGACAAGATTTCTTCTGATTTCTGTTTTATTCTGTTCAAAAGTATCCTTAACATCACCTTACTTGGATGACTAATAAGGCTAATGGTTCTGTAGTTCTTGCACATTTTTAGATTTCCTTTCTTTGGAAGCGGTATTACTAATGACTGCGTCCATTCTTTTGGCCATTTTTTTGTACTCCATATCTTCTGGCAAACTGTTGTCATGATTTTTACTATATCTGGTCCTCCATATTTCAAGAGCTCTGCTGGTATATTATCCACACCCGGTGACTTCCCTCCTTTCATCGAACATATAGCCTCTTCCACTTCTTCCCCGTAGTATTGCTGCATTTCCGAGTTCTCTGTTTTCGCACTTAATGTTGTTTAATATGCCTAAGTCAGTGTCAAGTTTACAGTTATATAATTCTTTACAATATTCTGTCCACCTTCTCATTACAGCTGTTTTTTTCATTGAGCAGAGCCCCATTGCTATCTTCTATGACAGTTACCCTGGGCTGTTGGGGTTTTGATAGTCTTCTTAATGTGTCAAAAACTGCCTTGCTGTTACCTTTTATTAGCCCCGTATTAATGGACTCACATTGATCAGCTACCCATTTTTCTTTGGCCTGTTTCATTTTCTTTCTAATATTTTTATTCACCATACTGTATTGCCATGCTGCTTCAGGAACCTCTTTCTTAACCTTTTTCATTTCTCGCCGTGTATCACATAACTTCAGAATTTCATCTGTAACCCATGGTTTGTTTATTTTCTTTCTTTTACCAAGTATTTCTGTTGCTGATTCAATGAGCACGTCTTTCATGTTCTCTGTGATTGAGTTGATATCATCCTCCAAAAAGTTGAGAGCTGCGAATTTTCCTCCAACAGTTGCCTCAAAGATTCCCGCGATTTCTGGATCTTTCAATTTGTCTAAATTGAATCTTAACTGAGAACATCTGTTTTGATTATAGTTCTTTTTGAGTTTAAGCTTGAGCGTCATCAATACCATGTCGTGATCACTACCAATGTCGGCGCCAGGAAAAGTCCTAGTCTTGGCTTTATTAATGCTGGACTTGAATCTTTTGGATACAAGAATAAAATCAATTTGGTTATGTATCTCAGTTTTTGGGGCATGCCATGTTGTTCTTCTTGATAACTTATGAGGAAATAGTGTATTTGCAAGGGTTAGTTTATAGTTGCTGGCAAATTCTAGTAGCCTTAGTCCTCGATCGTTGGTTTCTCCAGTCCCAAATTTCCCCACTGTGCCAGCCCAGTGACCGTATGCATCTGGCCCTATTTTAGCATTCAACTAAGAAATGATATAAAAATAGGATCTGTGTGGGTAGGGGTAGCTTGCACCTAGTTGGCTGAAGTGGTCAACACCTCCCATACTTTTGCAGTATTTTTCTGCAAGCACTGGCTTCTGAATTGTTCTGCCCTAAAGAATTTGTCTTTCTAACTGTCTTGTTCTAAACGCATGAATAATATAGTCAAACAATATTTAACTAGAACAAAAGTTAATATATAGTAATTGGGAGGGTGAAGGTATGATGATATCCTTATAACACTTATGATAAGTGAAAATCTATTAAATATCTAACTGGTCTACCCTCTGTCCTGTACTTACTGTTCTAAGTCTACTATCATGTACTAGACACAGTATTAAGGTCTCTTTGTCTTATGTGGACTGGCCTATGCTGTCTGATAGGGAAACAACAGAAGTGATTGCGTCATTAATAGGCAGTACTGCCCATGGTAGCCGCGGTAGCATAGTGGTTAGTGCACTGGCTTCCTAGCGCAGTGGTCTATGGTTCGATCCCCAGATGAGGCGGAAAATTTTTAGGCCACAAACGGCTCCTGGGTCGACCCAGCCCCGAATGGGTACCAGAGCTACTCTGGGAAGGTTAAGGCGGCCGGCGTGATGCCGACCACATCACCCCTCGTGTGCCGACGGTCAAGATAATATGGGCCTAACACCATATTCCCAATATGCCTCAATGGGCGTGTAACGGGTTCCTTTACCTTTACCTTACTGCCCATGGTGGACTTCCGGTGTTATGTCTTTCGGTTCGCACTATTGACCTGTCATCAAAGCATCATTTTTTGGTGATGCGTAGATGGCAGGGAGGATAGTGTGATTCGCTTGCATAGCTAGGCGGGGTTGTCGCACGGAAGGTCCAGTGTTCAAATCCTGGGTAAGCCACTCATGTCTGTTGTTTTTCTGTTGTCTAGTGTTCTACTTCTTTATTTCTTACGAGTGCCTGAAAACATACCTTTATGTTTGTTTCATATTAATTTACCGTTTACAGGCCTCTGGTTCCCCTTCCTTATATGTTAGCAACAGACGCCAGCGCTAAAAATAAATCTGCGTTCACATCATTAACGCAAATCGCCAAAAATGCAAATCGCCGAAAACACAAACCACCAAAAACGTCTGGAAATGGATTTAGTGCGCAAACGGAAGTAAAAATTCTACGGTAACTGAAGTTTAATGAAAAATACCACCAATAATCGAAAAATGGACAATGTATTTTTTTACCAGGTCCGATGCGGGAAATTCAAGGCTTTTAGCCATTTTTCCAGGCTTTTCAAGGCCTGGAATTTTCTTTTCCGTTTTCCAGGTTTTTTCCAGGTTACTACGAACCCTGGTTCTTAATTCTCAATCTAGGGATGTAAGATAAAGAGGGATAGTACCTCAAGGTGAGTGATAGCCATATCCTTAACGGATAGTCAGGATCCTATTTGGTTCCCATCTTTTTATCTAGCTCATGTATGGCTCCACGAACACCGTTTGTATACGGCGGTGGCCACATCCCGGCAACAGAATTGGCCGACTGGCTAAACTACATTAGTGAAGTAGGAGTAATCCTACTTACGGGAAAGTCCATCCCTAGTACACAAATACTGACATGGTGAGTGAGGGAGAGAAATCTAAAAATATCAATGGCTCACATTTAAACAGCAATGTTTGTGGCGCACTAGAGGCATGTCGGGCATAGGAAAAGACAACAGCTTGCCACCGTGGAAGAGATTGGGGGCCTTACCATGTAGGTCCTGATGAATGTAAAGGAATCACAACCAAAAGATTAAAACAGCTATGTAGAGAACTCTTGGCCCCCTGGGGAGGAATCTACTGTACAAAACAACAGGGAAGAGGCAAAGGAGATCCAAATTAGGCAGCTAACATATTTTGGCCCCATAAAAAGACATAACACCTTGCAGAAGACCATAATGGGAGAGTTGAAGGCAAACGTGCAAAGGGAAGCCAGCTATATGTGGGAAGATAACATCAAGAGATGGACAGGAAAGAGTTTATCAGAGTGCACCATCAAGACAAGAGACAGAAGACGGAGATCCATTACAGCCAACCTTCGTTGTGGAGATGGCAGCTGATGATCAGTTCATGAACTTCAGATGCCCTCTGCTTTAAGACGAACTCTTCAAAATCTTTGCTTGCGATCACTCTACATCTGCTAACACCAGGTTCTGCCATAATTTTCACCACGCTCTTACAGGCGTGACTGTTCCATGCAGTCACTAGTGGAAATATTGCATCTTTGACTGTAAAACTGCATTGAAATTATGTAGGGTCTACATCCTTATTCAGCATTTTCATCATAAAATAATTTTTATAATGACGTTTAAAGTTCCTAATGGCTCATTGATCCATGGGTTGAATCAGTGATGTTACGTTTGGTGGCAAGTAACATGCAAAAATATCCCCAAAATCAGACACTAATTTTGCTTTTAAAAAGTTTGGGTTTTCAAAAAATTCCGGATTTTCGGGTGGTCTGGATTTCTGGCATCCTGATTTTTTTAAGTTTACTGTACACACATTGAGATCCTCATCAGTGCTACAGAGTTTGCGCACTATGCTGAGATCATCCTAGTGTGATCTAAGGGAGAAGATTGGAGCACTGATGGAGTTGTCTGTGCAATGAAGATGGTCTTTAAAAATCCAAAACCAAACTGAAACAGCTGATTAATTATTTTGGAAAGGAGTTAGAAATCTTATTTACTTAGTCGTTCCCCTTCTACCATGAGGTGTAGAGATTTGGAAGAGGGAGCGCCAGACTATCCTTTCGGCTGTCTTCCTCCTGGCCTCTGTTCCATTCTAGTCCTCGTCCTTCAAAGATTGTCTAATGTTGTCCTCCCAGCGGACCCTGAGTCGTCCTGGGGGTCTGGATCCCTGGCTCTTTGTTTCCCATGCTTGTCGTGGTAGCCGATCTTCTCCCATTCTGCAGACATGGCCAAACCATCTTAGTCGGGACTGCTCTACTTGGGTCTGCAGGGGGTGGGATTTTAGGCCTAGACGTATCATCTGGTTCCGGACCATGTCTCTTCTTGTTACTTCAACCACCTTCCTCAGATACCTCATTTCTGAGGTTTGGATCAGACTTTTATGGGTTGTAGTCACTGCCCATGACTCGCATCCATATGTCAAGATTGGGACATAGGTACAGCGGTATACAGCCATCTTCGTTTTCTTACCAACCTCTCTCTTGCTGAGGAATCCTTGATTTATGGCCTGAAAAAGTCTCTCAGCTGCTGCTTTTCAAGTGGCCAACTCTTCTTTGATGCCTCCCTTTCGGTTATAATAGCTCCGAGGTATTTAAAGTGGTCGACCTGCTCCAGGACCTGTTCTCCCAGCTTAACTCTTTGACTCCATAATTATTTTCCACCCTGTGGCATAATTATTTTTTGAAGAATTCTAAACGGTGAAGTGCAGTCTTTTAGTGTAAATTTTATGTTAATCTTTTTTTGTGAACGTGTACTTATTATATACCAAACTGTAGGGAAATGGATAGAGAATTGTAATATATAAAGTCTTTGGTAGTATTAACACAAGTATGTTTGGTATACTTAAAACATTTTGCATGTAAAATTGAAAAACACTAAAAAGTTAACTGTAGAATACGATCTTATCAAAGACAAATTACTGTTGTAGACAATAAAACTTTCTTTATTTAGTCTTCAAACATCAAGTTAATCCATATACAAAGTAAAAATAACATTGCTTATGGCCACAATTAGTACATTTAGTGTTATTCACACCAGTTTTTACTGTGGTCCATTGCAAGAAAAATTTAAATTATGCAATCGTGCATTTCGTAATTTTCAAACAAATAAAGAAGAATAACGTCATATAAAAACTTTTTTTACACTTGTTTAATGTTTTAATAGTATCCCTTGCTTCATCTTCTACCTAGGACTAGTGATTAGATGATACGATATGTCTAGTTTTATTGCTTTTTTGATTGGCCAGAATATGACTACGCCCACTAATCAACTAAATCTAATGTGTCTAGCTTTTCTGCTTCTTCTTCTTTGATCCTTAGCCGCCGACCGTCAAAGCAGTCAGTGGCCATCACGCCTAGTGGCGTCTTGTAGGGCAAGTACAAATTGATTCCACTTTGCTCGGTCGGTGGCCATCCTTCGTACAGTGCCCCAACTCTGGTTCATTCCCTGCATCTCAGCCTCCACAGTCCTCCGCCAGGTTGTTTTTGGTCGGCCTCTCTTTCGTTTTCCTTCAGGGGTCCAAAGCATAGCTGTTCTTGTGATGGCATCGGGGTCTCTTCTGAGGACATGACCAACCCAGCTCCAGCGTCTGCCAGCTATGATGGTGTGCATGTCTTCTTGCTTGCTACGAGTAAGCAGATCTTGGTTAGTGATGGTATTCGGCCAAAAGATTCGGTGAATTTTTCTTCGGCATGTTGTGTGAAAGGAGGACAATTTCGACATTTCCTTCTCTGTAACTCTCCAGCATTCCGCACCATAGAGAAGCACAGAAAGCACACAGCTCTGATATAATCTTAATTTTGTGCTTGTGCTGTATTGGGAGGACTTCCAGATGTTTGTTTAGGCTAAAGAAGGCTGTTCTTGCCTTATTCATTCTGATGTTGATGTCTTTGCCTGCCCCGCCGTCTGGTGTTACTATGCTTCCTAGGTATGTGAAGGTATCTGTCTGTACCAATTGCTGATTCCTTACTGATATGGGCTCAGGGTTGCTCACATTGAGCGTCATGACCTCAGACTTCTTTAAATTGATGTTCAAGCCCACCTGCTGGCTAAACTTGTTAAGTCTATCCGTTTTTTCCTGGATGTGTTGATGTGAATGTGCTAGTAGTGCAATGTCATCTGCATATTCCAGATCTTCCAATGTAGAAAATGTTGTCCATCATATTCCTCTTGGACTGCCCTCTGTTGTCTGGCGCATCACCCAGTCTATGACTGTTAAAAATAGAGTGGTTGACAAGGGGCATCCCTGTCGTACTCCTGTCTTCACCTCAAAGGTTAGGTTGCTCTGCCCAACACTACACGTAAAGTTGGCATAGAGGCTTTTTATAACTGACACTATGCAGCTTGGAATTCCATAAGCCCTCAGTATTTTCCATAAACTGTCCCTATGTATGCTGTCAAAAGCCTTTTCAAAATCAACGAAATTAATGTAAAGCTGTCTTTGCCATTCTGAGCACTGCTCTATAATGTTCCTGAGAGTGAATATATGATCTACACATCTTCTATTCTTTCTAAATCCTGCTTGTTCCTTCCTCAGTTTGTGGTCTACTGCCTTTGAAATTCTCTGTATAATTATCCTGCCTAGTATTTTGCTGGGAACTGAGAGAAGAGTGATTCCTCTCCAATTATTGCAGTCTGCAAGATCTCCCTTCTTGGGCAACTTGACAATTATTCCTTTGTTCCACTCTGATGGTGTTGTCCCCGTTTTCCAGACTTGTGCAAATAGTGGTTCTTCTTCTTCTTCTTCGTTCGCCCTGAAAAGGATGGTGGTTGCGTTGTGTCTGCTTACAACGTAGCTGTGATATCTGCACCTTTCGGTCGACACATCCGACTTCTGCACGGCATTTTTTAGGACCGGGTTTGCCTTCCCATTTCGATCCACACTCGCTCAGCCAGCCTGCACAGCTGCAGACTGTTTCCAGGACCACCACGTGGAGGTGGAGTGCGGTCTTGACCAGCTCTGGTTCGCTGGTCCTGACGCAGGCAGTCAAGCTATGAGTCGCTGACTGCGGTCTCTATTGCTGCGTCTTGAGGTCCCAAATAGTGGTTCTAATAGTTCTGCTGCTAGCTCAGGGTCTGTCTTAAATAGCTCTGCATTTAAGTTATCATGGCCCGGAGTTTTGCCGTTCTTTAACCCTTTGATTGCTGTGATGATTTCTTCTTTTCGTGGAATGTCTGTATTCACATCTAGATCGTTTTTAGCTTCAGGAACATTCAGTTGTGTCTCTGGTGGTTCCTTGTTCAGAGTTTCTCTGAAGTGCTCTGCCCATCTTGTTTCCTGTCCCTCTGCTGTCGTGATGAGATTACCTTGCTTATCTCTTACTAATGTAATAATTGTTTGCACTTCGTTTCCGCTGATGAATTTAGTTATTTTGTATACTGTGCTTTGTTTATTTCTCAGTGCTGCCTCCTCTGCCTGTCTTGCAAGATCGTCTAGGAAATTCCTTTTGTTGGCTCGGGTTTGGCGTTTAACTTCCTTGTCCAGCTGACTGTACTGTTCGCTATATAGTTGCTTTAACCTGGGGGACTTCGCTTCTGTTTTCTTTCTTTTCATTTCCTTTCTCATCGTTATGGTGTTTAATGTTTCTGGTGTTATCCAGTCTTGCTTCTTCCTTTCCTGGAATCCCAAGCATGATTTGCTGCTTTCTTTGTATATTTTTGAAATGGTGTTGAAATTCTGGTCTATATCATCAGTCAATGTCTTTTCCTGACTTTTGGCAAATTGATATCGTTTCTTTATGTCGGCCGCAAAAGCTTTTCTGGTAAGGGAGTCCTTCAATTTGCTGATGTCAAACCTTGTCTGTGTAGTTACAGTTGGTGCAGCCCTTCTTGGTTTCACTTTCAGTTTTGCTACTACTAAATGGTGATCACTTCCCACATCTGCACCTCTTCTTACCTTCACATCTTGTAATGCATGTCTCCATCTACCGTTAACCATGATGTGGTCTATCTGGTTTCTGTCCCGACCATTTGGTGATTCCCATGTTAATTTGTGAATTTCTTTATGTGGGAAGAGTGTTCCTCCAATGACCAGGTTGTTAATGCTACAGAAACTTATTAGTTTATCCCCATTTTCATTTGCTGTTCCGCTGCCGCATTTCCCCATTGTTCTTTCATTATATGTATTGTGTGTACCAACTTTCGCATTGAGGTCTCCCATTACTATAACAAGATCATATCTAGGTGTATCTTCCATTTCTTTCTGCAGTTGTTGATAGAATTCATCCTTGACCTCCTCATCGCTATCATTCGTTGGTGCGTAGCATTGTATTATTGTAGTGTTGGTGAATCTCCCTCTCAATCTTAATCTTATCAGTCTGTTGTTGATGGGTTTCCATTCCAGTAATGTCCTTTCTATTCCTTTCTGTAGAATAATGGCTACGCCTTCATTGTACTGTCCATCTCTCTTCCAGAGTAAAGTACCGTTTCTCCTGTTGCTGTTTTTACTTTTCCTGCCCCTGTCCATCTGCTCTCGCTTATCCCTAGAATGTGTAACCTATAGTTTCTCATTTCTGCCGTGACCTGTCTTAGTTTACCTGTCTCGTACATTGTCCTGACATTCCAAAAACCTATTCTTGTATCCTGTTTTGCGGTCAGGACATCTGTTTTCATGTCAGTGGCTTCCTTTCGGCTTTCCCCACTGACAGTCATACGAGCCACAGACTCCGAATGTCCATCCCGCAGCAAAGTTTTTCCATTTATTGTTGTTTCCGTAACGTGCGATTTTTTTTTACATAGACAGGGGTGTCAGCCCTATGCTAAAACCCCCAACCTGGAGGACCAGGGTACCAGCTTTTGTCTGACCCCTACCCACACAGACCAGTCCAGCTTGGTTGAACCTACCAGGAGTAAAACTCCCACTGGCATAGCTCTGGGGATTGTCAGGGTACGCAAGCTGCCATACCGCTACAAGGTATAGGTACCATTGATGGCAGAGCTTTTCTGCACCGATTCCATATTTTGGCAACAAACTGTGACTACCAAACAATCATCATCAATGTTTCAAAGTAGTTTGAAAAATTATTTGCTTAGAAGACTTAGAAAATGTAAATATAAAGCGTGACACATTTTTCTAGCAATAACAACGAAAAATGTGAATCGTCACGCAAATTGTGATAATAACATCAAAACACGCACATGTGTTGCTTAGCTACAGTCAAATTAGTTGTTTAAATAGTAGCGGTAGTCATTCTACGAGTTTTAAAATACGAACTGCATTAAACAGACGATTTTTGGGGTTTATTCGTGATAAACTAAAAACAATGCTCTGAGCGTTGCACTGGCACGGCGCGTTGAATTTTGCAACGCTCAGAGCGTTGGTCTGGAGTCAAAGAGTTAATCTCATGTCTTCTTTCTTCTTGTGATATCACCATGGATTTTGTTTTAGAGCTGCTTATGACCATCCCTCTCTTCTCCAGCTCTTCCTTCCAGACTTGCAGGTTGGATTTGGAGATGTGCCTCTGATTTAGCAATCAGGGCAACATCATCAGCAAATGCCAGCTCTGAAATACAGACCTGTCTCATCTTCCAGTACCCCACTGAATACTTTCTTGTTCTCTCCTTACATGCCTTGATGACATCATCCATGAGGAGTATGAAAAGATAAGGTGACAGGACATCACCTTGTCTTACACCAGTGGTGGTCCTGAACTCTTCTGACTTATGGTTTGCTGTCCTCACATAATTTCTGCAAGACTTGTAGAAGCTCTGTATAGCATGAATCAGAGGTGCTGGAATGTTCTTCCTTGCCAAACAGTCCCAAAGTTTGCTCCAGGGGACCCTGTCAAATGCCTTTTCCAGATCTATGATTGAAACAAAGATGGATCTCACTTTTCACTCAGCTGTCTGAGTGAAGATTAGGTCTTGAGTACTTCGGTTTGCTCGGAATCCGCACTGGACTTCATCCAATTGTGGCTCAGCTAGGCTTCAGAGTCTCTGCTCTAGGATTCTAGAGTAGATTTTACCAGGGACACTGAGAAGGGATATGCATCTATGGTTTCCACATTGTCGATTGTCACCCTTTTTGAAAATTGGTGTTATGATGGCAATCTCCCAATCCTTTGGTATGGCCTTGTTGCACCACGCTGCCAGTAGAGTTATAGGTCGCCTGATGCTCCCATGTACTTAACCATTTCTGGTGTTATACCATCATGCCCTGCTGCTTTGCCCATCTTTATTTTCTCCAGTGCTGCCTTCAGTTCTTCCATCTTTATGTCATCTTCACCATCATTGGTTTTCTCTTCTGTGCTAGTGTTTATCATTTCTGATGCTTGACCTTGCTCACGATCAACGAGTTCTGAGAAATAATCTTTCCATTACTTCCTTCGGGGCAGTAAGCAATTTGCATTGCTTGTCCTTTATAAATTTAAGAGGGCATTGTTTTTCCTTCCTCATGTTCTTTAGGGTCTTATAGAACAATTTCTGGTTTTCTTGCGCATCTTTTTTTAGCTTTTCTCCAAATTCTTCCCAGGACTTCTGTTTTGCTGCTAGAATTTTGTTCTTTGCTTCTGTTCTGAGTGTCACATATTCTCTATTTGTCCTGCTGTGTTTTTAGCTCCTAAGTATTGTTTCCATGCCATTTTCTTCTCTCTTATTTTCTCTTTGACTTCCTCGGTCCACCAAGGTGTCCTCTTTCTCTTAATGCTCATTCCTCCCGTTCGTTTACTTAGTTTCTTGCGTGATGTTGGGCAGTTCCTAGACTGTGCAACTCTTTCAGTTTCTTTTGATTGTAAGCAGGTAGTGATCACTTCCAATCTCTGGCCCCCTCCAGACTCTAGCATCCTGGACATATTTGAATGAGCTCCTCCTAACTATGGCATAGTCTATCACTGACTTCTCATTCTTTGTTGGTTCACATCTAGTGTATGCATGTATGTGCTTATGGGGGAACTTTGTGTTTGTAATGATCAGATTCTGCTCACTGCAGAATCTAAGGAGTCGCTTTCCATTGTCATTGAGAGTATCTTCTCCATAACTTCCGTCTGCTCTCTCATCCTCATTTGACCCATACACTATGACCAGGTTGATTATGGTTTCTCCTTCTTTTAGTTTTACAACCATAATGGCTCCGAGACAAAGTTCCATCCCTTGATACTATCTTTTTGGTTTTTGGCCACAATGCAACCCACGCCCCCCCCCCCCCCCCCCCCCGCCCCCCCCCCTTAGCTCTTTTCAGATGTGGGTACACCACTGTAGAGCAGCGTGTCGCCATCGAGATCCATGACTCCTTGTCCCTTTTTCTTCGTTTCCGTTATAGCCAGGATTTCTAGTTTTGCTTTCCACATCTCTTCCACCAGCTCCTCTTCTTTCCCATTTATACTTCTTTTGTTCCAAGTTCCATAAGTCGTAGTCTGTTCCAGTTCGTTGCCTTTAGAATCAGTCCGGTTATCTCTCTTGTAGTTCGCGCAATCATGATTTAAAGCAAACAGCTGATTAGCCTGTTGTGCCTTTGCATGGTGGAGGGGCTGCCTCCTTACGGCCTCCATCCTCCTTTTTCAGCCGGGCTTGGGGCCGACCTGGGCGGAGTTCTGCAAGGTGTCATATATGGCCAAAATATTTTAGCTGCCTAATTCTGATCTTCATAATAATGACCTGCGGCCGTATTAAAAATAAAACTTAATAAATTTCAACTACACGCGAAACGCCGCTGTTTAGGCCAACATGGCAGCCTCCGGTCTACTGTCCCTAGCCTAATTGAACTTTTTTTTAAAAAAGATTAGCCTACAAACTGACAGGCCATAGATTAATTTTTGCACATCGGACATTCGTTTGCAAATTCTAATCAATATTCTGCAGTAAGTCACTTGACATGTAAAGCGCCGAACTGTTCGATGCAACCCATGCTTAAAATATCACTTACAACTCCAGTAGTCAGTGACAAGAACAAAAACCAATTAACTTTTTTGAATCAACTTACAGACGGAAGCCATACCTTTCGACCACGCTTGCCGAGCCACCAGTTGACGAGTGACAAAAGTCAGAACTTGTTTACCTTCCTCGGATATAAAAGTTAAGAAAACTAAGAAAATCCACAACTTAGGATCGTATGATAACTTACAACAAGTATATAACCAAGTTAAAGTACTAAATCAGATATTATTACAAAAATCAGTAATTATTGCCTCCAAATGAGTATCCCTTACACTGGGGTGGTGCAAAAATCGGATCTGAGAAACAAAAGCGCATGCAAGGACCAGAGTTGCCACTCTCAATTTTGAATGAAAAAACAAATAATAATAATTCACAGTTTAGAAAATCGTTGATGAACTGTCTTGAGAAAATTCACTAGCATTTTATTATTTTCTGGTATTTCATATGGTATTTATCTTCAAAGTAATGGCATAATTAAGATCATCATTATGTATTAAAGAAAATATTTGTGGCAAATAACTGGCTATCTCCGAAACAGGTTGTGCTCCACATACAATGTCAGGAAAAGTCATTAATTTTCCAGCATAAATTATACTTAATAAACGCAAAAACTTTATTTATTTATTTATTTTTTCTTCTTTCTCTTTTTTTTTTAATCCCTCTATTCTAGAATAGAGGGATTAAAATGGTATGACAAGGTTACCAACGTGGAACTGATGACAAGAACTAGACAAGTGCCAGTGGAACAAGAGATGAGAAGAAGACGATGGCGATGGATAGGACACACACTGAGGAAACCTGTTGATAGTATTCTTCTTCTTCTTCTTTGATCCACTGTCACTGAGCGTCTTGGTGACCTTGATGCCATTATATGGTACTGCGCAGTTCGTATAAGCTGCCATACAGTGTATTGTCTATGGATGGGTTGTGTGGTAGCAGTTGTTGTCTCAGTCCCTGAAGTGCAGGGCACTGTAGTAGGTGGTGTTCTACTGTCTCCAACGGGTTTGGGCAGTGTCTACATTTTGCTATATTTTGTGAACATAGTCTGTTTCTGTGGCCATTTAGTGTAGAGTGTCCTGATCTCAATCTGAAGATTTTGGTTTGGTATCGTCGTTCGATATCGTTCATAGCATCTTTCTTATTTGGGGCTGTTCGGTGAATGAAGAGTCTTCTTCCTGTTTTAAACTGTGCCCACGTGTTCAGCCAAACTTCTTTACAGTTGTTTTTGACCATTTGTTTAACTGTTAGCATACTCAATTGTTGATCAATCTGTGGCATATTTGCTCCCTTCTTTGCCAGTCTATCAGCAACTTCATTCAATATGATGTTTATGTGGCCAGGTATCCATTGCATGTACATTTATGTTCCGTACAAGTTCATAATTTTGTGGCATGTTTCTTGGGCCTTCTGGATAGTATTGATTGAGTTGGTTTTCCAGTTTCCTATTGCCAAGAGGGCAGCCTGCGAGTCTGAGAATACTACAACATCATTTGGTTCCATTTCGTCTGACTCAAAGAGTTCAAAAATTCTAGTTAGGGTTTTCTGGATGGCGACTACTTCGGCTTCGTAGTTTGTGCACCAGGTACCACAGGGACCTGCAATTTTGATGGGTTCTTCTGTACTGGGTGGGATGATTATGGCCCCGTATCCAGCATTTATGACTGCTTTGAAAGCTGATCCGTCTGTGTAGGCATGGATAATGTCTTCATCGTACTGACAGATGGTTTCCATGGCAAGTGTTTTCAGCAGTGTAGGTGTTGCTGTCATTTTCGACGGAGTCATCTGTCAAGTTATTTGCTTATGTTTGTATCATAAGTATAATTGTGTCTTTACCTGCGATGTCAGGTTGATTAGGGGTTGTCTTCCCTTGTTTATTCATTCATTGTGTTTGACCTTTAGGGTCAGAGGTTGTCAGTTCGGGCGTAGGCCTATGGGAAGGTTTTTTTAAGCGGGAGTGAGATATACTTCCGGGAAGCCGGGAGGTCCTGTTTTTCTGAAGGGACCAAGAGTCCATTGTTTTTCGGGGAGAATCTTCGAAGTAACTGCTATGGCAGTTTTCCCCAGTGAATCTCTGTGCGTCGGGATGACGACAGAATTCCTTGTGTAGTTCTGAGGATTCATTTACCAGGTAATACCGACCTTTATGCATTATTACGCTTTTCGGTGGCAGAACATGTAAAGGATTACCTAGGGTGAACAGCAGTTCACGGATCCGCCATTTCAGAACTTATATATATTTGTGCTCGAGGTAGCCATCCAAGACTGTTAGTCTTATATTGTCCAGAAATCCAGTGACGAAGATATATTGTGGGAGCCGCAGATTGGCGGAACTTCTATCTACAATAAGTATTACTGCAGGGTTGATGATAACCTATTTAACAGAAGTACACGGCCGACGTCAGAACGAGGCCTGTGCTTTCGGCTATTATACTACAGCCTGATATGTGCAATTGGCAGGGAGTGCCAAGTTGCACCTGTGTGTCAAGGTAACTAAGGCATCTGACGCGTTTAGTCAGAGACGCCAAGGGCGACGCTACGAACTGTCATTACTGAAGAACTTTGCTATTGACCATGCACGTCTATTCTGATGTTTACCTTTTTGAATGCCAAATGTATACCTATCGATGTCAGGTCAGCATGACCTTGTTACACTGACTGTTCCTGTTGATATTATGTGTGTTCCCGTCAATAAATGTCTTGAAACATGCCTGCAGTGTCAAAGCATCCTTGATTACTGCATGTGAGAGTATGGGTTGCAGGATCTACATCTATACGAGCCTAAACACATTCGCGTCTTCATTCGCACCCACACTCAACTCATCATACGCTCGCACTACACATCTAACAACATGTATACTGTCTTGGGCCAGTGATCACATCAACAAGAGAAAAAAAGACAGTTACATTTCTGGTGGACCAGTTACGTGGGCTCTTATGATACATTTCTTGTCGCCAATGTGGCCTAGAAACTTACATTTCTGATGGACCAGACCTGTGGGTTTAAAAAGAACAGAGCGAGCATTTGACATTATTGTTGACATTTATGGATCCAGAAATTTACATTCCTGGTTGGCTGTTACATGTATGATGTCTCCAGTTTTGTCGAGAAAGTTACAAGAAGGACAAGTACACATTACACTTCTGATCTGTGGGTCTAAGCTACACACGGGACAGCCGTAACACAGCACTAATTCTACACTTGCAAGTTTTGGCTACAACAGGACAGATATAGGTCATTAACGGTTGACCCAAATAAACAGTACGAGCATTTATATCATAATGCTACATAAACCATAACAAGACATGTACTGAAGGTAACATCTAGGCATTTGCTACGTGGACCATAACTGCATAGAAGGCGGGTTCCTATTGTAAACAGTACTGCTGCGGGTTGTGACACGTTTCATTCAACAACAGACTTTTCTAGGTCAGAGCATTCAAGCTACATTGTTGGAGGTCAAGTGTCTGTAAACAGTACGTGAAATTGTAAACATTCAATGTGCAAGCCCTAATTTGAGAAGGTCATAGTAACTTTGGTTCGTGAATACCACTTTATGTTACAGTGGATTTGACGTTCAGTGCGCGTTTGACATTTCGTTTCTGTGTTCGCAAGGAGCAAGAAATTTATTTTAGTTTCAGCTGTGACTGAACTTGTTCTGCAACACATTGAAATTGATTGCTATATGTTTATGTCACTTCTACTGTTTTTGGTGTATTTTTTTTCTGCGGGTTTTTCGGTTGGTGGGTCTTACGGTAAATATGCCACTTGATCGAGGCTTACTGTAAGCGGTCTGTAGGTGCAAATTTTCTTAATTTGGAAATTTGCTAGTGACAATTGGTCGCTATTGATGTTAGCTGTGATGTAATTGTACTTAACGTTGTTTTTGTAATATTTTGTCTGTTTTTCAGTTTTGATTGTCGATTTGTTTTGTTTGTATTCTGTAGGTCTCTCCTTTCTTGTGTATTTCTCTACACATTTTTGGTTAAAACAGTGTTGCCATTTGTATTGTTTTGTATTTTTGTCTTTGTATTTTTTTTTTGGTTGTACTACATTACTGTCATGCACAGTCTACATACACATACTTGGTCATGTTTTGATATTATTGATAAGGTAGACTCTTCATATAGAGTTTGTTAAATAATATTATATGAGATATTTATACAAGTTCTTTATAAAAAAGACTTGTGCCCATAGTGAGTGGGATATAAGGGAATTTTTTTTTCCCACAGGTACTCAAGTGATTTTTTGGGTACATTATAAACAAGAGGAACATACAAAGTCTTTGTCTAAGACTAAGACAGTAAAATAAAGTGAAGTGAGTATACAAGTCTAGCATTTCAGACTTGTCTCCCATTGAAGTGGGATAAGGTAATTTATTTAATTTTTTTCAGGTTTCTGATCTCATTAGACAGAATGTCTACATTGGATTTCTTCATCCAGCAAGGGTTGACCCTTGGTAAGTCTGGTAAAGAATTGGAAGAATATTCATCTGCTCAATTCGCCATTGCATTAAAGTCAGAAGAAAAGAAACAAAAAGAGGAAATTAAATTGAAAGCAGAAGCTGAACTAAAGAAGCTAGAAGCTGAGAATAGAAGATTAGAACTTGAAGAAAGAAGGTATCAAAGAGAGGCTGAGGAGAGAAAAGCTCAAGCTGCTGCTGAGGAGAGGAAAGCTCAAGCTGCAGCTGATGAAAGAAAATTCCAGATGGAAATGGAAGACAAAAAAATTCAAGCTCAAGCTGCTGCAGAGGAAAAAAAACTTCAAGCTGCTGCAGAGGAAAAAAAACTTCAAGCTGCTGCAGAGGAAAAAAAACTTCAAGCTGCTGCTGAGGCTGAAATTAGAAAAATGGAACATGAGGAAAGAAAACAGAAGATGGAACTTGATGAAAAACTCGCAATTTTGGAGTTAGAGAAATTGAAATTGGCGAGTACGGGTGCTCAGCAAACAACTTCGAGTACGACAAAGGAGTTTGTTAGTAGGATTAAATTGCCTCATTTCATCCTTTAAAGGATGACGTAGCAGATTATCTAGATAGATTCCAATTTTTGTGCGATACGCATAACATAAAAAAGGAAAAATATGTTGAACAACTGATGCCATTTTTTACGGTGACACAGTGACTACTCTTATGACAATAGACGAACATGAGAGGACTAATTATGACGTTGTCAGGGCAGCATTACTAAAGAAATACCAATTAAAACAAGAAGACTATCGTCTTCGTTTTAGGACAATGTTGCCAGAAAATGGAGTAGATTTCTCTGATTTTGTTACAAAGATACGTCGTACATTTACACGATGGGTTGAGTTGTCTCAGATTGAGAAAACATATGAAGGTCTAATGGACTTATTATTGCGAGATAAGGTTTTGTCATCTGTTAATGATTCTTTTCTTGCATTCCTTCATGAGCGTAAGCCTAAAAACTTAAAAGAAATGGAGGAATACTGTTGTCAGTATGCCACAGCACATCCCCATGCTACAGTTAGCAATTCTAAAGTGAAAGAAGGGTTGCCAGCTGCTTCGGCAACACCATATGGCCCTAATTTCAGAAAAAAAATTTCAGGGTGCTCAACAAAATTGGAATAGGGGAAGTAATCAAAATTACACTCAGAAGCGGAGTAATCCAACACATGATGGTTCTTCGTCTATGCAGTGGAGACAAGATGGTAGTTCTCGTAATTTTAGTGGTAATAATTTGAGACACTTTCGTAAAGGCTATCCAAATAATAACTATTCAAATTTTCGAGGTAATCATTCTCGACGTCAAGATTATGACGATGGTGAATTTAGAAACCGGGATTCAAACCGGAATGATGATTACAATAGGCAATATGATAACAATTACAGGGGAAATGATAGTCGAAATAATTACAGGGGAAATGATAATCGAGGTAGACCTAGGTTTAACAAAAAAAGACCTTACCAACAGGCAAACTCTGCGCAACAAGAGTTTGATGGAGCCTGTAATACAGTAAATGATAGTGGTAACTCTAGGGCTATCACTGGTTGTGCTTTCGATTTTGGGAGAGCAACTGAATGCCCCCAATGCTTAACATTGTTTGACTCATCAACTGTATCTACGCTAAGTTGTGGTCACCCTCTTCCTGCTCTACCTGCTACAGTTGCGCATGATGGGAGAGGATCTCTCATCTTACATAAAGGTCTAATAAATGATAGGCTAGTCTCAGTACTTTTCGATTCGGGATGTACTACCGTCGGGGTTAAGGAGTCTCTGATAGATCCTTGCTGTGCCACTGGAAAAACAATCAAATGTGTTACATTTGGTGGTACTATGGAAAGCTATCCTACTGCTATTATTAGGATTGACACTCCTTTCTTCACAGGAGAT
This sequence comes from Oreohelix idahoensis, assembly GCA_024509875.1. Lineage (NCBI taxonomy): Eukaryota > Metazoa > Mollusca > Gastropoda > Stylommatophora > Oreohelicidae > Oreohelix > Oreohelix idahoensis. The sequence goes on along the minus strand of JAMPIV010002228.1, from coordinate 87,716 downwards.
GTCCATGCATGTCTTCTTCCTAATCCTATTGCGGATCTTATAATCGGTCGTATTCATGGGGTTAAGGAATGCACCCCGCAACAAATTTCTAGTTGGGAAGAAAGAAACATTCAAACGGTCAATGCAGTGGTGACAAGAGCTCAAGCTCTTAATCCCCCAACTTCATCTGATAATAGTAATGAAGTTGATAGCCAAGACGAGCACTTGGTGATTTCCCATGACTCGTTTGTTAAACGTCAAGAAGAGGATCCTTCTTTGAAGAAATACTTCCTTCTTGCAAAGAAAGGGGATCCCAATCAAAATACGAATCACAAATCGTATATTACTATGAAGAATGGTATATTGGTACGAATGGTACAACACTCGGACAAGTCTATGCACTCGCAAATTCTTGTGCCTAAGTGTATGAGAGCCTTAATTCTTCGGCATGCACACGATTCTCAGTGTGCTGGACACATGGGTTTTTCCAGAACTAAAACTAGAGTCCTTGCGTCATTCTTTTGGCCATTCGTGAATAAAGACATCCGAATTTATTGCCGATCTTGCAAAATTTGTCAAGAGGTCAAGTCTAGGGGTCCGAGACATGCTGCTCCTATTCAGGCTGCAGATATTCCGATTCGGCCGTTTCAGAAAATGGCTATAGACATCATTGGTCCGTTCAAAATTAAGTCAGCCAGAGGACACCAATTTATCCTCACTTGCGTGGACATGTGCACGCGTTGGCCAGAGGCTATTCCTCTGAAGAGCATATCAACTGTCGATATCGCTGATGCTCTTTGGCTCGTATTTTCTCGTCTGGGATTCCCCGGAGAAATACTGTCGGATCACGGCACTCAGTTAATTTCGGACGTTATGTCTCAGGTAATGGCTACGCTAGACATTAAAAGGTCTCTCAGTAGTATTTATCATCCAATGTCCAATGGATTGGTAGAACGTCTTAACAGGACACTAAAGAACTTACTTGGCAAGATAACGGAGGATCATCCTGAAGATTGGGACAGGGTTTTACCTGCAGTCCTCTTTGCCTATAGAGAGGTTCCCAACGAGCATACAGGGTTTTCTCCTTTCGAACTTGTCTTTGGCGCGCAACCGCGCGGGCCAATGTCCTTGTTACACGATTTGATAACTTCCGATAATATTGACGATGATACACAATCGTCATATGAATATGTTATAGCTCTTAGAGAAAAGATTATCGAATCGTGCAGGTTAGCAACTTCATCTTCCGAATTTGCGAAAGAAAAAGCTAGGCGATTTGCTAATAAGAAAAGACGCCTACGTCAACTTTGTCCTGGAGACAAAGCATATGTCTTACTGCCCTCAAGAGAGAATAGACTTCTCATTTCTTGGAAGGGTCCATACACTATAGTCTCGAAAATTTCTGATGTCGACTATATTGTCGATGTGGATGGAAGGCATAAAACCTTCCATATAAATATGCTAACAGAGTTTATTGAACGTCCAGACTATTTACAGCCTATTTTCCAGGCGACGGACGACTCTCCAGTTCAACATGGTCACATCTCATCCCTGTCCGTTATACAGGATGAGGAAACTATTTTTTCTGACGTGAACTTACCTCTTCCTACGATTCCACTTACTTCAACGGAATCGTGGAGAGACGTTACAGTCTCTTCCAACTTGTCTTTTGAGGAACAGCGTCAAGTATCCTCTACGTTACAATCATATCAGGATGTCCTTACCGACATTCCTGGACACACAGATGTCATAGAACATGACATCATACTTACTGATCGTAATCCGATCAGAGTAAGACCATACCCAATACCTATTCATTTTCAAGCACAAGTCGAGAAAGAATTGGATGAAATGATTCAACTACAAATAATTGAACCATCCACTTCAGCTTATTCTTCGTCAATAGTTATTGTTCGAAAGAAAGACAATAACATACGTCTTTGCGTTGATTATCGCAAATTAAATCAAGTTACGAAGTTCGATGCTGAACCTATGCCGTTATTAGATGATCTACTTATTAGACTTTCTAAAGCTAAATTCTTTACTAAACTAGACTTGTCGAAAGGTTATTGGCAAGTCCCACTGACGGAACACGCCAAACCTCTCACTGCTTTTTCGACACCTAGGGGTCTGTTTCAATGGAATTTTATGCCTTTCGGGCTTATGAACGCCCCAGCGACTTTCGTGCGCATGATGCGACGAATTCTATCAGATCGTGCAGATGTCATTGCATATTTAGACGACATCTGTCTTTTCAGCGATACTTGGGAAGAACACTATGTGGGTCTGAAGGAATTGCTATCTACTCTACGTGAGCATAGATTGACTGCTAAACCCTCTAAAGCTTTTGTTGGGTTTAGTGAAATTTCCTTCCTAGGTCATCGAGTTGGTCATGGTCTGTTGAAGACAGAGGACCAAAACATTTCAAAGATATTAAATATCTCGGTTCCGAAGACAAAAAAGCAAGTGCGTAGTCTCTTGGGATTGATACAATTCTATGGAAGATTCATTGAGAATCTGTCCTCCATTATGGCACCACTTTCAACGTTATTGAAAAAAGGTTCTCCTAATATGGTGCGTTGGTCCCAAGAATGCCAAACTTCATTGGATCAGGTTAAGAATTTGTTCTCATCTCATCCTATCTTAAGACTACCGACGATTGATAAGACTTTTGTCCTTCGTAGTGATGCCTCTTCCACTGGGATTGGAGCGGCACTAATGCAGGAATATTCAGGAACTCTGCATCCTGTAATGTATATATCTAGGAAGCTGAATGCGGCAGAAAGGAATTACTCGGTTTTGGACCGTGAATTGTTGGCTATGGTTTGGTCCATTCTTAAGCTACAAAGGTTCCTTCTGGGCGCGCATTTCTTTATGGAAACCGACCAAAAAGCTCTTACGGCTATGCAAAGTAAGGATTTGAAGAGCTCGAGATCTACTCGTTATGCTATTGCTCTTCAGCCTTTCCATTTCACGGTGCGAGCTATCCGTGGTTCGGATAATGTGATGGCGGACATATTGTCTAGATGCCCACATGATTCCAGTTAAATCTTGTGTCCTAGTTTTTCCTGATATATTTTCAGACTTAGGTCTGTCCTTAATATCATAATATGTTGTAATACAAATGTATTTGGATGATGTTTAGATAATTTAACAAATTTCATTTTGTCCATCCATCAGTGATATGTTGCTAAAATAGCATTGACATTTGTATATTGCTATGATTATATTATTTAGTAATGTTTGATATATGATTGGTATTGCCAGCAACTTAGGTTTCTTGAATGGTATCCCTTAGTTTGTTTGGTTTAAAGGAAATATTTTCTCTTATGTTGGGAGATGATTTGTACCCTCTTCTATTGTACCTGATATTAGGTTCATTGTTTGCATGAGCACAGAAGTGATACTGGTGCTATCTTGCTCATGAACATATTAAAAAAAAAAAAATTGCATTTTTTTTTTTTACAGGGGGGTGGTAGTAATGTTGCTGTCATTTTCGACGGAGTCATCTGTCAAGTTATTTGCTTATGTTTGTATCATAAGTATAATTGTGTCTTTACCTGCGATGTCAGGTTGATTAGGGGTTGTCTTCCCTTGTTTATTCATTCATTGTGTTTGACCTTTAGGGTCAGAGGTTGTCAGTTCGGGCGTAGGCCTATGGGAAGGTTTTTTAAGCGGGAGTGAGATATACTTCCGGGAAGCCGGGAGGTCCTGTTTTTCTGAAGGGACCAAGAGTCCATTGTTTTTCGGGGAGAATCTTCGAAGTAACTGCTATGGCAGTTTTCCCCAGTGAATCTCTGTGCGTCGGGATGACGACAGAATTCCTTGTGTAGTTCTGAGGATTCATTTACCAGGTAATACCGACCTTTATGCATTATTACGCTTTTCGGTGGCAGAACATGTAAAGGATTACCTAGGGTGAACAGCAGTTCACGGATCCGCCATTTCAGAACTTATATATATTTGTGCTCGAGGTAGCCATCCAAGACTGTTAGTCTTATATTGTCCAGAAATCCAGTGACGAAGATATATTGTGGGAGCCGCAGATTGGCGGAACTTCTATCTACAATAAGTATTACTGCAGGGTTGATGATAACCTATTTAACAGAAGTACACTCTGTATGACCAAGTAAGAAAGATATACTGGCCCAATGACTCAACACTAAACTCAAAGCTATATGGAGTTAAAGAGGAACTTCAAACAACAGTCGAATTCATCATGAGAACTCGTCTGACGGTGTAATCATCAAAGATGCGATCGCAAGAAGAAGAAGAAGAACAGAAGTACACGGCCGACGTCAGAACGAGGCCTGTGCTTTCGGCTATTATACTACAGCCTGATATGTGCAATTGGCAGGGAGTGCCAAGTTGCACCTGTGTGTCAAGGTAACTAAGGCATCTGACGCGTTTAGTCAGAGACGCCAAGGGCGACGCTACGAACTGTCATTACTGAAGAACTTTGCTATTGACCATGCACGTCTATTCTGATGTTTACCTTTTTGAATGCCAAATGTATACCTATCGATGTCAGGTCAGCATGACCTTGTTACACTGACTGTTCCTGTTGATATTATGTGTGTTCCCGTCAATAAATGTCTTGAAACATGCCTGCAGTGTCAAAGCATCCTTGATTACTGCATGTGAGAGTATGGGTTGCAGGATCTACATCTATACGAGCCTAAACACATTCGCGTCTTCATTCGCACCCACACTCAACTCATCATACGCTCGCACTACACATCTAACAACATGTATACTGTCTTGGGCCAGTGATCACATCAACAAGAGAAAAAAAGACAGTTACAGTAGGTATGAGGCTTTTATTTGCGGGTTGCAGAAGGTTTGTATGTATTATTGGTCTTTTTAGCTCTACGTGAGGTGGTAGGTCAGGTACAGCTTGAGTAGGCAGTCTAGTCTCTGGTATGTAGTGCTTCCCTGAAAGCTCTTGGTACCTTCTAGTGAAAGATGTCTTTTTAATTCGGTACTTGGAGCTGTAGTCACCGATAACATTTTTGCAAGGGCCATCTTTGTCAGCTCGAAAGAATCTTTCTGCCGTGATGATAACTGATTTCTCTCTCCTTAGTTCTAGGGGTTCCACATTGGCGGAGATCTCGCATGCGCTGGTCGGAGTAGTTCGCAAGCCTCCACAGATGAATCTGAGTGCCTGGTTTTGTATGCGATCTAGTTTCAGTCTAAGTGTTGGGCTAGCAGTGGCTTGCAGGGGTAGAGAGTAATCCATAACTGAGCGCACGTATCCCAAGTACAGTTGTCGTAGGGTGCTCTGATTGGCTCCCCAATGGATTTGTCCTTTAGGACGGTTTCTTGAATCAGCGCAATGTGAACTTTCTGATCCTTCAGTAGTTTCTTTAATTCTAACGATTTAGTTCTTATTCCATCTACATTTAACTGTAGAATGTTGATATACTCCTCGGTAGCACATTTTTCGCCAGGAGCAGCCGAGGGGCGACCTGCTTGGCGCGGACCTTTTGCGAGGCGACGTCAGAGCTCGTATATCTTAGGTTGTATTAGTGTCATGGCATCATGAGTAGTTGGGGTTGTGATGACTTTCTTTCATCCCGGTAGTTATCCTCTTTTTTCCATGCGGGCTGTGCAAGGCATGGTGGGCACTGTACCATCATCGGTGGGGAAGTATTATTTTCCCTTGCTGTCCTGTTCGCCTGATGTCTGTCCTACCGCCCGAGGGTAGACAGCCCCAATACCATGTTGCACCATCTCAGTGGGATTCACCGTTGTGCAGTCCCCGCCACCAAATGACCGCTGTTTTCTGGAAACATCCATAATTTGTCAGCTATTTAGTCAGCACTAGTGCTTCTAATTGGTCAAAAGGATCGTCACGTCGTGCACCCTGGTGCCTTCACTATGAGATGCTGTGGGTGGTACCGTAGCTGTGTTAGTCCAAGTTGGAGGCCAGTCACAGGTAAAGCAGGGCTTTGCAGGGGCGCTCAACATATTTTGGCCATTCGGTCGAGACTGTTACCGGGGGATGGCCGCCACTGTCTTTGTGGCTTCTGGGAGCCATATGTCAAGCTTGGAAGGTCAAGGTGGACCGGTGAGTTTGAGCCACTAGTTCAGTTCTCCAGTGCGACCGCTCTTGCCCAAAGTTGCTACCACTCTTGGCCTCCCCAGATCCCCCGTTGATAGCATTACAAGGCAGTCCTTGTTCTGGAACCCACAGGGCAAGAGAGGCAGAGGTAGACCTAGAAGCACATGGAGAAGAGAGCTGGAAACAGAGGTGAAAATGATGAGGAGAACGTGGAAAGAACTTGAGATGATGGCACGTGACAAGAGGACATGGCATGTGTTTGTTGAAGGCCTATGCTCCTTTGGGAGTGGAGGGTTATGATGATGATGAAACGCAAAAACTACCCTAAGTGTCACAAGCAGCACACAAGACACAAAATTACACACTAGAAACACTAAGTTTCAAGAAAAATAAGTTCTTAACCCTAAACTGATGAAGTTCAACTATTTTATTTTAAAGAAAAAATATCTCATTCAACCCTTGATGGATTGTAATCAGGATATATAGTGTAGTTAAATCAAGATAATAGTTCTGATTTCCTAATATTAAAATAAGGCATCATCTCCCTACTCAGTCCAAATAGAGGAAATAAACAAGGTAAAACTGTGTGAATATGTGTGTGTATGCTCTTCCCTTAAAAACAAACAAAAACAACAAAAAAGTGTCTGGGATGATAACTAATCCACCAGTTATCTGTTCATCATCAACATGCATTGGGGGCCCCCCCCCCCCCCCTCCCTCCTCCGAGTCTCACTTTCCTGTCACACCATCACTGATCCTTACATATATTAATATTTGTTCTTGCTATATAATGTTTTACCAAATTGTATAATTCTCTAGGTCTGTCTACATTGTCTTAGCCTTTGTATTTTGTCAATTTTCAAGATATCTTCGTGACATTATCCTTCCTTAACATCTTCTTTGAGTTACTTGGGTGTATTCTATAAATAGCATTGAGCATTTTGATACTTTATGGTTTCATTAGCTATCAACATATCTGCAGCTTATCACATTGTAGCGTATTGGTCTGTTTATTTTTCACGAAAGATTTACATTTCTTTAAAAGTACTGACCAGATTTTTGTCCTTGACGTTTTTTGTCTTCTTGTGGCGAGGGATATTCCTTTCACCTAGCATAAAGTCGGTTGGTTTTATCAGATTACATTTACAATTAAAAAGTGAGTGAACTCTGTCACTGTGGTACAGTGTTGATAAATACTAGACTCAGAAAAGACCACTGGTGCATAGCAGCTAGCATGGCGAAGCCCTGAAAAAGACGGCTTGAACTTGCAGCGTTAATACATACAAAGTCCTGAAAAAGACTACTAGTATCTATCAGCTAGTATGTTTTTTTTTTCGTACGCCCGCTAATACTCGAGGCGAAATCTCAGGTTATTATTTATGTCTAACCTGACATTGATTTTACGTGAGTATCCCTTTATTTCTTGTACAGAGACAGGTGTCCCTCGCCATTCAGGCAAATACTCGCCGATTTCGGAGGTACCCATTGCAGCTGGGTCGGCTCAGGAGCCGCCAGTCCCTGGTCGACGACACTCCTTCAAATGTCCTCGCCAGGTCTCGAGTTAATCCAGTCCAAATCCCGGTCGACGAAAAATCCTCAAATGCCGTCGCCCGGGTTTGATCCTGTATCACCCGGTCGCCAGAGCGGTGTTCTAACCACTACGCTAGCGCGGCTCCCAGCTAGTATGTTGGTTTGGTTTAGTTTTAAGGACTATCTTCATTGCACACGGACAACTCCATTAGTGCTCCGATCTCCCCCCTTAGATCACACAAGGAGGATCTCAGCACAATGTACGAACTCTGTAGCACCGGCGAGAATCCCAACGTGTGTATATAGAAATCACTTACTTATTTACTTAGTCATTCCCCTTCTACCGTGAGGTGTAGAGGTTTGGAAGAGAGAGCGCCAGACTATCCTATCGGCTGTCTTCCTCCTGGCCTGGTTCCATTCTAGTCCTCGGTATTTCAAAGATTGTCTAATGTTGTCCTCCCAGCGGACTCTGGGTCGTCCTCGGGGTCTGGATCCTTGGCTCTTTGTTTCCCATGCTTGTCGTGGTATCCGATCTTCTCCCATTCTGCAGGCATGGCCAAACCATCTTAATTGGGACTGTTCTACTTGGGTCTGCAGGTGGTAGGATTTAAGGACTTGACGTATCGTCTGGTTGCGTACCATGTCTCTTCTTGTTACTTCAACCACCTTCCTCAGATACCTCATTTCTGAGGTTTGGATTTGGCTTTTATGGGTTGTAGTCATTGCCCATGACTCGCATCCATATGTCAAGACTGGGACATAGGTGGAGCTGTATACAGCCATCTTCGTTTTCTTACCAACCTCTCTCTTGCTGAGGAATCCTCGATTTATGGCCTGAAAAAGTCTCCCAGCTGCTGCTTTTCGAGTGGCCAACTCTTCTTTGATGCCTCCCTTTCGGTCTATAATAGCTCCGAGGTATTTAAAGTGGTCGACCTGCTCCAGGACCTGTTCTCCCAGCTTAATCTGATGTCTTCTTTCTTCTCGTGATATCACCATGGATTTTGTTTTAGAGCTGCTTATGACCATCCCTCTCTTCTCCAGCTCTTCCTTCCAGATTTGCAGGTTGGATTGGAGATGTGCCTCTGATTTAGCAATCAGGGCAACATCATCAGCAAATGCCAGCTCCGAAATATAGACCTGTCTCATCTTCCAGTACCCCACTGAATACTTTCTTGTTCTCTCCTTACATGCCTTGATGACATCGTCCATAAGGAGTATGAAGAGGTAAGGTGATACGATATCACCTTGTCTTACACCAGTGGTGGTCCTGAACTCTTCTGACTTATGGTTTGCTGTCCTCACATAATTTCTGCAAGACTTGTAGAAGCTCTGTATAGCATGAATCAGAAATCACACGTTCTATAAATATTTTTGTGGTGAGTAGTTTTCGAATTTTTAAATTTTGCCAGGGTAGCGGCCTTATGGCCTACTCTTTACAATTTCCAAATGCCGAGGGATTTGTAACGTGCGCAACTTTCACACGGGACCTCCTATTTTTTCGCCCTTATCCGAGAAGCCTAGGCATCCGATCTCACTACCAGGAGACCAGGGGGGACATCATTAGGATCACTTGATCTGAAGAATAAATAATTCATAAATTATATTCCCTCTACTGAGAATCGAACCCAGTAAATTTAGAATTCGAGGAGGGCGTCACACCTCTGAGCCACTTCGATCCCCATTGTAATGAAACCCTGATAATGGCTAGTCCTAAAAGAACTGCTAGCTATGCCGACGCTGCGTACACTGCCTCAAAATGCGTTATAAACTGACCAGATTAGCAAAGGAACTACTTTTAAATGGTGGTAACTTACCTCGTTGTGAATATGGACGTTCTAAAGTAGCGATGACAATAGTTACCGAAGAAAATTTTTCTTTTAATCCTTCGCGGGTCAATTAAAAACATACAGACATGGATGACACCAAAGTTAAAGGTAGAAAAACCTTGGAGTGGTAACACTGGCAAAGACGCTTCGCCCCCCCCCCCCCCCCCCCCCCCCCCCCCCCCCCCCCTCCCCCCCCCCCCACCCACCCCCCCCCCCCCCCCCCCCCACACCCCCCCCCCCCCCCCTTTTTGTGTGTGGCCGCAACGTCATATTAAATGTTTGCTAAATCTTGACTTGAAGTAGATAATTTGCCCTAAAAAAATTTGTTTGAGATTCAATAACGTTCTAAAATTATGTGTGTAAACATTCTTCCCAATTTTGATGTCCTATTATCCACGTTCAAAAAGTTTAATTTCTTGGTGTTATCTATTTCAACGGTGTCAAACTCGGTTCTTAAATTGGGCCGCTTCGGGACACAACGAGAGGGTCATACCCTGAACTCTCAAATTGGTTGTCTGACAACACTAGTCAACAAATTTTCAAAAGTTTTTTGTACCAGAAATTAAATATACCATTTCTTATTGATTTTGACATGCTGATTTCAAATATCATAATGAAATTCATCAATTGGCTCTGGGTTTTTTTTAAAATGATGAATTTACATTACAGTAATACAAATAATGTATGCTTGTTTAATTCTCTGGGGTGAACAGCTAGTCTTTCTACTTTAGCATTATAAAAATTGTGGTTACATACTCAGTTAATTGATATTTCAACATAAAATGATAGAAAAAATAAAAACATTATTTAAAGTTCACATATCGTGTTTTAAAAAGGCACATTTGAATCCATTCCGTCATTATTCAGTCGCTGTTCGAGCTCTCTTTGCTTGCTTCTTGTAGTCAATCAATGAGGTGTCTCTTGTCACAGTCCAACAGTAATCAGCAAGCATTGAAGGGCTCCAATTGCTTTGATACCTTGTCTCCATAGCAGCAATGTCCTGGTGAAATCGTTCACCATGCTCATCACTGACCGCTCCACAGTTTGACGTAAAGAAATCCAGATGAGAATCCAGAAAATGAATTTTCAAAGACATGTTGCAGCCAAGACTCTTATACTTCAGAAGGAGATTTTCTACAATTTCATTGTAATTATCAGATCTGTTGTTTCCAAGAAAATTGTCCACCACTGACTTAAATACTAGCCATGCGCTTTTTCCTTGCCATGCAACATGCAAAGAAACTCATCATCATGAAGAAGTTTTCGAATTTGCGGACCAACAAATACTCCCTCTCTTATTTTAGCTTCACTCAGTCTTGGAAATTTTCTGATGAGGTATTTGAAAGTCAGCTTAATGTGCAAGGGTGGCAACAAAATCTTGCTGGTGTCGACAAGTGCTGGGTTCTCAACGTTCTTACTGCCAGGCTGCAATGACTGCCTGATTGGCCAATGTCTTCTGATGTAATGGTCACTTCATGCATGGCTATCCCACTCACAGAGAAAGCAACAGTACTTGGTGTATCCACCCTGTAGTCCAAGCAAAAGAGCGACCCCTTTTAAGTCACCGCAAAGTGACCAATGATGATGATCGTAGTTTATACACTTCAAAAGCTGCTTAATGTTTTTATAAGTTTCTTTCATATGAACTGCGTGACCAACTGGAATTGACGGTAACACATTACCATTATTCTACAAAACAGCTTTAAGACTCGTCTTGGATGAATCAAGGAAAAGCCTACACTCTTCCGGTATGTAACTGATTTTGAGGGCTGCCATTAAACCAGAAATGTTGTGGCATGCAGAAAGGTCACCCTCTTTGAAAAAGAATGTAATAAGCGGCTTCTGGCGGTTCCTATACACAGAAATTGTAACATCTTCTGTCAGGAGATTCCACTGTTGCAATCTGGAACCCAAAAGCTCCGCCTTGTTCTTCAGTAAATTCAGATCTCTTACAAGATAATTCAGCTCACCTTGGGTTATTAAGTGTGGTTTAATGGATGTAGTTTGCTCAAAATCTGGGTCGCTTGAGGTTGATGGTTCAGGACCACCAATGTCCTCTTCTTCATCAGTGGAAGCAGCTGAAAATGATTCTGGCACTTTGGGAACTGGTAGGTCATCGCCATGTCGTACTGGACATATTGCAGAGGGGATGTTTGGATATTCCAGAGTCCATTTTTTCTTCTTTGATATGCCTTTCCCAATTGGAGGGACCATGCAAAAGTAACAGTTGTTGAGATGATCAGTGGGCTCTCTCCAAATCATTGGGACTGCAAAAGGCATAGCTTGCTTTTTGCCAGTCAACCACAGTTTAAGATGTGCTGCACATGTATTGCAGCATATGTGTGGCACCCAGCTCTTATCTTGATCTCCTATTCTGCAACCAAAATACAAACTGTACGCCTTCTTAATTACTTCAGTTATATTTTGTTTTTGTGATAGAAATGTCACCTCACCACATATATAACAGAAATTATTAGCACTGTTCACACATGTCCTAGGCATTTCTAACTACGATACTTTTGATAAGGACAAATGCACTAACTAATGGCAAAATTTTATCAGAGATAAGATATTTATACACAAAGGTGATGTAATCATAGGTTGGATTGCATCATCAACTTCTAGTTACATTTTTATTGGTCATTAGAAAAAATTATGCAATCGCCCACAACAGTTGCATCATATATATAAATTGACCGTAATTAAATAAACTAGTAGCACATATCTTGAAAACTAGAGCCAATCAACATTTTTTAATGTCATTTTCGTTTTCAGCACACCAAAATTAGTTAAGATCAGCTATTTTCATTTCTGGTATATTTTGGTTGTTGACTAGTGCAATTTGTTTGACACAATAGCTATGTTTTTCAGGAGAATAAAATTGGATAAAATATGTTCGGTATATCGTCATCATTTTCATGGCACTTCTTACGGAACTTGCAGCCACAACTGTAGCTGGTCTCGTTCAGGAAGTATGTACCCAGCATTCACGTGTTCTTCCAGTGGTTATTGTATTCGGTAGATGCTCTAAATAACGGTTCGGCAACCCAGGAAGTGTCAGGATATACTCTAGAAACCTTAGCTCCCTAAAGATCTACTTTGCTTAAATCATACCCTTTGTCCAAGTTTTAGAGTACCTTAGGGTGACCACATGTCCTAATTTGTCCTGTTTTTCATGCCTAAACTGTGCATCCGGCCAGATTTTAAAAAAAAATAAAAATGTTGAAACATCCAGCTTTTTCGCTATTTACTAAATTGACTGAAGAACGCAAATTCTAAAATCCCCCATTACAATTTCACTTACGACGACTGGATTTCCACTGAATCGAGCAAATAATGTATCAACAATCCCACAAGCTTTCGTGTTGTTCGATTATACAGTAATATTTTATCATCATATTATTATCATTATTTTAACTCAGTTTTACAAATGTTTGCATATGATTTATAACACCAACTCTGACTGCCACCAGGTAGTCATCCTCACAGATGCACTGTCTGTCTTGCAAGCTCTCAAGGGTGGTAAACTCCCGCATCTGAGAAATGAACTAAACAAGGTAGCTGCCAAAAAGAAAACCATACTTCAGTGGGTACCATCTCATTGTGGTGTACCCGGAAATGAAAAGGCAGATAAACTTGCAAAAAAGGGAGGAGAATGTGAACAAGAAGATAATGAAGTCACATACTTTGAGAAAAAGAGAGCTATCCAGACTATCAGAAGAGAACAGAACCAACCCAAAGACGACTATCACACTCTCGACCGGCAGGGACAGATAACTATTTTTCGACTCAGGACAGGGCATAACAAACTGAATAAACACATGTACAAGCTACGATTGTCTGCTTCACCACTGTGCACATGTGGATTAAACGAACAAACTGCTGAGCATGTTCTACAGGACTGTCCTTTGTATAACCAGTTAAGAAAGATATACTGGCCCAATGACTCAACACTAAACTCAAAGCTATATGGAGTTAAAGAGGAACTTCAAACAACAGTCGAATTCATCATGAGAACTCGTCTGACGGTGTAATCATCAAAGATGCGATCGCAAGAAGAAGACAAATGTTTGCTGTGTGTATTTATTGCCACCTGTTACCAAAATGGCTAGGCGAACCCTTCAACCCAGACCCAAGGTCCGTCGATTATATTAGGGCGCATGTCCAAATATAAACGGCCTTGGGGTTTGCAGAAATAGCTATAGAAAGGCCGCTATCTCTGGTAACGCTGACCAGAAAAAAAAATATCTGGGAAATTCTGAGCTCAACAAAAGGTGAGTCATGTAATTTGTATACAGTGTGTATATTAATGATGATTTGTATTTCCGGTGACGAAATGTACGTTGTGACCTGTGCCTTATGTATATGTCGTTCTGACACATAAGTGATCTTTGTCTTTCACTACAATCCTTCAATTTTAGGCAAGCACCCAGTGCTTAGAGCGAAAGCCTCTCGAGGCAAAGGTGATGGGGTGGAAACAAGGCGGCATCAAGCTTAAGTCTACCAGCTGTAAATGGATACATGACTCTGCTCTTGTATTAGGAAAAGCAAAGGCAATGAGGAGGGGAACTGGTTAATCCACCTCTCGTAGCTCGCCCGAGTATTGTCAAGTCTCTAAACACTTCACTCTCCTGCTGCAGTATCTGCAATGACCTGTGTGGAGGACCTCGATCCAACCTGCAAGTCTGGAAGGAAGAGCTGGAGAAGAGAAGGATGGTCATCAGCAGCTCCAAAACAAAAACTATGGCGATATCACGAGAGGACAGAAGGCATCAGATTAAGTTGGGAGAACAGGTCAATCACTTTAGATACCTCGGAGCTGTCATAGACTGGAAGAGAGGCATCAAAGAAGATTTGGCTACCCGAAGAGCATCAGCTGGGAGACTTTTTCAAGCCATAAATCGAGGATTCCTCAGCAAAAGAGAAGTTGGTAAGAAAACGATGATGGCTGTATACAGCTCCACCTATATCACATTCTTGACGTATGGATGCGAGTCATGGGCAATGACTACAACCCAAAAAGGTCAGTTCCAAACCTCAGAAATGAAGTATCTGAGAAAGATGGTTGACGTAACAAGAAGAGACATGGTCCGCAACGATACGTCAAGGCCTAAAAACCCAACCCCTGCAGACCGAAATAGAACAGTCCCAACTAAGATGGTTTGGCCATGTCTGCAGAATAGGAGAAGATCGGCTGCCACGGCAGGTATTGGAGGCTAAGAGCCAGGGATCTAGACCTCTAGGACGACCCAGAGTCCGCTGGGAGGACAACATTAGACGATCTCTGAAGGACTGAGGACTAGAATGGAACCATGCCAGGAGGGAGACAGCTGATAGGATACTATGGCGCTCTCTTTTCCAAACCTCTACACCTCACGGTAGAAGAAGAACGACTAAATAAGTAAGATATCATGGTCGGTTCCTCCAACTGTTTATACTGCTGTCAAGGTAGGTAGGTATATATATATATATATATATATATATATATATATATATATATATATATATATATATATATATATATATATATATATATATATATATATATATATATATATATATATATATATATATATATATATATATATATATATATATATATATATATCTGATTCTACATCTTGCATTGGAGTTTCTTCCAGTACAGTCTTGCTATCGTTTCCTGCATTTATTCTCATTATCTTTGTTTTCTGTCTCTAAATTTTCAGACACATTTGCTGTGACTTCTCATCAAGTATCGTCTTCTTCTTCATCGTACACTCTCAGACGTCCACTTGAATGCTCTCAAAGAAAGAAGTAGTCAGTTTGAGGCTATGTGAATCACCGTAAAGCTTTTCCACGAAAGGAACTGGCGTCGGCCATATGCGCTTTACTATGTAATGACGTCTTCATGGAGCGGCGTACGTCGCTCTGTTTCGTTAGACCTGTGGCCCAGTACATCCGATTTCAACGGCCATTTATGTTGGGTTGCCTTCCTTAGCCTTTGACTATCCCCAGCCTACCTGCAAGGCAGCAGTGTGGTCTGACTGGTTTCTAAAAAACATGTAGAAAATGATTAAATCACTAGTCTAGAAAACACTAGAAAATCATCAAGTATTTGTATTTTGTTTTGCATCTGATTACGATTATGTACAGGTTAGCCAGTTCGGCGGCAAATTTGTAACTACTGCAGACAACATAATCTTTTAAGTAAAACGCTGTTTAATTACTCGGATTTTAACAATGGTTTTCCCTTTCATGTGCAGCGTCCTAGCACGAGACAGGGCCAAACCTTTGCCGCATATGTACCGAACAAAGTACATTTGCCTTTTATCCCACTCCCCACCCACCCACACAAATTGTAAATGTTTGCACCAGTTAGTTCAACTAGCTAAACGTCTGTTTCTTTGATCTCATCATACTGTTGTCGCGTTGGTGGTAACTTGTTACTTTTTTCCATATAAATTTTACATACAGTTTATTTAGTCTACACTTTGTTTTTAAGGTGTGTGTTACATTATAATATATATATATATATATATATATATATATATATATATATATATATATATATATATATATATATATATATATATATATATATATACAAGGGGATTGACATAAGTCTTGGGCCTGACAATGAAGGAGCTGAAATTTTGTATAGTGTTTATTCCTTTTCAATATAGCCACCGTCTGAATTGACACACTTCTGCCATCTCTGCTTGACCCTGAAAAGACCTTGGGAGTAGAACACCCTATTTTTCAAACTAAACCAGTCATCACATGCCAGTATAACCTCTTCATCGCTGTCAAAATGATTTCCTTTTAGCTGTTTTTTAAGATTTGGGAATAGAAAAAATTCTGATGGAGCCAAATCTGAAGAATATGGTGGGTGTGGAAGAATTTCAATATTCAAATCGTTGGCTGCTAGCTGCACAAGCCGTGCTTTGTGAGAGGGCGCGTTGTCTTGAAGCAAAGGAAGATTTTGAGTGAGCGTTATCCCTCGTTTCCTGGTCACAACCTTTCTTAGTTTGGTGAGAAGATCTGCATAGTACTGTCCATTAACTGTGTTGCCATGAGGCAGATAATCTTTCAAAAGGACACCTTTGCCGTCCCAAAAAAAACAGTCAGCATCACTTTTCCTGCAGATTTCTGCGCCCTCGGCTTGACAGGTGTTGGGGAGCCCGGGGTTTTCCATTGCATGCTGACAATTTTGGATTCGGGGTCATAATGGTGTACCCAAGTCTCATCTACTGTCACCATGGTCTCCAAAAAATTTTTTGACTGTCACTTTTTGAGCAACTGTTGACAGCAATTTACCCTAGTTTGCTTCTGTTCACGTGTCAAGTCGCGGAACCCAGCGTGCACACACTTTTCTCATGTTCAGTCTGGGGAAAAACGGATAGACTTGGTAAAATTAGCCGGCAGGTGGGCTTGAACATCAGTTTAGAGAAGTCTGGGGTCATGACGCTCAGTGTGAGCAGCCCTGGGCCCATGTCGGTGGGGAGTCGGCGGCTGGTGCAGACGGATACCTTCACATGCCTGGGGGGCATGGTGGCACCAGACGGTGGGGCAGGCGGGGACATCAGCGTCGGAGTGAGTGGGGCAAGAGCAGCCTTCTTTAGCCTAGATGGCATCTGGGGGTCCTCCCAGTGCAGCACAGGCACAGAATTAAGATTATACCAGAGTTGCGTGCTTTCTGTGCTTCTCTGTGGTGCGGGGTGCTGGAGAGTCGCAGAGGGGGAGGTGTCGGGGTTGTCCTCTTTTCACACGGCATGCCTAGGAAAAGTTCACCGCATCTTTTGGCCGAATGCCATCGCCGGCCAAGGTCTGCTTGCTCGTGGCAAGCGGGGGTACATGCGCGCCATCGTGGCTGGCGGACGCTGGGGCTGGGT
Source organism: Oreohelix idahoensis (assembly GCA_024509875.1). Classification (NCBI taxonomy): domain Eukaryota; kingdom Metazoa; phylum Mollusca; class Gastropoda; order Stylommatophora; family Oreohelicidae; genus Oreohelix; species Oreohelix idahoensis. The sequence continues at coordinate 70,443 of JAMPIV010002228.1, read as the reverse complement.
TGGTCATGTCCTCAGGGGAGACCCCGGTGCCATCGCGGGAACAGCTATGTTTTGGACCCCTGAGGGAAAGCGAAAGAGAGGCCGACCAAAAACAGCTTGGCGGAGGGCTGTGGAGGCTGAGATGCGGGGAGTGAACCGGAGTTGGGGCGCTGTACGAGGGATGGCCACCGACCGTGCAAAGTGGAATCAATTTGTTGTTGCCCTACAAGACGCCACTAGGCGTGATGGCCACTGACTGCTTTGACGGTCGGTGGTTAAGGATCGAAGAAGAAGAAGTCTGTTGTGTAAAATTCTATAAACTGTTCTTTCATTTAGTTTTACTCTACTAGCTATCTCCACAATTGTCATTTTTCGATCCTGATCAATGATTTTCTTCACTCTTGTTGCATTTTCATAGTTGCACTCTGAGGCTGGTCTACCAGATCTTGGCAGATCAGCAACATTTGAGCGGCTGCACTTAAACTGTTGACACCAGTTTTTTACCGAAGTATATGAAGGCCAAAAATCATGAAACACTGGTTCCATCTCCCTGTGTATTTCTGTAGGTGTTTTTCCCTGAAACATCAGAAATTTTATCACAGCTCTGGCCTCCTTCTTTTCCATTGTTTTGTCAAATCTTTGGAGCAGCAGATCCGGTCAATAGGGTACATTGTGCCGTGCACCGTAGCGGGAAAACCCATTGAAGAAACAAAAGCATACTTCACACATTCAGTGCAAATATGATGAACTTTAAATGTGCCTATATATATATATGTCATAGTGTGATTAACACAGCTGTGGACTGGCGGTGCTCCGCTGGGGGCGGGTACATAATGTCAGTCGGGTGTGAGAGGTGTTCTCATACACTTAACTTAACAACACGAAACTGCGAGGTCAGCAGGTCAGGGGTGAACGCAAGGGGCGTTCTGATTGGGCAGTGAAGAAGAGAGAGTAGAGAGAGCGATGAGGGTTTTGGTGATGATGACTGACCCGGAATGTCGAATGCAAGTGGACATTTAGTTGCGAGAAGATAAGGCATTTGGTTATTTGAGATTTTCATCAATGTGTTACACTTCGTTAACTACATATATTGTTGTGATTTTGTGGTGATAATTATTTGAATACATTAGACAGAGTTGGGAACATTGCTAGTGTTCGTTATTATTTGAATGTGTTCCACTCCACCCCTCTCTCTCTCATGTGTAGTATTTCGAGGACTAAGGCATATGTGTATTTAATACAAAATACCCTGTGTCAGGTGGGGAGCTCGTATTTGGGTCCTCATGTTTGATTATCTTTGCATGTCAAGGCAGCGCCAGGTCAGAAATCAATTTTAGGTCACATACACTGTAGGCCTGTTTTTTCAGTCACGTAGTTGTCAGGTACTTTTTTTGAATAGTGAGTCACGGGTCACGGATTAGCGATGCACAGTGAAGTGGGGTATTTATTATGAACAGTACGCTGTGTCAGAGCTAACAAAATGTCAGGGCGACATTGAGGACTCCTCTGGTTAAGAAAACGACGCCGTTGTCTGCCAACGTCTGCGTGTGAACCAGGTTGTGGCAGGTTCGTTGACATTCATTTTGGTGTCTGCGGGGCTGTGAGGACAAAGATGTTGCTGCTAGCACAAGTTGGGCGAACAAGTGGATGGCAGCCTTGGTAGCATTCATTTCAGCGTCTGACTAGTCAAGACTAGAGGCCGCTGCAGCGCCGTTTGAAAGCCAACAGTGGGACAGTGTTGCCACTGCACAGTGTTTACTGGCTTAGGAGACGACGTACCTGTAGAAATCAAGTGGTTGAGTCTTCTTGTGGAACGGGGTGCATGCCGAACACGGGAACTGGTGCATTACAGTATCAACATTTTACACACGGTCGTTACGGAGGTTGCCAGATGCTGAACAGTACCAGATTTACGTTACGATCTTTGCCTTATACAAAACACTGCAGGCCATCATCATAAACTGTACTGAACTTTTTCTCACGTAGAAGGCTGCACTACACCTTTGCAAACGGTGGTAACTTTCAGGAACTCGTGAGATGTTATTGGAATGGAGCTGGCAAATCCTCGCCTTGTGCTGACGACGAGCTAGTATACAGTTGTGGTATAACTTTGATGCGCGTGGTCTGACTTTTTGCTTGACATCCCTGTGATACTTCAGTGAAGACAAGGCACTATCTGGTGACAAGCGTGGACTTTGTGCCTTACTCAGGGGTCATCCTAATGGACAATATTTGTAACTTTACGTAACTTTGTAACGTGTCGTTCGTTGTGTGGACCATTGGATCATTAGTGACTAAGGTGCTGTGGATATCAACGTCATCATCAGGAACCCAGACCTTCGGAGATCATCAATTTAATTGATTTATAGTTAATTTTTTTAATGTAGTATTATTACTATTATTATATATTATTGGACACTTATTTTTCTTTTAGTACCTTTCTACTGTATAATATGATATAATTAGTAATCATTCTCCTGTGACCTCTTTTCCATTTGGTTGGTGAGTACGTCATCCAACTGGTATGGTGTTGCATCATACTTCCTTTGGTCACTTCATTGTCAATTGTAGGTTTTTGTTGTGTCTTCGTAGAAGTATAATTTTGGTGTCATTTGGTTGTTGTGTGGGTTTAGGATTGTCTCTTTTGCATTGCGGAAAGAGATTATGCTAAACTGTTCTTTAGGACTGTTGCAAGGTGAATTGTGTGCCAGAGCACGGGCACATAGAGCTGACCCTATTGGCTGCCCTGCATAATTCCCGTTGCACATTTTAGTGTATTAGTGGTGCAGGTCGGGTTTGTTTGCACGGTGTCTGTAAAAAGAATGGTGTTATTATGGGTGTAGTGTACTCTGATCATCACTGGACGGAAACTCGCAGGAAGTCAATGATGCAGGAACTGGTTTCCTTCTGAGGCTCCAGGAGGAGCAGGCCCTTAACTTGGTCAATTCAACCGACGCAGGATGGTGTAAATATGGAGTGAGAGTGTAGAGTGTTATTAACGCGAATGATGGAATGTTCGTATCTTGACCAATCTAAAGCACTCATTCACTCATGTCTATAAGGCACCAATGCAGACTGCTGGAATCTTTTCATACAGTTTATTCAGACGCACATACTGGGACAGAACGAATAGATCATAAGTACATGTTGACACATCAATCTTCAGGCATGAATAGTAGATCCCATGTCATGGAACATTCAAATATAATGGGTGGTACAAAACAGCATTCAATGTTGTTATACATTATGGCCGCATCCCCTATCTGACTGAACGCGTCAGTAAATTTGTGTAAAACAAATGAAGAGTTCGATGGACGAACCTTCTTTCCCTTGCTAAGTTCTTAGGTTGCTTATGTTCAATGTTTATATCATACTGTGAAACCACGATAAGGGGTTTTCATATAAATGAGATCTCCATGCCACTGTCCGAATAGTAAGATACACGACCCGTTCTCTGGACAGTGATCTATAATGATGACAGGAATACAAAAAAATGGCCTCCTTCCCTGAGTTTTCGCTCACTCGCCCAGCAGAAGAATAATCATCAGCCAAAGTTGATTCAAAACTTGAATAAGTATAACTTTCCAGAGTTACCATACAGTCCCTTTGTCAGAAGGTTACTTCATGAAGACATAAGCGCTGATGGAACCTGTCATCTACAACAATATCTAGTTTTTTTTTTTTTTTTTTTTCGTTCGCCCGCTAATACTCGAGGCGAAATCTCAGGTTATTACTAACCTGACATTGATTTTACGTGAGTATCCCTTTATTTCTTGTACAGAGACAGGTGTCCCTCGCCATTCAGGCAAATACTCGCCGATTTCGGAGGTACCCATTGCAGCTGGGTCGGCTCAGGAGCCGCCAGTCCCTGATCGACGACACTCCTTCAAATGTCCTCGCCAGGTCTCGAGTTAATCCAGTCCAAATCCCGGTCGACGAAAAATCCTCAAATGCCGTCGCCCGGGTTTGATCCTGTATCACCCGGTCGCCAGAGCGGTGTTGTAACCACTACGCTAGCGCGGCTCCCACAATATCTAGTTAAACGACCAACGATGCACGAAAATACGTTGCTTCATCTAGGTCTAACCATAAGGAGATCGTCAAAAGGGTCTGGATTTACCTTGAGTCCGAATCCAACATGATATGCCTTTACATTTTAGGAGAGTCTCTAACACTATAATCTTGTAGAAACACAATCTCCTACTGAAGAAATCACTTCATAAATCATTTTTCACTCTTGAAAGGACCAGCCCTAGGAAATACGTGACCAGCCATTGTAGGCGGTAATATCGGAACTCTTCACGACTCGCCAAGACAACCAATACCTCCGCTAGAGCGGCATAAAGAATATAGTCCTGCCTACCCATACAAAATATACAATATAGGACAGAATCTACTTGCACTAATAATATGTAATACATATGAATTCAGGCCATAAACATTCTAAGAACGATCAATCTATTTTCTGGCTATGACAAATGATGAATGCCAAAATATAAGTATTCTTACGCCCGATCAATATCAAGGGAGATTATCCATATAATCAAACGTATGAATCAAACATGGATTATCTGGCTTTACAAAAGAAAGCATTTTCGTACCCAATTAAATACAACTATATATTTTCCATATTAAATAGACATATCGTACATTTGTAATCTGTGCATTCAAAAATATGTATGCAACAGTGTCATATTTGTAATAGTGTCTCTTTGTCATGTTTAATTGGAGTATTCTCTTGTATTCTTCTTACTATCATGTACATACGTTAATTTCCCAAACTCTTGTTTTCATTTGTTAACAGCTACGGTTTATAATTAGACATCTGCTGCTGTCTGAGGATTTTTTTTTCTTATTCCACCGTACTGTTGTGTTCGTTCGTGTAGTAAGGTCGTCTTGATCATCTTCATTATTGTCATCATTGTTTGTATTTATGTTTGTTTTGTTTTAGTGAAGTGTATCTTAATTTCAATTCCAGTACCGATGGCATAAGAGTAGGTTGTATATTTTTGCTTGTGTAGACGTAGTTTTCTGGGTTGGTTGAGAATCACATGTATGTTTATGCCATTAATTGTATTGCAGTGGGGTTTAGGTTCACTGCTTAAATATTAGGGGTGTCATGGATACAGCAAATTATGCTGTTGAATAATTTCACACAATAATACTGAATACACCTATTTGATTAGTACAGTCAGTATTTCTGACTAGGCATTACATATAATTTTGATTTTTTTTTTTTTTAGTACAATATCTGGGAGCCGCGCTAGCGTAGGGGTTACAACACCGCTCTGGCGACCGGGTGATACAGGATCAAACCCGGGCGACGGCATTTGAGGATTTTTCGTCGACCGGGATTTGGACTGGATTAACTCGAGACCTGGCGAGGACATTTGAAGGAGTGTCGTCGACCAGGGACTGGCGGCTCCTGAGCCGACCCAGCTGCAATGGGTACCTCCGAAATCGGCGAGTATTTGTCTGAATGGCGAGGGACACCTGTCTCTGTACAAGAAATAAAGGGATACTCACGTAAAATCAATGTCAGGTTAGACAAAATAATAACCTGAGATTTCGCCTCGAATGTTAGCGGGCGAACGCAAAAAAAAAAAAAAAAAAAGTACAATATCTGATAATTTTCCAGTGGGGAATACTGAAGGCATTTTTTTGTACACTGAGTACTGCTTTAAGAAATTTTAATTTAATTACATTACATTACGATGGCTAGCCTCTTAGAATTTGTTGATGTTGGTAAAGAGTTAGCATTAACAGGCCCTGCTCTACAGGAATGGGCAGAAAAAAAAATGGAAAGAAAAACAGGAAAATGATAGAATGGAACGGTGTGAGGAGAGAGAATTCCAGAAATTGAAGATAGAAGCAGAGAAAGAGATGAAGAAGATAGAAGCAGAGAAAGAGATAAAGAAAATTGAAGCTGACAAAGAAATAAATCTGAAGAAGCTAGATAATGAGTCCAGGAAGCAGGATTCAGGTGGGAAAGAATTCTCACGTCCCTATAGACTACGGTTACCCAATTTTAATCAAGATTTGGACAGCATTGATGTGTATTTGGAACGTTTTGAAGCAGAAGTTTTGGCTTGGAAGATAAAGAAGGAGGAATGGCCTGTTCTGCTGGGAAACTAGCTTTCAGGATCTGCGTTAGAAACTGTGTATAGTATCCCTTTAGCCGACAGAGCAAATTATGACATAGTCAAGGAGAGGTTGTTAAGGAAATTTCGTCTAACGGCGGAAGGGTATCGGGCTCGTTTCCGAGACGTGAGACCAAGCGTCAATCAGGATTTTGAGGATTTCATTGCGAAAATTACTCAGCTATTAAATCGATGGATTGAGATGGAAGGTATTACTAAAGACTTTGATGGGCTTTTCGACCTTATGTTACGGGACAAGGTATTGTCATCGTGTTCATCTGAGCTTATTGCGTTTTTCCAGGAACGCAAGCCCAAAAACATCGGTACGATGTCAGAATTAGGACACCAATACGTGACCGCGCATCCAGGAAAGGTCATACACAGGGAGAGTATCTCTGAGACTTTCTCAGCGAGTATAGGAAAGATTACTAGAAAACCTTACAATCAACATAGATCGAAGAGTGCCAATAGATTTGGCCCCAGAAGATTTAATTATGATAGACCCTACTTTCGAGGAGACATATCTCCTGCACGGTATGACAATTATCGGGACCATAGATCACCGAGGAAGAAATTTAACTATCAATCTGATAGAAATCAATACAGATATACTGGAGACAGACAGGATAGGTACCCGCGGCATTAGATCCAGATAGATGCGCCAAACGAGCAGGAACAAAGACGATTTCGCAAAAGCCCACCTTACCAAAGAAACAAATCCTTTGAGAAAAAGGAGTCAGACCGAGTAGTCAGACACTCTCCAAACAATAGTCCGAAAAAGGATAGCAATACTCAGCTACACTGTAGTCTTTGTAAGGGAACAGGACATTTGGCAAAGGTCTGTGCTAATAATTCAGAACGAGCGAATTCGGCTTGCATATTAGAAACCTTTAACAATGAGAAATGCGAAGGGTGTAGACCATTATTTGAACCACACGGTAAGCCTATGCTTATCTGTGGTCACACTCTGCCTTGTCTCTTTTCTCTTGAAGAAAATGGTCATTTGGAATTGCATCCAGGATTTGTGCAAAAGCAGGAAGTGTCTGTGTTGAGAGACACGGGGTGCACAACTATAGGAGTACGTAGATCTTGCATTGACGACTCATGCTTGATAGGTAAGACAGCAAGATGTGTCACTTTCGGGGGTAACATTGAGTATTACCCTCTTGCCATTATTGAGGTGGACACACCCTTCATATCTGGTAGAGTACAGGCCTGTTTACTCGAAGCACCGATAGCGGATTTGATTGTGGGTAATGTGCAAGGTGTGCAGGAATGTAATCAGATGGACATCAGGAAATGGAGGGACAATCGTGTGCTTAGGGCCAATGCGGTGATTACGAGGGCGCAGTCAAAGGCGCATGACGCATTAGAAGCGACGCATCATGAAGCTAAGACATCGGAATTGGTCAAAGGGAGTCAGGATACACAGGTGTCGGACTTTATCCAGCACCAACGGTCAGACGGATCATTGCGTAAATTTTACAACTTTGCCGAGAGAGGTGATGTAAGGTGCACGAAGTTGGCCAGACATTGGTTCGAGCTCAAGAATAATGTTCTCACTATGTGTTTTGCTAAGGGAGTACAAACTCAGCGCCAAGTGGTGGTACCGTGTAGTTTTAGAGCAAAAGTGTTAGAGGTTGCACATGACTCCCCTTTCGCAGGACATATGGGTGTGGCTCGAACGCGCCAGAGGGTGCTGTCACAATTCTATTGGCCATTGTTTAGCAAGGACATTAAACTATATTGTAGGTCCTGTAAGATATGCCAAAAGATGAGGCATAAAGGCAGAACTCCCAAAGCTCCAGTGCAGGTTACGGACTTGTCAGTACGACCTTTCCAGAAAGTAGCGATTGATATTATAGGTCCCCTCTCGGTCACTTCAGACAGGGGATATCGTTTCATTTTAACGATGGTAGATTTGTGCACCAGGTGGCCGGAGGCGGTGCCGATGAAGAGTATTACTTCACAAACAGTCGCAGAGGCTTTGCAGATGTTGTTTTGCAGGTTTGGTTTTCCAGGAGAGATATTATCGGATAGGGGCCGTCAGTTCATTTCGAAGGAGATGTCAGAAATCACTGGGCTGTTGGGTATTGCCCAAACAGTCACGAGTCCATATCGCCCTCAGTCAAACGGAGTTTGCGAGCGTTTTAACGGTGCATTAAAACACATGCTGTTAAAAGTGACCACAGAATCTCCGCAAGAATGGGATAGGTTACTCCCAGCGGTCTTTTTTGCCTATAGGGAGGCTCCCCAAGAGAGTACAGGATTTTCCCCTTTCGAATTACTGTATGGGGCAAACCCAAGGGGGCCGATGCACATATTGAAGGATTTATTAACTGGAAAATGTGCAAATAGCACCTCAGTTACGAGTTATGAGTATGTAGTTAGCCTCAGAGAACGTATTGTAAAATCTTGTTTGGTGGCACGTGAGTGTTTGGCGGGATCGTTAGCACGGTATCGGAAGTACGCAAATCGGAACTCCAAACTAGTATCCCTGGTTCCAGGTGAGGAAGTTTGGCTACTTTTACCAGCTAAAGAGAATCGCTTGAGCATTACGTGGCAATGACCATTCAAAGTGATTAAAAAAAATGACAGATGTCGATTACCTAATTTCGGTCCGAAATAAGGAGAAGGTATTTCATGTGAATATGCTGAGGCCATATGTAGAACGACCTGAGTCATTGAAAGCAGTCACAAGGGCAGCACAGACTGAAGCAACAGTGGCATGTATGGCAGTCATTGATGACACGGGAGATGAAAAAGTTATCCCTCGTACCCCGGGTTCCTTCGGAGTCATGGAATATGGTGCGAATCGGGGATGACCAAACAGGAGAACAAAAGTCGGAAGTACAGATTATATTAGCGGAGTTTAAGGATGTCCTCACAGATCTGCCAGGACGGACAGACCTGATTTGTCATGATATCACTCTGACATGAGATCAGCCTATTAGGGTAAAACCGTATCCATTGCGCATACATTTCAAATAGGCTGTCGAGAGAGAAATTGGTGACATGCAACGACTGGGGATCATTTCTCCGTCTGATTCACCATATTCTTTTCCAATAGTTGTGGTTCGCAAGAAGAACGGATCTCTTCGTATATGTATTGACTTTCGGAGATTGAACAGCATCATCGTCGTTGACGCTGAACCAATACCTAATCAGGAAGATCTGTTAACACAACTCACCCACGCTACATATTTCAGCAAACTAGATCTGTCTAGAGGCTATTGGCAGATACCCCTCGCGGAGGCTGCAAAACCTCTAACGGCATTTAGCACCCCCAAAGGATTGTTTCAGTTCAATGTCATGTGCTTTGGCTTAGTGAACGCACCCGCCACATTTGTGAGGATGATGAGAAGATTGTTAGGACATCGATCGGATATTATTACATATATCGACGATATATGTTTGTTTCATGAGTCATGGGAGGATCACATGATGGGGTTATCTTCCCTATTGCGGTGTCTAAGGCAGCATAATTTGACAGCAGTTTGTATAGGTTTTCTTCTTCTTCTTCTTCTTCTTCTTCTTCTTCTTCTTCTTCTTCTTCTTCTTCTTCTTCTTCGTTCGCCCTGAAAAGTAAAGTTTGCATAGTTGTGTCTGTTTTCGAAAGTAGTGATATCTGCACCTTTCTTCGGACACATCATTCTGCATGGCATTTTTTAGGTCATATTGCGATCCGTGCACCTGCAAACCTGTTTCCAGGACCACCACGTGGATGGAGCACGGACTTGACCAGTTCGCTGGTCCTGACGCAAAGCTATGAGTCGGTGACTGCGGTCTCTATTGCAGTTGCAGGTTTTAAAGAGTTAAATTTCTTAGGACATACTGTAATAATCACCTGAAAAAGATGCAGTCACAAAGATTTTACAGTTGCAGACACCTAAAACAAAAAAGCAAGTGAAAAGTCTAATTGGACTTATGAATTTTTATCACAAGTTCATCCCTCAGTTCTCTTCCATTGCAGCTGTACTTACCTCGCTAACGAGTAAGGGGATGCCAAATAGGGTCGTGTGGACACAAGATTGCGAGATAGCCTTATCCAGAATCAAGAGGGTGTTCTCTAGGAAACCCATCTTACTGATGCCAGATTTACGCAAACCCTTTGTTTTGCGGACAGACGCATCTTCTGTAGGAATTGGAGCTTGTTCAATGCAAGACCACCAGAGTACCTTACATCCAGTGATGTATGTGAGTCGGAAGCTGTTGCCGGCTGAGACTAGGTACTCCACGAATGAAAGGGAGTGCTTGGCAATTGTGTGGGCATTTTCACAGTTGTCCCGGTATTTGATAGGTGCTCATTTTGTATTACAGACAGACCATCGACCACTCTCATTTTTACAGTCGTCGAAATCGACAAGCTCGAAATTAACTCGCTGGGCTCTCTTACTGCAGCAGTACAAATTTACTGTTTTACCCCTAGAGGGTAAGCTCAACGTTGTAGCTGACACTCTGTCTCGTTTGTAGAATGCTTGTTTTTTTCTTGGTTTTTTTCCCCCCCACACGATCTTTAAGTGAGTATGCAAGATATGTGAAAACAAGAAGGATATGAATGTATACTTGGCTCAAAAGCCGGATGTTGGGTGTTTGGAGTGCGTCCAGCCGCTCTCCAGAGAAAAAAGAAAAAAAAACTTCGTTTTTTTTCCAGGGGGGGGAGTAGATGTCACAGTGTGATTAACACAGCTGTGGACTGGCGGTGCTCCGCTGGGGGCGGGTACATAATGTCAGTCGGGTGTGAGAGGTGTTCTCATACACTTAACTTAACAACACGAAACTGCGAGGTCAGCAGGTCAGGTGTGAACGCAAGGGGCGTTCTGATTGGGCAGTAAAGTAGAGAGAGCTATGAGGTTTTTGGTGATGATGGCTGACTCGGATTGTCGAATGCAAGTGGACATTTAGTTGCGAGAAGATAAGGCATTTGGTTATCTGAGATTTTCATCAATGTGTTACACTTCGCTAACTACATATATTGTTGTGATTTTGTGGTGATAATTATTTGAATACATTAGACAGAGTTGGGAACATTGCTAGTGTTCGTTATTATTTGAATGTGTTCCACTCCACCCCTCTCTCTCTCATGTGTAGTATTTCGAGGACTAAGGCATATGTGTATTTAATACAAAATACCCTGTGTCAATATATATATATAAGGCAAGGGAGAAAACCAAAAATGCAACCAATAAAAAAATTCATTCACACTATCCTCAGTATCTGGTATGTCCACCATGTGCTTGCAAACAAGCTTGGCAGCGGCTCCGCATGGAACGCACAAGTCTCTGAAGGAAATTCCGGGGAATCAAGTCCCATTCACGTGTAAGAGCAGCTTCGAGCTGTTGCAGATTATCTGGAGAACCTTGCCTGTAGACTCTGCGTCCAAGCTCGTCCCACAGATGTTCTATAGGGGACATGTCTGGTGATAGGGCAGGCCGATCAATCGTCACAATGTTCTGCTGCTGTAGATATTGCTGCGTAATGCATGCGGTGTGCGCACGTGCGTTATCCTGCTGGAGAAGCTGCAAGTATGGATAATTTGTGAACGCAGGAGCAACCAATGCATCCAGAACCTCATCTCGATATGTCAAAGCATTAACAGAGGTCATGAAGGACACATAACTCTAAGAGCCGTTGTCCATTTTCATTCATCTTGCCAATACCAAACCTGCCCAGACATGAAGGTCATGAAACATTATCGGCACCCACTCTAGCGTTGAAGTCACCTAAGCTTTACTGCTTGCGTCAGGGTCAGCGAACCAGAGCTGACCAAGACCTTACTCCACCTCCAAATGGTGGTCATGGAAACAGGCTGCATCACTGCAGTCTGGCTGAGAGCGTAGGTATCGAAGAGGGAAGGCAAACCTGGTCCCAAAATATGCCGTGCTGAAGTCGGATGTGTCGGCCGAAAGGCGCAAATATCGCAGCTTCGCTGTAAACGGACACAACGCAACCAACGTCCTTTTCAGGACGAACGAGGAAGAAGAATCAACATTAGACTGCCTTAGGGACTCCGACTCCGGATTTATCCTCAAGGTCTACTCCCGAAGCCAATTCCATAAATGGATATTCCCGCAAGGCAGCGGTGGTTTGAATTCAGAGTTCCTTCTCTTAGATAAGCTGCCAACCAAGGATCACGAGCCCTATCTGCCCGAACTGTCCAAATAAAGTAAATCAAAACCAACAGGGTGTGTGACACCCTTTTTGCAAGAAACAAACAAACAATAAAAAAATAAAAACTATTACAAACAAGAAAAAACCAAACAAACAAACAAAAACAACAGCAAAAAAAAAAAAAAAAGAACTGAAAAAAAACTAACAAAAAAAACTAACAAACAACCAAAGTAAAGCCTTTCACAACTGCCCTGCTGTTAACAAGGTAGAAAGGTGTGGGAAAGCCTGGAGGTGTCCAAGATTACATCAAATCCACCAACTATCTGCCATCATCCACACGAGCACTCCGTCAGACTACCCCTTTTCTTCACACCATCATTGATCCTTGTACATGGATACATGAATTGTTTCGTGGCTACTGACTCAGTACAGTTTTGTGTATGTCAAAGATGGCGACATTTGTCAAGAACAAAAGTATATATAGTATAGTTGTGTTGCGTTACTTTTTGGGGCTGCCAAACGACAATTCTAAGGTTTGCCTACACCTACTGACAATAATATTGGTGTAACGGGTTGTTCAAAAGTTAGCTTTTATGTAAATTTAAGACCACTGTTATGTTTTATCTTTTGCAGAGTGACTTCAACACTTTGGAGTGCAGGCTGGTTAAATTAATTGTGTGGTCCGGTCCGTCTTCTCCAATTTTAAATAGTTACAGTGGCTGAGAAGGCAGGAATACGCTGTGCTTGAATACAAGACAAGTTGTTTTGACAGCTTTAAGCATTGTCACAAGTAAATGCAATAAATATATATCCTTGGTCAACACAGAAGTGCAAAAAGGAGATTGAAGAATTATACCAGAGTAAGTTTGATGAAGTGTTGATACGTAATCAGAACTTACTGTGATATTCAGGCAGTGCTGTTGTTTTAATGGGTAGGGAAATAAGAATGGTGGAGTTAACACTTTACTGTCTGCTCATCATCTTGTCGCTCTGCTTGTGAACAATAATTAGGCGGCCGTGCTGCTTGGAGTAACTAAAAAATGACCGCTTACATTATCTCTAACTCTGGTTTCAGCTTTTTTTCAAAAATAGTAAGATGTGAGACACATGCATACATTACAAAATAAATAAATAAATAAAATGATAACTGCCAACTTACTTCTTATTACTCTATCTCCACATTCTCAATTAGCTGCATCGTAGCAGTGTGTGCTCAAAAACCACATTTTTGTATGCACATTTTAGGGAGTAAATTTTGAGACATGACTGCTGTTACTGATTTTGCCTTTATTTATTTATTTGCAATAATAAGATACTGTTTTACATATCAAAGTGTGCAGAAATGAAAGCTCTATTACATAAACATAGATAAACAATTCAGTGGTTTTAAAAATGCTGAAAGCTTTGTCAAGCCCTACAATAGGCTAACAGAATGAAGTCACTTGCTCTACAACCACTTCAACAACAAATAACGCATATAACAACACTAAGTGGTTATGAATCAGTAGCTTTAAAATGGGTGTACAGTATCCAATGATTTTATAACAGCAACTACTCAGAACAAGGTCCACAACATAAATTAATATGAAACAAATATAAAGGTATGTTATCAGGCACTCGTAGGAAATAAAGAAGTAGAACACTAGACAACAGAAAAACAACAGACATGAGTGGCTTACCCAGGATTTGAACCCTGGACTTTCCGTGCGACAACCCCGCCTAGCCATGCAAGCGAATCACACTATCCTCCCTGCCATCTACGCAACACCAAAAAATGATGTTTCGATGACAGGTCATTAGTGCAAACCGCATTACACGACACCGGAAGTCCACCATGGGCAGTTTAGCTTTATATGTTGTTTTTCTGTTGTCTAGTGTTCTACTTCTTTATTTCCTACGAGTGCCTGATAACATACCTTTATATTTGTTTCATATTAATTGACTGTTTACAGGCCTCGTGGTTCCACAACATGTCGAGTAAATATAAAAGGTAAAGGTATTCCCATAGTAGATACTGCCATTGGGGAGTGAAGTGTTAAAGACTTCACCATACTCTGTCCAGCATCGAGAGGTGGGATGACCAGTTACCTTCCTCACTGCCTTTTCCTTCCCTAACTCAAAGAGCAGAGCCAGGTACCTATTTACAGCTGGGTAGACTGGAGCGTGCCAGTACCGTGATTCGAACCCGCCACCTTTGCCACGAGAGACTAGCGCTCTAACCACTCTGTCAGTCAGACGCTCAGAGTAAATATACAACTTTGAATACAGATCACTTAAATACTGTTCAACTTACTTCTTCCATAAATTGTCGATAAATCACTGCCACTACCAAAAACATTAACTCATCATAGCAGTCATAGCAATAATAACTCGTTCATCATAGAAAAACCAATGTTAATCTTCTGATCTGGCACACACAGAGGCATATCACCACTTTGACCTTAGAACATAATTAATTAGTTTGTCTACTGTGTGTGTCTCTTAACTCTTAGTATACGAGCTGCCTTTCATGACTACCATTACAGATTTTGCAATAAATAATTTATTTATAAAGATAACATAAGTGTTATATATCAAAATGTGAAGAAATGAAACCCCTATATCATGCACGTAACTAAATTGTTCAGTGGTTTTAAACATGCATTCAGCTATAAATTTTCGCTATTGACGGGGATCGATCATCGGCCTCTCTAGAAGGCCGCTCGTATACTAAGAGTTAGGACCAAAAATTGCTACATTCAGGAGAAAACTTCATCTGATCATCGGTAAAGTTTTTATGACAATTTTGAAATTGGTTGTCACAAGCAAATTGCATGCTAAGTTGAACTCTGGTCGACTTCGTTCCATCCACCTTCTCTTCAGTAATGTTATCCTGAAGCTCAACATTATCAGTTATGGTTGTTCCTGGTCTGAGTTTTGATCAGGATCTGTTTCTGTTATACGGTCTTTAACTTTTCCTGTTATCACTCCCCTTCCATTGTACAACTAGTTCTGGCTAAGAATCTGTTGATTTATCGCTAAATTAATCTAAGAAAGATCAGTGCTCAGTAACTCATCATTTTCATCCACAACTGAATAAGTTCAACCTATAATCTGCTTACGACCATTTAAACATGACGCCATTTCTGTGAGAAAAAAGTTTGTTTACAGAAATTAATTGTTCCTGATTTTATTAAAACTAACATCACATCACAGCTAACAAACAAATTGTAACATATGTAAACACAAAAGTTACTGGGATAGGCATTAGAAATATTGGATCAGAAAAAAAAAATTAGTAAATTGTGTTGAAACTTCAATTATATAGACTAACAAGGACGCGCCACTTGAAGTGGCTTTCCATATTTTCGGGTGGAACTGTGTGCCACTAGAAGTGGCTTGCCATATTTTTCAGCCAAGCCCATGTCCCACTTGAAGGGACATGCCATATGCTAAGAGCCAAGGGCTTGTTTACCTTTTTTGTGATTAGAAAGCTCGAATCATGTGTCTGCAGCTACTGCAGCACGTGTCAGCAGCTATTGTAACATTTATCAGCCGCTATTGTAATGTGTCAGCTGCATGTTTACAACATGTAGCATGTGTCAGTAGCAGCTATTGTAACATGTCAATAGCAGCTATTGTAAAATGTGAACAGCTATTGTAACAAATGTCAGTAGCAGCTATTGTAACATGTATCAGTAGCAGCTATTGTTAACTTGTATCAGTAGCAGCTATTGTAACACATTTTAATGTGTCTGTAGCCATTGTAACATGTGTCATGTCGTAATTTTTATCTGAGAGGGTGCTGATGAATATTGGTCCCTTTAGAGTGTAAAGAGATATTGAAGGCTCTGTGAGAATAAGGATTTAGGTGAATGAGGTAGTAGATTCACAAGCGCTGGGAAGGAGCAAGGACAGTCTCTTATTACGACAATATCTGTTTTCTCACAGACTACTCCTATCTCTCTTCTGCACAAACAATTGTGTCAGTTCCAGTCGCTCAGGCGCGCTCACCGATTTGGTGATTCTGTCGCTCAACGTACATGAATACAAACTACACAGATGGAAATGTTTGGAGTTTTAGGCCAACCGACAACCAACACAAATAAATATTCATACCTTTATTATCATAAAGGACTCACACAAAATTGTACATTTACAGTCAAAAAAATCAAAGGTTACAGAATACAAATATAACTAGGGAAGAGGGGTTTTTGAGGAGAAATATCCCATCCACCTTTTCCCGTTTATATCTGCTAACAGACAAAACCCGGTCCCAAAGACAAGAAAGGGGGGGGGGGGGGATCAGAGATAGGCAATTTAACCCACTGGTAAATTTATTACTCTGAGGCAAGGGGTTACAGAAAGGGGGGGGGGGGGGGGTAGAGGAAAGCTAGGGTTCTCAATTGTCTCCCTTTAAATCAACAAATTTTACGGGAGGGGGGAATGAACACAGTTACCCAATCCCACTAGGAGAGATCCCGTACAAGGAATATAATGCACCTTAGTATAAGGTCGAACTAATTAAAAGGGTAAAGAAAAGATAAATCTCCTTTCATTCAAAAAAAAACACACTAGGGCTGGCCATCCCAACAAACACACACGCAGACTTACCGAAAGGTGAATTCTGGCACTTCATAGGAAATACATCACAAAAAAACAGCACTAAACCTTGGCTTAGGTAAAAGTAATTTCTTCCGTGTACAGCCCCAGATTTTGCGGGTTGTTTAAGTTAACAAAGTGTCCCGAAATCGCTGGACTTTGAAGTTTAACGGTACTGTTTGTTTATTAGATAAAGTTCCTAAAGAAAGGCACAGGCACTTGGCTAGGCGTGAGGTATGGTGTGGTTCCTAAAATTGGCACAGATGGCGGAGATAACTTCCTTTTTCCGTAATGTCACAAGTTAAGAAAACACTGAGGTAAGTTCTTCTTCGGGGGGGGGTTAAAATCCACTGAATATGCGTGACAGACAGTGTTCGGGTATCGATGCTTTTTCTTCACAAATAGGGGCAGTGAATAAAATATGTTCTGCTTCCAGTTTCCTTTAAGGACTCTATATGAACTAGTATTTTTAAAGTGTTTCTTGAATGGCTTTTTTTCTCAGTTACGTTCAGAGGAGCGGGGCCCATTACAGGTCGCCACAAGTTTAGCTTTAAAAAAGTTCATATGTTACTGGAGTTATCAAATTGAGTTTGGCAGAACTCTGTATATAGTTAATAATTGCTGGGATGCAGGTTGAATGATCGTTCTGAATGAAAAATAATCAAAACAAGAAATGCATTACAAATCATATTATAATCTGACGCGATAAATTAC
Source organism: Oreohelix idahoensis (assembly GCA_024509875.1). NCBI lineage: Eukaryota > Metazoa > Mollusca > Gastropoda > Stylommatophora > Oreohelicidae > Oreohelix > Oreohelix idahoensis. The sequence continues at coordinate 52,918 of JAMPIV010002228.1, read as the reverse complement.
AGTTAGCCTATTTACTTATTAGCGTCGTCAATTAACAAATCAGGAAAACTTCCCGTGAGTTAAAAATAATTAAAAGCACATCTATCTATACAGAACTAAACTGTATTAAAGTTATAATTCTCTTTAACGTCTGCAAAATAAATTTACGCGTCAATTGTATTAGGAAATACTTTTAGCTGTAACATTAGTTTGCACTAGAACTTTGAAAATGGGTTTATTTAATAAGGTTAAATTTACACCACAATCCATTGAAATCAATAGAAATAACTCGACCAATGATCACTCGAAGCTAATGTATAAATTACCGTCTGCACAGAAAGAATACACTCCAATAGTCACGAAGGTAGATGAAATCCAGCAGGAATCCGACTATGCTAGTGCAACTAGGATTCTGTCAGAGCGAACGATAAAATGCAGTTTATCGGAGTTCTCTATTTATACTTCTCGAATGTAACTTGAATGAGGCGTGTTAAATTTTCGCACCTTTCTTGATCTTGAGCAAAATTCGGGATACCTCACCGTGGTGTTAACAGCTGCAATTCCTACGTTTTCCCCGGTCTACCGATTTTCTTCCGTCTCAGGCTGCTCGCATAAGAGTGCGAAAATTTCCCGAGAAGCTAACTCTGTGAGCTGCAAGTCCCTGATTCTTTAGATCGCGGCCGCTCCACGTTGAATTCTGAAGATCAGCCTGTTCTTTGATGGTACCGCTGCATGCCGGTAAAAGTTACAACAGATGATCAGGGGTTCTAAAGTTATGAGAGGCCAATATTCTGTTATCATCCATCGAGTCAGGGAAATTCATTTGTCATACTTAGACGTACGTCACATGTCATAGCAGCTATTGTAACATGTCAGCAACATGCAGCATGTGTCAATAGCAGCTATTGTAACAGGTGTCAGTAGCAGCTATTGTAACAGGTGCCAGTAACAGCTATTGTAACAGGTGTCAGTAGCAGCTATTGTAACAGGTTGCTATGGGTAGTTATTTCTTTTGAATATGTTGTCTAGGGTATTCAACTTTGAAGAGGTCCCTCCCATAATACTTCATTTACTTGTGTGAACTCAACACGGCATTCCATCATGCCGGTAACACTTTTTATGTAGGCTTTTAAAATACCTTTTTAGTCTTCAACAGTAAAGAAGTCCTCAAGGCCGGTTTGGACGTGAAGACAAATATATATTTATTTACGTGAACAAGCTCCAATTAACAGGCATCCAATATTCATGTACGACAAGGGCATGACCTAGCCAGTTTTGAAAAACGTCGCTAGTCAGTCGACTATGGACAAGATGTCTTCGACATGTTGCTGCATACTTTATTTAATATTTCCACTCTCTTTCCTTGACATACAGCATTCACTTGTCCTAATATATCAATCCAGCATAGACTCCATGAAGCAGATGGACAATCTAGCTGTAGTAAATCTTTATAACTCTGTAGTAAGAGAACACATATAGGAGCTGGACACTTTGCGTCCGTTCACACTCAGGAACATCTAAGAAAAGCCTAGAAGTATTGCTCACTTCTGCTAAGTGAAGCAGGCAAAGACGTCTGCAATATTTGTCCAAAAGACAATGACGTACTTCCGGGAGTAACCCAGGAAACGTAATATCAACAAGCTGGTCCATAAACAAGCCTTGTCGTTGCTGATAGATATGTTATGATTTTACTCATAACACAGGTGCCAGTAGCAGCTATTGTAACAGGTGTCAGTAGCAGCTATTGTAACAGGTGTCAGTAGCAGCTATTGTAACAGGTGTCAGTAGCAGCTATTGTAACAGGTGTCCGTAGCAGCTCTTGTAACAGGTTCCAGTAGCAGCTATTGTAGTATGTGCCAGTAGCAGATATTGTAACATGTGCCAGTAGCAGCTATTGTAACAGGTGTCAGTAGCAGCTATTGTAACAGGTGTCAGTAGCAGCTATTGTAACATGTGCCAGTAGCAGCCATTGTAACAGGTGTCAGTAGTAGCTATTGTAACATGTGCCAGTAGCAGCTATTGTAACAGGTGTCAGTAGCAGCTTTTGTAACATGTGCTAGTAGCAGCTATTGTAGCATGTGCCAGTAGCAGCTATTGTAACAGGTGTCAGTAGCAGCTATTGTAACAGGTGTCAGTAGCAGCTGTTGTAACATGTGCCAGTAGCAGCTATTGTAACAGGTGTCCATAGCAGCTCTTGTAACAGGTTCCAGTAGCAGCTATTGTAACATGTGCCAGTAGCAGCTATTGTAACAGGTGTCAGTAGCAGCTCTTGTAACATGTGCTAGTAGCAGCTATTGTAACATGTGCCAGTAGTAGCTATTGTAACATGTGCCAGTAGCAGCTATTGTAACAGGTGTCAGTAGCAGCTCTTGTAACATGTGCTAGTAGCAGCTATTGTAACATGTGCCAGTAGCAGCTATTGTAACAGGTGTCAGTAGCAGCTATTGTAACAGGTGTCAGTAGCAGCTATTGTAACATGTGCCAGTAGCAGCTATTGTAACAGGTGTCCATAGCAGCTCTTGTAACAGGTTCCAGTAGCAGCTATTGTAACATGTGCCAGAAGCAGCTATTGTAACATGTGCCAGTAGCAGCTATTGTAACATGTGCCAGTTGCAGCTATTGTAATATGTGCCAGTAGCAGCTATTGTAATATGTGCCAGTAGCAGCTATTGTAACAGGTGCCAGTTGCAGCTATTGTAACATGTGCCAGTAGCAGCTATTGTAACATGTGCCAGTAGCAGCTATTGTAACATGTGCCAGTAGCAGCTATTGTAACAGGTGTCCGTAGCAGCTATTGTAACAGGTGTCCGTAGCAGCTCTTGTAACAGGTGTCCGTAGCAGCTCTTGTAACAGGTTCCAGTAGCAGCTATTGTAACATGTGCCAGTAGCAGCTATTGTAACATGTGCCAGTAGCAGCTATTGTAACAGGTGCCAGTAGCAGCTATTGTAACATGTGCCAGTAGCAGCTATTGTAACATGTGCCAGTAGCAGCTATTGTAACATGTGCCAGTAGCAGCTATTGTAACATGTGCCAGTAGCAGCTATTGTAACAGGTGCCAGTAGCAGCTATTGTAACAGGTGTCAGTAGCAGCTGTTGTAACAGGTGTCAGTAGCAGCTGTTGTAACAGGTTCCAGTAGCAGCTATTGCAACAGGTTCCAGTAGCAGCTATTGTTCCAGTAGCAGCTATTGTAACATGTGTCAGTAGCAGCTATTGTAACAGATGCCAGTAGCAGCTATTGTAACATGTGCCAGTAGCAGCTATTGTTACAGGTGCCAGTAGCAGCTATTGTAACAGGTGTCAGTAGCAGCTATTGTAACATGTTGCAGCAGCTCTTTTACATTATTGTAGATCCTGGAAAAATGTATAAAGTACAATAATAATAAACCTTTGAAGTCTTGACTGTACAGGTCCATAATCTCATATCCAAAATGTTCGGGGATAGTTGTGTTTTGGAAACTGGGATTTTTCTAATTTACAGATAAAACCAAAATCGCATTGAGAAGTAGTCCAAATCACCTAAAGCACAAGTGAGAATAAGACCAACTTTCGATGCTTAATCATTTACTGTTGGTTTTGTTTTTTACAGTACAGTCTCATGTCTGTAATATGTTAATATTTTTGTTTAAAGTGCAAAATAGTATGAGTAATATTTTTTCTCCCTCTGCATCCTAAGGCTACATGGCAATGCTAAACCGCTAGCTACAACGATGTTTCCAGCATTTATTTATTTATTTTTTTAAATAATAAGAGGCTACAAATCTCAGAACAGTGGATGCTAAGACTAGTTTTAACCACACCTCATGCCATGTTTTGAGCGTTTTCAAAAATAATTATTGACAGAAGAGCGAACTGGAGTAATTGTAAATTTTCTCTTGATCTATAACATTTGCTTTTGTAGTACAGCCTCAGTGTCTGTAGCACGTAATTTTTTTTTTAAAGCACGAAATAGAATAAAGGTACTATTTTTATCTCCACATCTTAAGTCAAGCCAAATCTTAATGCTAAGCTTACTTACTTACTTACTTACTTAGTCGTTCCCCTTCTACCGTGAGGTGTAGAGGTTTGGAAGAGAGAGCGCCAGACCATTCTATCAGCTGTCTTCTTCCTGGCCTGGTTCCACTCTAGTCCTCGGTCCTTCAAAGATTGTCTAATGTTGTCCTCCCAGCGGACTCTAGGTCGTCCTGGAGGTCTGGATCCCTGGCTCTTTGTTTTCCATGCTTGTCGTGGTAGCCGATCTTCTCCCATTCTGCAGACATGGCCAAACCATCTTAGTTGGGACTGTTCTATTTGGGTCTGCAGCGGATGGGATTTTAGGCCTTGACGGATCGTCTGGTTGCGGACCATGTCTCTTCTTGTTACTTCAACCACTTTCCTCAGATACCTCATTTCCGAGGCCTGGATCCGGCCTCCGTGGGCTGCAGTCATTGCCCACGACTCGCATCCATATGTCAAGACTGGGACATAGGTGGAGCGGTATACAGCCATCTTCGTTTTTTCTTACCAACCTCTTTCTTGCTGAGGAATCCACGATTTATGGCCTGAAAAAGTCTCCCAGCCGCTGCTTTCCGAGTGGCCAACTCTTCTTTGATGCCTCCCTTTCGGTCTATAATAGCTCAGAGATATTTAAAGTGGTCGACCTGCTCCAGGACCTGTTCTCCCAACTTAATCTGATGTTTTCTTTCTTCTCGTGATATCATCATGGATTTTGTTTTAGAGCTGCTTATGACCATCCCTCTCTTCTCCAGCTCTTCCTTCCAGACTTGCAGGTTGGATTGGAGATGTGCCTCTGATTTAGCAATCAGGGCAACATCATCAGCAAATGCCAGCTCCGAAATATAGACCTGTCTCATCTTCCAGTACCCCACTGAATACTTTCTTGTTCTCTCCTTACATGCCTTGATGACATCGTCCATAAGGAGTATGAAGAGGTAAGGTGATAGGATATCACCTTGCCTTACACCAGTGGTGGTCCTGAACTCTTCTGACTTATGGTTTGCTGTCCTCACATAATTTCTTTAATGCTAAGCTACTAACTGTAACCGTTTCCAGCGTTTAGTTATTTTTGTGTGTGCGAATAATAAGCAACTACAAATCTCAGAACAAAGACCGCTAAGACCAATCTTAACAGTAACTCTTGCCCTGTTTTGAGCATTTTCAAAAATAATTATTGATACACAACAGCGAACTAGGGTAGTTATGAATATTCATATTTTAGATGCCGCCCAACTTACGATAAAAAAAGTAGCCCAATTATCAGTTGATACCAATAGCTGTTTTATTATTTTTATTAATATACCACCTTGATGTCTGTCACATGTCATTATTATTTTTTTAACTCAAAATAGAATTTGGGTACTATTTTTCTGTCTCTACATTTTAAGCCTAGGCCTAATCTTAATGCTAAACCTCTAACCGTAATACTGTTTATAGCATTTAGTTTTTCTTGTGAATAATAAATGGCTACAAATCTCAGAACAGTGTCCGCTAATACCAGTCTTAACCATAACTCTTAACTTGTTTTGAGCATTTTCAAAAATAATTACTGACACAACAGTAAACTAGGGTACTTATGAATCGCGAGTTGGTTTACTTATCGATCTTGAGTTTTTGCTACCTTTGATTTTCTGAATATTTTGATTATTGGAACTTCCGATAAATGGATACACCCTGTAGTTGATGGTCTCACATAACATCAAACTTGTGTCCACTAGAATAGCTAGAACTTGACTGTAGGTGACGGTCTCACATAACATCAAACTTGGGTCCACTAGGACAGCTAGAACTTGACTGTAGGTGATGGTCTCACATAACATCAAACTTGTGTCCATTAGGATAGCTAGAACTTGACTGTAGGTGTCGGTCTCACATAACATCAAACTTGTGTCCACTAGGATAGCTAGAACTTGACAGTTGGTGACGGTCTCACATAACATTAAACTTGTGTCCACTAGGATAGCTAGAACTTGACTGTAGTAGATGGTCTCACATAACATCAAACTTGTGTTCACTAGGATAGCTAGAACTTGACTGTAGGTGATAGTCTCACATAACATCACACATGCACACTAGGATAGCTAGAACTTGACTGTAGGTGATGGTCTCACATAACATGTAGGTCTAGAGCAAGGACATAATAGAATGTATATCTCGAGTCAGGACATAATAGAATGTAAGTCTAGTGTCAGGACATAATAGAATGTCAGTCTAGAGTTAGGACATAATAGAATGTCAGTCTAGAGTTAGGACATAATAGAATGTCAGTCTAGAGTTAGGACATAATAGAATGTCAGTCTAGAGTTAGGACATACTAGAATGTCAGTCTAGAGTTAGGACATAATAGAATGTCTGTCTAGAGTTAGGACATATGCAAGCAGACATGATAATCGCTCCACTACTATGAAATCATTGCTGGTAATTTGTTTATATCCTGTGAAACCATGCAGAGAATGTGTAGCATATACTGACAATGTCAGATTATAGCTGAAGTCAGTACTTGAATGTTGTCATGTCCATTATCATTTTATTCAGGGAACAATGATTTTACGAATGCTTCGTGGGGCCTTGGTGCTAGCAACTTCAGTGCTGGTAATACCCTACACGATTGCTCTGGTTAGTAACATTCTCCATGGTTGGCCGCAGTGCAAGAACAAGTACAGGCGAGCACTGAATCCATGGAAGGTGTTTGGGCTAAACTATGTGCTCATTCAGATGTTGAAAGATAAAGCTAGATTTATACCCCTCTACTTCAAGTGGAAGAAATTCTACAGAAATGCAGATCAGAGGAAGCTCTATAAAGTAAGTGACTGGGGGATGTCTGTCATTTAGTTTGTAAATACAAAATGTGATGTAGCATGTGAATATAACAATGTCATGTAGTTTGTATGTATAAAATGTCATGTACTTTGTAAATACAAAATGTCATTAGTTTGTGAATACTAATTGTAATGTAGCTGATGAATATGAAATGTCATACTTTGTGAATTTAAAATGTCATATACTTTGTAAATACTTCTTCTTCTGTGTTCATCCTAAAAAGGACGTTTGTTACGTTGTGTCGCCGTTTACAGCAAAGCTGCAATATCTGCGCCTTTCGGCCCGATACATCCGTTTTCGGCACGGCATTTTTGGGACCGGGTTAGCCTTCCCTCTTTGATCCCTACTCTCTCAGCCAGGCTGCAGTCATGCAGCCTGTTTCCAGGACCACCACTTGGAGGTGGAGTAGGGTCTTGGTCAGCTCTGGTTCGCTGACCCTGATGCAAGCAGTCAAGCTATGGGTCGCTGACTGCATTCCTCACTTTTGATGTGTCTTTGGTCCCCTTTGTAAATACAAAATGTCATTAGTTTGTGAATACTAAATGTAATGTAGCTAGTGAATATGAAATGTCATGTAGATTATATGTATAAAATGTACGTACTTTGTGAATACTAAATGTTGTGTAGTTTGTATGTATAAAATGTCATTTTGTTTATATGTATAAAATGTCATGTGTCATGTAATTTGTAAATACAAAATTTCATGTAGTTAGGAAAGACAAACTGTGACATAACTAGTGAATATAAAATGTCATGTAATTTGTAAATACAAAATATCATGTAACTTGTGAATATAAAATGTCATATAGCTAGTGAATATAAAATGCTATGTAACTAGTGAATATAAAATATTAGATTAGTAATATGATGAATAAGTCTGTCAGGTAACAAGTAAATCTTTGCTACAGTTTATCTATTAGATTAGTAAAGTGATGAATAAGTCTGTCAGGTAACAAGTAAATCTTTGCTACAGTTTATCTATTCTTCTTCTTCTTTGATCCACTGTCACTGAGCATCGGCTCTTGGTGACCAGTTTATCTATTAGATTAGTAAAGTGATGAATAAGTCTGTCAGGTAACAAGTAAATCTTTGCAACAGTTTATCTATTAGATTAGTAAAGTGATGAATAAGTCTGTCAAGTAACAAATAAATCTTTGCTACAGTTGAGCTAGTCCATTAGTAAAGTGATGAATAAATCTGTCACGTAACAAGTAAATCTGTTGAACAGTTTAGCTAGTACATCGGTAAAGTGACTAAAATCTGTCAATGTAACAAGTAAATCTTTGCTACAGTTGAGCTAGTACATTAGTAAAGTAATGAATAAATCTGTAAAGTAACAAGTAAATCTATGCAACAGTTTAATTAGTACATTGGTAAAGTGATGAATAAATCTGTCACGTAACAAGTAAATCTATTCAACAGTTTAGCTAGTACATTAGTAAAGTGGTGAATAAATCTGTCACGTAACAAGTAAATCTATGTAATAACAAGTAAATCTATGTAACAGTTTAACTAGTACATTGGTAAAGTGACTAATAAATCTGTCTCATGACAAGTAAATCTATGCAACAGTTTAGTTAGTACATTGGTAAAGTGAATAATAAATCTGTCACGTAACAAGTGAATCTGTGCAACAGTTTAGCTAGTACATTTGTAAAGCGACTAATAAATCTGTCATGTAACTAAGTAAATCTATGCAACAGTTTAGTTAGTACATTGGTAAAGTGACTAATAAATCTGTCACGTAACAAGTAAATCTACGCAACAGTTTAGCTAGTACATTTGTAAAGTGACTAATAAATATGTCAAGTAACAAGAAAGTCTTTAAAGAAAGTAACTCTGCTAGTTTTGTCATTTCTTTGTCTCCATTGAGACTTGTCAGTCTTCTCCTTCATTCACCCTCAGATGTCAACTTGAATATTCTCAAAGATAGCAGTGGCCAGCTTGAGGTTATTGATATCTTACTTACTCAGTTGTTCCTCTTCTACCGTATGTGTAGAGGTTTGGAAAAAAGAGTGCCATACTATCCATTCGGCTGTCTTCTCCTGGCCTGGTTCCAATCTAGTCCTTAGTCCTTTAGAGATTGCCTAATGTTGTCCTCCCAGTGGATTCTGAGTCGTCCTGGAAGTCTGGATCCCTGGCTCTTAGTTTCCCATACTTATCAGGGCCAGGGTAGCCAATCATCTCCTATTTTGCAGACATGACCAAACCATCGTAGTTAGGACTGTTCTACTTGGGTCAGCAGTGGCTGGGTTTTGAGGCCTTGCCGACTTATGGTTTGCCATCCTCACATGATTTCTGCAAGTCTATTCTCAAGGTAGTGGCTGATCCATTTGTTCATTCTACCACACACTTCACTTCTTTGTAGCTTGACTTTCAATCCTTCTTTCCACACTTTGTCAAATGCTTTTTTTAAAGTCTACCCAAACAACCAGTAGGTGCTTTTTCTCTTGGAAGACGTTCTCAATTTCTGAGCTATATATGTGATCTGATCTTCAGTGGATCTGTGTTTTCTGAATCCTGCTTGCTGTGGGGCTAAGAGGTGTTTTATCTTCAGGATGTCACATCAGCCGGGTATTAATTATGCGCTCCATCAATTTTCCTACACAGCTAAGTAGACTGATAGGTCTGTAGCCATTTGGTTCTGTCTGATCTTTGTCTTTCTTTGGTATTGGAATTAGTATGGTGTCTTTCCATGCCTCTGGTACTATACCTCTTTTCTGGCTGCAGGGAATCAACCAGGGCTTGTTTGGAAATATCACTGTAGATTTCTGTTTTATGTGGCAGTATCACTGTAGATTTCTGTTTTAATATGGCAGTATCACAGTAGATTTCTGTTTTATTTGGAAGTATCACTGTAGATTTCTGTTTTATGTGGCAGTATCACTGTAGATTTCTATTTTATGTGGCAGTATCACAGTAGATTTCTGTTTTATGTGGAAGTATCACTGTAGATTTCTGTTTTACGTGGAAGTATCACAGTAGATTTCTGTTTTATGTGGCAGTATCACTGTAGATTTCTGTTTTATGTGGCAGTATCACAGTAGATTTCTGTTTTATATGGCAGTATCACTGTATTAATCTGTTTTATGTGGCAGTTTCACTGTAGATTTCTGTTTTATGTGGCAGTATCACTGTAGATTTGTTTTATGTGGAAGTATCACTGTAGATTTCTGTTTTACGTGGAAATATCACTGTAGATTTGTTTTATGTGGAAGTATCACTGTAGATTTCTGTTTTACGTGGAAATATCACTGTAGATTTGTTTTATGTGGAAGTATCACTGTAGATTTCTGTTTTACGTGGAAATATCACTGTAGATTTGTTTTATGTGGAAGTATCACTGTAGATTTCTGTTTTATGTGGAAGTATTGCTGTAGATTTCTGTTTTATGTGGAAGTATCACTGTAGATTTCTGTTTTATGTGGCAGTATCACTGTAGATTTATGTTTTATGTGGAAGTATCACTGTAGATTTCTGGTTTACGTGGAAATATCACTGTAGATTTGTTTTATGTGGAAGTATATCTGTAGATTTATGTTTTATGTGGAAGTATCACTGTAGATTTCTGTTTTATGTGGAAGTATCACTGTAGATTTCTGTTTTACATTTTTAAGTGACGACTATTATATTGTTTCTTCGTCATTAGAATCTAGCATTTGGCAGAAATAATTGTACCCTTGATGTGTACTTGCCAAAAGAGCGTGACCCTGATGCAAACTTGCCAGTTGTCATATTCATATATGGAGGAGCCTGGAGTTCAGGAGACAAAAGTTCCTATGGTCTGCTATGCTCCAACATTGTGGCTGATACACAAACAGTAGCTGTGTGTCCAAACTACTCAGTTTATCCCAAGGTGTGTCTCTGTCAACTGAAACCTGTTTATCATCATGAGTCTAATCTGTCAGTTGATACCTGTGTACTGTAGAAAGTCTGATCTGTCTGTCAGCTTATACCTATGTACTGTAGAAAGTCTGATCTGTCTGTCAGCATATACCTGTGTACTGTAAAAAGTCTGATCTGTCTGTCAGCTTATACCTATGTACTGTAGAAAGTCTGATCTGTCTGTCAGCTGATACCTGTGTACTGTAGAAAGTCTGATCTGTCTGTCAGCTGATACCTGTGTACTGTAGAAAGTCTGATCAGTCTGTCAGCTGATATCTGTTTACTGTCATAAGTCTGATCTGTCTGTTAGCTAATATCTGTGTAATGTCAAAAGTCTGATCTGTCTATCAGCTGATATCTGTTTACTGTCGTGAATCTGATCTGTCTGTGAGCTGATACCTGTGTACTGTAGAAAGTCTGTTCTGTCTGTCAGCTGATACCTGTGTACTGTAGAAAGTCTGATCTGTCTGTCAGCTGATATCTGTTTACTGTCATGAGTCTGACCTGTGTACTGTAGAAAGTCTGATCTGTCTGTCAGCTGATATCTGTTTACTGTCATGAGTCTGATCTGTCTGTCAGCTGATATCTGTTTCCTGTCATGAGTTTGATCTGTCTGTCAGCTGATATCTGTTGACTGTCATGAGTTTGATCTGTCTGTCAGCTAATGCCTGTTTACTGTAGAAAGTCTGATCTGTCTCAGCTGATATCTGTTTACTGTCAAGAGTTTGATCTGTATGTCAGCTGATATGTGGTGTACTCTAGAAAGTCTGATCTGTATGTCAGCTGGTATGTGCGTACTGTAGAAAGTCTGATCTGTCTGTCAGCTGATACGTGTGTACTGTGGAAAGTCTGATCTGTCTGTCAGCTGATGTCTGTTTACTGTCGTGAGTCTGATCTGTTTTCTGCCATGTGTTTGATCTGTTTACTGCCATGTGTCTGATCTGTCTGTCAGCTAATATCTGTTTCCTGTTATAAGTTTGATCTGTTTACTGTCATGAGTATGATCTTCTATCACCTGATACTTGATTACTGTCATGAGTCTTATCTATCTGTCAGCAGATACCTGTTTACTGCTATGAGTTTAATCTGTCAGCTGATATATGTTTACTGTCATGAGTTTAATCTATCAGCTGATATCTGTTTACTGTCATGAGTTTGATCTGTCTATCAGCTGATATCTGTTTACTGTCATGAATTTGATCTGTCTATCAGCTGATATCTGTTTACTGTCATGAGTTTGATCTGTCTATCAGCTGATATCTGTTTACTGTCATGAGTTTGATCTGTCTGTCAGCTGATATCTGTTTGAATTCCTTGTGTTTCAGGGCTATGTGGATGACATGATTCAGGACATTGTTGACAGCATTGGTTGGGTCATAGATAACATCCATGACTACGGTGGAGATAAAGTGAGTATTTAGAACACTCAAGAGTAGATAACATCCATGACTACGGTGGAGATAAAGTGAGTATTTAGAACACTCAAGTGTAGATAATATCCTTGACTACGGTGGAGATAAAGTGAGTATTTAGAACACTCAAGTGTAGATAACATCCATGACTAGGGTGGAGATAAAGTGAGTATTTAGAACACTCAAGTGTAGATAACATCCATGACTACGGTGGAGATAGTGAGTATTTAGAACACTCAAGTGTAGATAACATCCATGATCATGGTAGAGAAAAATGAATATGTAAACAATTTCAGGAATAGATAACATCCCTGACTGTGGTAGGAAAAAAGTGAATGAGTAGACTGCTGTAGGAGGAGATTACATTCATGACAGTGGTAGAGATAAAGTGTGTATTTAGAACACTCCATAAATAGATAACATCCATGACTGTGATAGAGATAATGTGAGTATATAGACCACTCTAGACACAGATAACATTTATGACTGGTAGAGATAACATGAGTATGTAAAACACTCCAGTAGGTAGCATCCTTGACTGGTAGAGATTAATTGAGTATGTAGAACACTCCAGGAGTAGATAACATCCATGACTGCGGTAGAGATTAAGTATGTAGACCACTTCAGAAGTAGATAACATCCAAGACTGTGGTAGAGATAAATTGACTATGTAGACCACTCCAGACATAGATTGTTATTAATGTTGTTAATCAGAATCGACCTCACTGCACTCCGGGCAAACACATAGGTGCTCAGTCTCCCTCAGCAAATGTCAAAGGGTATGAATGCCAACAGTAACCCATACCCTTTTTTACTGCGTCTATAAATTCTTTTTTAAAGGCCATATCAAACAGATGGCCCACTGTTCTTCATTGCTCAACACATGCCAAAAATATTGAAATTTCTTGCATCTGTATTTTAAACTCATTTACTTAGTCGCTCCTCTTCTACCGTGAGGTGTAGAGGTTTGGGAGAGAGAGCGCCATACTATCCTTTCGGCTGTCTTCCTCCTGGCCTGGTTCCATTCTAGTCCTCGATTCTTCAGAGATTGTCTAATGTTGTCCTCCCAGCTGACTCTGGGTCATCCTGGAGGTCTGGATCCCTGGCTGTTAGTTTTTCATGCTTGTTATGGTAGCCGATCTTCTCCCATTCTTGTTTTTAACATTGACTTATAATCGGGTCATTCATTTTGGAAGATTTTAAGTCTTAAAGTCTAGTGGTTGACTTATAGTCGGATCGATCTATGCTCGCGATTATACATTAGTCTGTCAGCTCTCTTATTGCCATGTACACCTGCATGACCAGGACAGTAAATCCACACCTGCTCAGATTCAAGTCCTCTGTGAATGTTTTCCATTCATGCTGCAGCCATCCATTTTGAACCTTCCGAAGCATGGATGACTGCGGCATCAATGGAAAACATTCATTAAGGCAGCACCACATATTTACAGCAAGTCAAGTCTTGTAGTAGATTTGATGTACAGTTGGTAGCCATTTTGTTGACACGTACAAGTTTGTCAGGCAGTTTGTTCAGTTTTATTATGTTAATTTTAAATTATTGATGGCTGTGGGCTGTTTGCTGGCTGCTCATATCAAAGCTGAAGAAATGAAATCTTCCTCTTCTCAGAACAAACTTATCCTGCTAGGTCACTCAGCTGGAGCTCACCTGGCCACCATGGCTATCTTAGAACTTCTGCACGATGAGAGATTGAGTGTGAACCCATCCTTTAAGTTCCAGCCGGCTGGAGGACAGCTGGAGCAGTTAGTCTTCACCGAAGGCCATTATGGCAAAATGAGCACATTAGCTACAAGACGAGAAGGACTGGAGGATAGTTCAGGCTCATCTGAATCTTTTGCAGTGGTCAGCGAGAATGGATCAGCAGCAGAACCTAGTTCTATGATGGAGATCAGTGGCACAGCATCTCTCTTGCTTGGTGGTAACATCAGCTCAGATTTGATGCAGTCCAATTTGAACTCAGGGGGTCAGTAATGGAGAATTTTTTTTCCTGCATAAACTTCAACCAATTTTAAGTTCTGCATTATTTCCATGTATCATTTATCTGATCTGTTTATAATCTTCAGCACCATATCCATGTATCATAATCTGATCTGTTTATAATCTTCAGCACTATTTCCATGTATCATTTATCTGATCTATTTATAATCTTTTGCATTATTTCCATGTATCATTTATCAGATCTATCTATTATCTAGCACCATTTCCGTGAATCATATATCTGATCTGTTTATAATCTTCTGCATTATTTCCATGTATCATATATCTGATCTGTTTATAATCTTCAGCACTATTTCCATGTATCATTTATCTGATCTGTTTATAATCTTCAGCACTATTTCCATGTATCATTTATCTGATCTCTTTATAATCTTCAGCACTATTTCCATGTATCATTAATCAGATCTATTTATAATCTTCAGCACTATTTCCATGTATCATTTATCTGATCTATTTATAATCTTCAGCACTATTTCCATGTATCATTTATCTGATCTATTTATAATCTTCAGCACTATTTCCATGTATCATTTATCTGATCTATTTATAATCTTCAGCACTATTTCCATGTATCATTTATCTGACCTATTTATAATCTTCAGCACTATTTCCATGTATCACATTTCCGATCTATTTATAATCTTCAGTACTGTTTCTATGTATCATTTATCTTATTTATTTACAAGCTTCAGCAATGTTTCCATGTATCATATACATTATCTATTTATAATTTTCAATGCTGTTTCTTTGTATCATATTTCTTATCTATTTATAAGCTTCACAATGTTTCCTTGAATCATATATCTTATCTATTTATAAGCTTATGGCAAGGCACAAGCAAAGAAACAAAGTTACAACTGATCAGAGCATGTATATTCCCAGTAGCAACATACGGCTGCGAGACTTGGACACTCAATAAAACAGTTGCAAAAAAGATTACATCATTCGAAATGAAATGCTACAGAAGGATGTTGAGAATACCCTGGACAGAAAAAAAGACCAACAGAGAAGTACTGCACTCACTAAACGTACAGGAACATTGGCTCCTAAATACCATCGCAATAAGGAAGCTGAAATTTTTCGGTCATATAAAAAAGACATAATAGTCTGGAAAAAACAGTGATGGAAGGCATGGTCCCTGGAAAAAGGGGAAGGGGTCGACCTAGACGATGGTGGACCCAGGACATCACAGAGAGTCTGAACTTGTCTTTGGCTGATGCAGGTCGACTTGCCCAGAATCGTGATGCGTTCAGAGCAGCTGTAATGGAGACAACGTTCTGGAAAGAATACGTCACATGATGATGATGATTTATAAGCTTCGGCACTGTTACCTTGTATCATATCTTATCAGTTTATAATCTTCAGCACTGTTTCCTTATATTCTATATCTTATCTATTTATAAACTTCAGCACTTTTTTCTTATCTATTTTAAAGCTTCAGTGCTGTTTCCTTATATCATATATTTCAGTTAATTATGTTTCTGCACTTTTTCCTTGTAGCAGTCAATCAGTATTGCCAGTTGAATCATATATCTGTCTCCTGTTGTCAGTCATCAAGAACTGATTTTAATCTCACTTGTTATCCCACATTTCTCTCACCTGTTATCTCACATTTCTCTTACCAGTTGTCTCACATTTCTCTCAGCTGTCATCTCACATTTCTCTCATCTGTTATCCCACACTTCTCTCACCTGTTATCTCACATTTCTCTCACCAGTTGTCTCACATTTTTCTCAGCTGTCATCTCTCATTTATCTCACCGGTTATCTCACTTTCTCTCACCTGTTATCCCACATTTTTCTCAGCTGTCATCTCTCATTTCTCTCACCTGTTATCTCACTTTCTCTCACCTGTTATCCCACATTTCTTTCACCTGTTTTCTCACATTTCTCTCACCAGTTGTCTCACATTTCTCTCACCTGTCATCTCACATTTCTCGCACCAGTTGTCTCACATTTCTCTCACCTGTTATCTCACATTTCTCTCACCTGGTATCTCACATTTATCTCACCTGTTATCTCACATTTATTTCACCTGTCATCTCACATTTCTCTCACCAGTTGTCTCACATTTCTCTCAGCTGTCATCTCACATTTCTTGCGTCCAATTGGCAGAGTGATAAGAATGCTGGGCTCTCATGGCATTGGTGCCGGTTTTTCTTCTTCTCTTCTTCCTCATTTGTCCTGAAAAGGACGTTGGTTGCGTTGTGTCTGTTTACGCCGGAGCTGTGATATCTGTGCCTTTCGGCCGACACATCCGACTTCAGTACGGCATTTTTAGGGACCGGGTTTGTCTTCCCTCTTCAATCCCTACTCTCTCAGCCAGACTGCAGTGATGCAGCCTGTTTCCAGGACCACCACGTGGAGGTGGAGTAGGGTCTTGGTCAGCTCTGGTTCGCTGACCCTGATGCAAGCAGTCAAGCTATTCTTTGGGTCCCGGTGCCGGTTCAAAACACAGTGCTGTCATGCTCCAATCTACCCAGCTGTAAATGGGTACCTGACTTTGCTGTTAGTTAGGGAAGGAAAAGGCAGCGAGGAAGGGAACTGGTCACCCCAACCTCACGATGCTGGACCTAGTATAGTGAAGTCTTTAATGCTTCACTTCTCTACAGCAGTATGTGATATGTTACTGAACCTTTGTTTTTTTTTTTTTTTTTTACCTTGCTGCTGTTTTATTAACATCATCACCAGTAGCTTTATATACCACCAACACCAGTAGCTTTATATACCATCAACTCCAATATTTTTATTAATACCATCTCACATCTCTCTCACCTATTATCTCACTTTTCTCTCACCTGTTATTTGACATTTCTCTCACCAGTTATCTCACATCTCTCTCACCTGTTACCACAAACATTTCTCTCCTGCTGTCCCACATTTCTCTCACCAGTTATCTCACATCTCTCTCACCTGTTACCTCAAACATTTCTCTCCTGCTGTCCCACATTTCTCTCACCAGTTATCTCACATTTCTTTCACCTGTTATCTAATAATTCTGTTAACTGTCGTCTGACATTTCTCTCACCTGTTATCTCACATGTGTCTCACCTGTTACCTCATAAATTTCTCACCTGTTATCTCACATTCTGTCTCCTACTATCTCACATTTCTCTCACCTGTTGACTGTCTTTAAGAATTTCTCTCTTCAGTATTTTATTTTATTTGCAAGTGCAGGTGAGAATCAAGGGGATGGTGGATGGAGTCAGATGACACAGGAGGTCTATGAGAAAACAGACACTGACATCAATATGTGGCATGGAGATATCGGGGATATAGGTATGACAGTAGCCGTCTGGCAGTCCACTGGAAGTGTATTTTCTATCCATGCCTTATTACATATCTACAACAGCATGTTTTTTAGACTTCCTTATATGCTTTTTCAAGTGTTGATGATAGGAAGCTCTATACAGAGCGATACAACAGGAGGCAATCTGATCATCAGAAGTGCTCCCCCCATCGATCAAGTGTTTCAGCCCCTTAATCTCCTTTACACTCTAAGGAGGGGCGGGCCCACTTAGGTCATGACTCCCAAGTGTCAGACTCTTGTTGTCTAGTGAAGAGAATTGAACCCACTCCACCTTGGTTGTAGCTTTCAAATTCACTCCTATTTTCCGCCAGCTGGAGGCAATTGTGAAAGTAACCCCTATGTTGAAAACAAATTACTGTCTCGAGTTCCATAGCCCATTGCGGTTGTTCCACAGCCAGCACGATGCCTTTTCCGCAGTTTCGCTGAGCCTCTTAAGTGTCCTTCTTCTTGACTGTCCTTTCAAATCTAATTGTTTCACTAGATCATACATTGAGGCAGTCGCGAGACCTCTTGCACCCACCTCAACAGCCATAACCCTTGCAGTGAACCCATCATGTGTCAAGTCCGTGACCAGATCATTATACTTGGCCGCTTTGAATGCATGTTGCTCGTCCAATCTGGATTCATATGGCACGGTCAGCTCAATCATTATAATCTGGTGCAATGATGAGGAATGCAGCACTATATCTGGCCATCTTTGAGATCTGCTGATACTCTCTGGATATGCCCCTAGCCCATGTAGGTCTGCTGCCATCTCCCAGTCATTTGCACAGTCAAGAAGAGATGGTAAACTGCTACTTGGTTTACTTGGTTTGGGATGTGCTGACTTTACTGCTCTCAGAAAGTATGTATTTTCAGTGCTCGGTCTGACTTTGCTGTTCGCCTTCACCCTTGCCAGGCCTACTGTAGCAGCCAGCTCATTTAGTACTTTGTTGTGGCTCCATGTGTATCGCCCTTGCCCTAATGACACCTTGCAAGCTGAGAGCACATGTTCAAGTGTCTGCCTCTCATGGCACAGGGGGCACTGGGCATCATCAGACTTTCCCCATCTCACAAGGTATGCGGACGATGGCAGGAGGTCATACATTGATCTGATAATGAAGCTGAGCCTAAGAGGTGCCATATGCCACATATCATTCCATGTCAAGGACCTTTGCAGGGCTCCTTTCCATGTGGTCCATTGTCCTTGTTGGGCCTGCTGCACTGCTTTTAGCATCCTCTTATCATTCTCAGCTCGTTGTATCTCCTGAACTACCATGTCTCTGCGTTCCCTGTTTGATGCCTTGGACCACCAGCGGATGTCACCATGGCCAAATCTCTGTCTATTCATCTGTGTGTATCCCATTACCTCCTTCAGCTTGAGCGACTCTTTGGCAGCACCAACAGCTTCATCCACCTGTTGTATAATATCAGTGCTGCTTTTAAAAAAAATATACTATCAATGCTACTGTTTTTTTTAAATAGTACCACTGCTGCTTTTAAAAAAAAATACTACCAATGCTGCTTTTTTTAATACTATCAATGCTGCTGTTTTTTTTAATACTACCAATGCTGCTGTTTTTATTTTTAATACTACCAATGCTGCTTTTTTTAAATACTTCCAGAGCTGCAGTTTTTTAAATAATATCAATGCTGCTGTTTTTTTAAAAATACTGTCAATGCTGCTTTTCTTTAAATACTACCACTGCTGTAGTTTTTTTTAATACTACCAATGCTGCTTGTTTTTAATTCTATCAATGCTGCTGTTTTTTTTAATACTATAAAGGCTGCTGGTTTTTTCAGTGCTATCATTGCTGCTGTTTTTTAATACTATCAATACTGTTGCTTTATTAACACCATCAGTGCTGCTATTTTGTGTGTCCAATTGGCAGAGTGATAAGAATGCTGGGCTCTCACGGCATTGGTGCCAGTTCAAAACACAGTGCTGTCATGCTCCAATCTACCCAGCTGTAAATGGGTACCTGACTTTGCTGTTGAGTTAGGGAAGGAAAAGGCAGCGAGTAAAGGAACTGGTCACCCCAACCTCACGATGCTGGACCTAGTATAGTGAAGTCTTTAATGCTTCACTTCTCTACAGCAGTATGTGATATGTTACTACCTGAACCTTTTGTGTTTTTTTTTTACCTTGCTGCTGTTTTATTAACATCATCACCAGTAGCTTTATATACCACCAACACCAGTAGCTTTATATACCATCAACACCAGTAGCTTTATATACCACCAACACCAGTAGCTTTATATACCATCAACACCAGTAGCTTTATATACCATCAACACCAGTAGCTTTATATACCACCAACACCAGTAGCTTTATATACCACCAACACCAGTAGCTTTATATACCATCAACACCAGTAGCTTTATATACCATCAACACCAGTAGCTTTATATACCACCAACACCAGTAGCTTTATATACCACCAACTCCAGTAGCTTTATATACCACCAACTCCAGTAGCTTTATATACCACCAACTCCAGTAGCTTTATATACCACCAATGCCAGTAGCTTTATATACCATCAATGCCAGTAGCTTTATATACAAACAGCTCCAGTAGCTTTATATACCATCAGCTCCAGTAGCTTTATATACCACCAACACCAGTAGCTTTGTATACCATCAACTCCAGTAGCTTTATATACCATCAACTCCAGTAGCTTTATATAACATCAACTCCAGTAGGTTTATATACCATCAACTCCAGTAGCTTTATATACCACCAACTCCAGTAGCTTTATATACCACCAACACCAGTAGCTTTATATACCATCAACTCCAGTAGCTTTATATACCATCAACTCCAGTAGCTTTATATACCACCAACACCAGTAGCTTTATATACCATCAACTCCAGTAGCTTTATTGATACCATCAACTCTAGTAGCTTTATATACCATCAACTCCAGTAGCTTTATATACCACCAACACCAGTAGCTTTATATACCATCAACTCCAGTAGCTTTATATACCATCAACTCCAGTAGCTTTATATACCACCAACACCAGTAGCTTTATATACCATCAACTCCAGTAGCTTTATGTACCACCAACACCAGTAGCGTTATATACCATCAACTCCAGTAGCTTTATTGATACCATCAACTCCAGTAGCTTTATTGATACCATCAACTCCAGTAGCTTTATTGATACCATCAACTCCAGTAGCTTTATTGATACCATCAACTCCAGTAGCTTTATTGATACCATCAACTCCAGTAGCTTTATTGATACCATCAACTCCAGTAGCTTTATTGATACCATCAACTCCAGTAGCTTTATTGATACCATCAACTCCAGTAGCTTTATTGATACCATCAACTCCAGTAGCTTTATTGATACCATCAACTCCAGTAGCTTTATTGATACCATCAACTCCAGTAGCTTTATTGATACCATCAACTCCAGTAGCTTTATTGATACAATTAACTCCAGTAGCTTTATTGATACCATCAACTCCAGTAGCTTTATTGATACCATCAACTCCAGGAGCTTTATTGATACCATCAACTCCAGGAGCTTTATTGATACCATTAACTCTAGTAGCTTTATTGATACCATCAACTCTAGTAGCTTTATTGATACCATCAACTCTAGTAGCTTTATTGATACCATCAACTCTAGTAGCTTTATTGATACCATCAACTCTAGTAGCTTTATTGATACCATCAACTCTAGTAGCTTTATTGATACCATCAACTCTAGTAGCTTTATTGATACCATTAACTCTAGTAGCTTTATTGATACCATCAACTCTAGTAGCTTTATTGATACCATCAACTCTAGTAGCTTTATTGATACCACCAACCCCAGCTGCGACCATGTGTCACTGGAGCCCAAAAATGGAACAAAAAATAGTAAAACAACCTATGAAGCATGTCATAAATTGAGACTAAGGAGGGTTGGTCATTGTACAACAGACTATACAGTATAAGGGTTATGAAAACATCGACATCACTCAACAGAAATGGAATCCATTGGAATCTGACTAAACAGCTTGATGATCTAGATTTTGCTGATGACTTGGCACTTCTGTCACATAACCATAATCAGATGCAAGACAAAATGAAAATACTCAAAGAGAATTCACTATGTGGGTCCAAAAATACACAGGAAAAAGACAAAGATAATGAGAATAAATGCAAGAAATGATAACAAGGTTTAACTTGAAGAAACACAACTACAAGATGTAGAAACGTACACATATCTTGGAAGTAATATAGACAAAGCTGGAGGGTCAGACAATGATATCCAAATAAGAATACAATAAGCAATAGGAGCTTTGCATTGGGAAAACATATGGAGAACAAGAGAAATCAAGTCCAACAAAAAAATAAGAATCTTCAACTCAAATGTCATGTCAGTCTTATTGTATGGCCTCCGAAACATGGACATGAGAAGAAGACTGGTGATAGATAGGACAAACATTGAGGAAACCTCTTGACAGTATTACAAGGCAGTCCTTGTTCTGGAATCCCCAAGTAAAGAGAGACAGAAGTAAACCAAAAAGCACACGGAGAGAACTAGAAACAGAAGTGAAACTGATGAGGAAAACATGGAAAGAACTTGAGCTGATGACACAGGACAGGAAGACTTGGCTTGTGTTTGTTGAAGGCCTATGCTCCTTGGGGAACTAAAAGGTATTGATTGATTGATAAACAGTTTCTTGGATAAAAAGAGACGAAAAGACATCACAGTTTTGATTGGTGCCAAAATTCAAAGAATTATCAAATGGACTAAATTGGCACACCTTGCACAGAATGCTTGTGTTAGAAACCAACCAAGTGTAAGGGATGTCTCTTCTCTTGTCTTCTCTTTGTTACTTTCACAGTTGCCTCCACGGCTGGCGGAGTTGTGGATTTTAAAGTTGCTACCATAAGTAGAATGGGTTCATTTTTGATACAAGACAACAGGAAGCTGAGACGCTTGGAAGTCATGACCCAAGTGGGCCCGCCCCCCTTAGAGTGTAAAGGAGTATATAGGGCCGAAACACTTGTTGGACGGGGGGACTTCTTCTGATGATCAGATTGCTTCCTGTTGTATCGCTCTGTAAAGAGTTTCCTATCATCATTGTCTCCTTAGATCCAAACAGATATCCCAAAAGGTGGAGAACAATTGAAGATCTTACGTGGTACAAGAACTTATCAAACATAATAAGTACTAGTAATAATTATAGAATTACTCTACCACCCTGGGAATTCAAATCACCAGTGATAGATTATAGCCTCACAGATAAGTTAACTCTTTGACTCCAGAGTAACTCTCAGAGCGTTGGTCTGTTTCTACACCAGTGCTTCAACAACACTGACAGCGTTGATTAAGGTTTGTTAGTGATAAACCAAAAAGTTCACCTGTTTAATCTGGTCTGTTTTAAAACCTTAAGCTGATATCTGTTACTATTTAAGAAACCAATCTGAGTGTACTTAAGCAGCGTGTAATTATTGTATTTTTGTGACAAATCACATGTTTGTATTTTCTGTGTTATTGTTAGAGAAACATGGCAATCCTCCATATATATACAAATTCAAAGCCTCCTAAGTGTATGACTGTGTCATGTTTACTTAAAAATGCCATTGACAGTGACAATGACTTGTGTAATAGACATAGCTTGTTGTCATATGACAAGAGCAATGTTAGATACATTATAATTAGCCTATGATTATAATTAGCTCTAGCCTGGCCCATCGTAAAGCAACCGAACTAGACCTGCAGCTACATCTAATGACTAGTCACAAATTAAGATGAATCTAGAAATACTATTAAAAGCTCTAACACTTTTCAACAGTTTTGTTATTCTAGTTAATTTGTTTGAAAATTATGTAATGCAATATTGTGTATACTTTGTGATTTTTGTTGTTGTTGTATTGTGACGTTAGTAAAATTGGTATGAATTGACTACATGTATTAAATATATCCTTATTCATTGTCACATTACTTGGTAAATGGATTACCATGACGTTTTAGGAATAAGAAGACAGTTTTATGTCTTTGAAACAATAAATAGGCTTCAGTAAGTTTGTATTCTAGTCTCAACTTTTTGGTGTTTGTCACATTGCATGCACAATGTTTTTATATAAACCAAATGTACTTGTGACACTAACAAAGACAGTGGACATCACGACTCTCAAACCTTTTCCTTTCAGTTGGATAAATGTGCATGTTCACAGAAGTGATTCACATAAAAAAATAAACTTAATGATGACATACTTCACTATTTAGAATTCTTAAAAGAAAAATAAATTCAGGCACAAAGGAAAGTAATTACAGAATCGGAGAGCTAAAGTAATATACAGTAGACACATTAGCTAACAAAAATGTAAGAAGAAAGTACACGTATCAGCACATGAAACAGAGTTTAGCTGTATACATAGATAGCTGTATACATACATAGCTGTATACATACATAGCTGTATACATACATAGCTGTATACATAGATGGATACAAGAGTGACAGTGGCAAGTTAGGTGCAGGGGTAGTAATACCACACTGGAGAATTAACAAAAAGTGAAAGCTTTGCAGAAGGCGTTTCCATCTTTACATCTGAAATGGTAAAAGGTAGTCCCATAGCAGATACTGCCGTAGGGGAGTGAAGTGTTAGAGACCACTATACTAGGTCCAGCATCGAGAGGTGGGGTGACCAGTTCCCTTCCTCGCTGCTTTTTTCTTCCCTAACTAAAGTGCAAAGTCAGGTACCCATTTACAGCTGGGTAGACTGAAGCATGTCGATACCATGAATCAAAACCGACACCTTTGCTGCGAGAGACCAGTGCTCTAACCACTCTGTCGATCGGACGCTCTGGTCAATCGCCGGATGCTCTGGTCAATCGCTGCGGACGCTCTGGTCAATCGCTGCGGACACTGGTCAATCGCTGTGGATGCTCTGGTCAATCGCTGCGGATGCTCTAGTCAATTGCTGAAATGGTAGTCGTACTAAAAGCACTGAAATAATTTCAGATAATCTCTCACTTCTGCTGAAGGAATATGCCTTTACACTAGGTCAGATGGCCATCTGTTTAATCTCACAAGGCTGAAGGCAAAAACAAAAATCAGAAGGGTCACTATAAGAGACTTGTTATTTGCTGATGACGCTGCAGTCGTCACTCAAAGCCAACAGGAGCTTCAGAGCCTGATGAATCGCTTCACCCAAGCATGCAAAGACTTTGGCCTCACAATAAAGTCTAAAGAAAATGAATGTGCTGAGTCAGGATGTGGGTGCTGCACCAGTTATCACTATCGATAACTATGAATTGGCAGTGGTGCACCACTTCACATACCTGGGGTGGGGTCTACCATCAATGACAAACTCTCTCTGAACACAGAAATTGACAGCCGCATTGGCAAAGCTGCAGCTACCTTTGCCCGCCGCACATCGCGTGTTTGGGGAAACTCCAAACTCACAATGAAGACCAAAGCTGCAGTATATAACGCCTGCGTAACCAGCACACTTCTATATAGTAGCGAGACATGGACAACCTATGCTAAGCAAGAAAGAAGGCTCAATACCTTCCATCTACGGTGTCTACGCCACATCTTCGGCATTTCGTGGAAAGATAAAGTGACAAATGTCGAGGTGTTGTCACGTGCTGGCCTTCAAAGCAAGTATACACTGCTTAGACAGCGCAGACTACGATGGCTTGGCTATGTCCGCTGCATGGAAGATGGTCGCATCCCAAAAGATATCTTCTACTGGCAGATGGCAAATGAACAGTTGGGCGACCGCAGCTGAGATTCAAAGATGTGTGCAAGAGAGACATGACGTCATTGGGCATAAATCCAGCAACCTGGGAAAATGAAGCCGCCGATCGCACCAAGTGGCGATGCTTTTTGCGGCGCCACCCCAGTTTGGGCGAAAAGAAGCTCACACAACAAGCAGAAGAGAGGAGAAAACATCGAAAGGAACACCAGGAAAATAAGCAGTTGAGGGCTGTCATCTCAGGGGCGCATTCCCATAGTCAGTTATGATTGAAGGGGCTATTATTATTATTATTATAATCTCCCACTGGAAGTTACTATCTTTACAGATTCACTGTCATGCCAACAAGCACTTGAACATTGACATGGATGCAGCTGATTAGGCATCAGATAAGAGATAATGTAAATACATTTGTAATAAACAGAGGCTGCAGTGTGAGGCTCATATGGGTACTGGCCCATGTAGGAATTACTGGAAATTAATTAGCACACTGGGGAGATAAGTAAAAACCATATAAGAGTAGGGTGAGGAAGATCAACACTAGGAATCGAGTTCCGTTGCAAAGGAGTGGAAGGCCACTTGGAAGTTAAGTCGTACAGGTAGTCGAGGTTATGCACTTCGGTAAGAACTAACCAAAAAAGTGTGAAATTAAAGAAGAAAACAAAAAGTTTTGTATAAGATTCTGTAAGATAGAGGAATCTTCCTGCCTGGAAGAAAATGATATAGATACTATTTACAACACTACAAAAAAGAAATGAACAAAGATATGACAGCTATAGACACTTCTACTTCCATAACTTTCCTTTTCACAAGTATAGGCCAAAATAACATGAAGACGAAAATTGCAACATAATTGATCATAGAAGACAAGAACTAACAAAGAACAGCATTGGTTGGATGGTTTCAGTAATGAATATCCAATCACAGATAAATAACGACACACAGAAAATCCTATTTGTTTTGTCTTTCTTAAGAGTGCCTACCATTGACTTTTTTTTGTTGTTGTTTTACAACCTGTAGGCCTCAGGTTTCCCTCTTTGTTTATTTCTGTGGCAGATTTTTATTTAAATGGCTCTTTGTACAAATCAAATGAAATGTGTAGTTTTCTTGAAATGTTATTTATTTTTTCTTTCCCACTGTCAATGTCTGAGATCTGCCTTTGCTGTTTACATTTTTGTTTGCCACCACTCTTTGACAGGACTGCTTGCTGGTTGTGTCACAATAATATCAGTACTGTTGTTTAGACAATAAATAGCAATAAATATTTCTAATAATAAATGAATATCTTGTAAATTGTTGTAATAAATTGTCTGTGAGTTATTGTATTGAAATTGTATTTCTTCAGGAAACAGTGGTGATGCGGGTTCAAGAAGCCATTCAGGAAGTTTGGGTGATGCAGGATCAAGAAGCCATTCAGGAAGTCTGGGTGATGATGATGAAGACATTGGTGACAATGATTCTGTGGTGACTGTCAGGCCCAAAGATATAGAAAAACATGCAACGCTTGTGGATATGTGTAAATGTATTAAGGCTTTCATTGGTATGTTTGCTCATGCATTTACACATCTGTATGTTCATTCACAAATATATCATTTAACACATACAACCTAACTTAAAGACAAACATGGCTCCATTTTGTGGTAGTTGTTGTTTAACTAGAGTTGCTGAGCCGCTCATTCGCAGCCATTGCCAAGTTGAACAACTTGCACGTGTTCTGTAGCTGTTGGTTAAAAAAAAAAAGGTAAAGGATCCCGTTACACGCCCATTGAGGCATATTGGGAATATGGTGTTAGGCTCATATTTTCTTGACCATCAGCACCATAGTGGTGATGTGGTCAGCATCACACCGGCCGCCTTAACCTTCTCAGAGTTGCTCTGGTACCCAGTTCATGAGGCTGGGTCGACCCCAGAGCCGTTTACGGTCTAAAAAAATCCCACCTCAACTGGGGATCGAACCATGGACCACCGAGCTAGGAAACCAGTGCCTGTAGCTGTTGAGTGGTGATGTATAGAGTGTTTATGATAGCTGTCTCTGCCATTCTGAGCACAGCTCTATAATGTTCCTGAGGGTGAATATATGATCTGCACATCTTCTGTTTTTTCCTCAGTTTATGGTCTGCTACTTTTGAAATTCTCTGGATAATTATCCTGCCTAGTATTTTACTGGGACCTGAGAGGAGAGTAATTCCTCTCCTGCTGTTGCAGTCTGCAAGGTCGCCCTTTTTGGGCAATTTGACAATTATTCCTTTATTCAACTCCATTGGTGCTTTCTCTGTTTTCAAGACTTGTGCAAATAGTGGTTCTAGATCATGTTCAGCCTCAGGAACATTCAGCTGAGTCTCTGGTGGTTCCTTATTCATTGTTTATCTGAAGTGCTGTGCCCATCTTGTTTCCTGCCCCTGTGCTGTTGTGATGAGATTTCCTTGCTTGTCTCTTATAAATGTAATATTATGCGCACCCCGTTTTCCGCTGATGGTTTTACTTATTTTATATACTGTGCTTTGTTCATTTTTTAGTGCTGCCTGTTCTGCCCGTCTTGCAAGGTTGTGTAGGAATTTCCTTTTGTTGGCTTGGGTTTGAGGTTTTACTTCCTTGTCCAGCTGACTGTACTGCTCGCTATATACTTCCTTTAACATGAGGGACTTTGCTTCTGTTTTCTTTCTTTTCATTTCTGTTCTCATCGCTATCAAGACATTATGTAAGAATGAGAAAACATTGTGTTAGAAAGGGAAGGACACTGATTGTGTTAGAACGAGACAGACATCATGTTAGAATGGGAAAGACACTGACTGGAATGGAAAAGACATGGGAGACTGTTAGAATGGAAAAGACATGTTGGAATAGGAAAGACACAGACTGTGTTAGGATGGGAAAGACACTGACTCTCTTACAATGGAAAGACATTGTGCTATAATGGGAAAGACACTGACTGTTAGAATGGGAAAGACACTGACTGTGTTAGAATAGAAAGACTGTTTTAGAATAGGAAAGACTCTAACTGTGTTAGAATGGGAAAGACACTGAGTGTGTTAGAATGGGAAAGACACTGAGTGTGTTAGAATGGGAAAGACACTGACTATGTTACAATGGAAAAGACGCTGACTATATTAGAATGAAAAAGACACTGACTGTGTAAGTATGGGAATGACACTGGCTGTGTAAGAATGGGAAAGATACTGACTGTAAGAATGGGAAAGATACTGACTGTAAGAATGGGAAAGACACTGATTGTAAGAATGGGAAAGACAATAACTGTGTTAGAATGAAGTTATTTTTGGTGTAACATTTTCTCACAGGACTGGCTGGAGTGTATAGCATCAGTGAACATTTCCAACATGAAGCCATGCGTGGGATAGAAGATGTGTCCTGTATGTGTCGAGCCCACTATGGTCAGGACCACTTTGCCAGATTCTCTCCAAAGGAAATTATTAAGAGTTTGGGAAGATGTTTAAGGTCAGTCATTGTTGTATGTGTGATTAAAAAAAAACACTAGAGTTTGTTTTTATTAAATATTTGGATATAACCTTTTAGTGTGTTGTGATTAGATGTGTGACTTAACCCTTCCGTGCTGTATTCCCGGATTATCGGGACCAAATTATCAATCACTATAAATTTAAGTAGTAAGTGCAGTATATATCTTCTGCAACAAATAACAGCTTTTATTAAGTGGTCATTGTGTGTAGAGAAAATATGACGCGACAAGAACTTGAAGGATCTTCTGGTTCGCAGCCGTCTTCCAAAGGAGAATGCCACTCACTTTGGGACACCACCCTGTGGTCGGACAAGTATGTCATCTCAACCCACAAGGTGTCTTTTCCTGAGGCTACATACACCATCACCAGTAGCTTCACGTGTGAGTCGCGCAATGTCATTTATACGATCATATGTAAACGTTGCTGCAAAACCTATATTGGCCAAACAGGCAAACGACTTGGGGACAGATTCAGCCAGCACTTGAAGGACATCTCTCAGCAAAAATCCACACCAGTTGCCATACACTTTAATGGTCCTGACCACCATGGTCCCATCGACATCCAGGTCACGGCAATCAGATCCTGCTCCTCTGACACTGCTAGCCGAGAACAGCTTGAGAACCGTCTTATCCACCGCATGGTGTGTCTAAAACCAGCTGGTCTTAACACTCTGCACACCTTTGTCTGAGGCCACCCTTTCCTCTTGTAGTGAAATTGACAGAGATACAACAATAAAATTCCTCCAAGGATAACATTTAAGGATAAAAACATAATGCGTAGGCTGCTGATGTACATGATCGCCTAGACCACGGGTCATCATCCCCCATAAAATTGACTTGCTAGACCGGAGGGGAACGGAGTATCAAAAGTAAAAAAATTCAAGTCCCCCAAATTGACACGAGGTACGGAATTGGACGTTTTGCGATACCAAGCGCTTGATTTGAATTTGAGCGGAAGAACGCAGATGTCTGAAAAAAATTACAAAAAATTAAAAAGTAAATTTTTCTTAATATTAATGTTAGGAATATAAAAATTAGCTGGCCAGATGGCCTATTCTGAGCAGTGAACGAATATGGTCTTAATTTTATAGACGGATAGATAATATTGAAAATAATGACAAAAGACAGTGTAGTTCACATCATCGACAGACTGAATTGAATCTAAAAAGTGTGGTTATTTGCACACAAAAACACGACCTTGGACACAGATGTTCAAATTTACTTGGCATAGAAGTGAAGGGACATTGGTGGTAGCTGTGTCTAAATATAACTTTTTACAACAAAAATTTGAAGGGGAGAGAACGGTTGGGTCAAAAATCGAGCACAATTTTGTAGAAACACAAGTAGAGACGGACAGACTAACAGATAACCATCCATACGTGACTGAAGCTTGACTGAAATGACTTTAGTGAGGAAATTTGAAATTAAAAATAAACCTCGGCAGTGATTGGCCACAGACAATCATATCATTAGCGCTCAGAGCGCATTTGGGGTCATTCTTCAATAATTGTTCAGTGTTAGACACAGATTTTAAAGTGTGGTGTTTTCCCATATGAAAGACAGTGAGTTAAATTTAGGGACGCCATCCTATAGCCAGCAGCTCAGCTGAGTTTTGCTAGCACTTCTGTGTTAATTATTCATAATCTGGTAAGATTGAAATTATTTCTTTATATATTTTGAATATTGTTTCATGTTCGAGTGATTTGATACTGCCATATCATAATCTAGCCTTACAAACAAGTAGGGATTTGCTCTAGACCCCCCGCCCAAGTCAGGGTCTAGGGACTAACAATGTACCTAAACACCAGCAAGGATTATGCAAGACCGATCAAGAGTTGAGAATAAGGAAACATATTACCTATCCTCTTTTAGGGTAGAAAACTAATAATTGTTTTTCAGAATCTATAGTCTGGGAGGATCTATCGGATGTAAACCCACCATGGTAACTGTGCTGTTTGGTCAGAGAGATCTGACCTGTCTGTATAATGTGGTTGTTGTGTCAGTGTGGTGTCCAGACGTGGGTAGAGAATAGATTTTGACACATGGCCCATACTTTGATTGCAGAGCTGCGAGTTTCTGTCGTCAACGAAGCAGTATCTATTCGGGTGGTGATTTACACAAGTGTATCTGTGCAGTCCTTGTGACAGAGACCACCATTATTGCCCGCCAGCACGGAGAGGTGGGACCGCCTGATTTCAGCACCAGAGCTACAAATACCAGATGAGTGAGCCTCTGGTCTGCTGGATATTCACCAACCCCATTTAGTTGCAGATACCCCATAAAAATTCCCACCATTTTCTGGACACTGTGTAGTCAATATAGACAGGTGTGATGAGACCACCCCAACAGCACAGACAATAAATATCCTCCCTAGTAGCTGACTACCAGAACATTTTAATAAAACTAACTATTCTAGTACTTAAATATGTTCACTTTTGCATTTATTATGTAACATTCCATGCATAATTTTTATAAATTTTAAATCCTTCTTTTAAAACAAGTTCTGGTCAAAATAAAACTTGATCCAGAACAAATAAATGTAATATAATTATATCAAAAACTTTACACACGTGAGTTAGTTCAGTGTATTTTAACACTTGTTAATCTTATTAGTCTTGTTAAATATCTATGGGTATATTTATAACTATCACACCACAGTACACATCATAACCCTAGACACTTTACGCAGCTACATTCATTAAAAAAAAAATTTAAGTGTGAGGTCGTAGTGGTAGCAAGAAAGGCCTTCTGACAATTCTCAATTACATTTTATCTCAGGAGCCTTCACAGCTGGCCTCATACAATTTACATGTAGTACCATCATCATCATACAATACCATCAATACCACTACATATATTGGGGTCTTGTCCAGGGATAATTAGCCCAACAGTAATATTAAGATCTCCTGGTGGGAGAAATAAAAGTAGGGAAATAAATTGTAAAATTTCCTTTAAAATTAAAAGTGTCCCTGCAGATAAAAGTTGGTGAATCTTCACAGCCAGTAATAATTAATTAGTTAACTGGTTAGTTAGAATTAGTTAGACTATAGTAATAAGAAGTACTTAGTGTATTTACTGGTTAGAGATTTAGCTTATATATTATTATATTGTCTAAAAAGTATGGCTGAGCTAGCAAAGTTTAGATCAGCTGCTGTGCTCACTGCGAAGGAGATGGGGATGGATGGTCAAATTTTAATTCAATACGTAACGACTGAATGTGATAAATATATTGAAAGGGAAGAAGAAAGGGAAGATAGAAAGGTAGCTGAAGAGAAGAGGTTACAAATTGAGGCTGATAGAGAAATTAAGAGGCTGCAGATTGAGGCAGAAGAAAAACGACAGCAAAGGGAGGCAGAAGAAAAACGACAGCAAAGGGAGGCAGAAGATAAAAAGGCCGAAAGGGAGGCAGAAGATAAAAAGGTTGACTGCCGAAAGGGAGGCTGAAGATAGAAGGTTGCAGAGGGAGCACGAATTACGACTAAGGGAGCTGGAATTACAAGGCCCGGCCCTGAAAATGGTGCCAGCCCTTTTGCCTCAGATGCTACGCCCAGTATGGGAGCCTCAAACTCAGCTATGGGGTTTCATTTAGACCATTTTGTTGAGAAAGACGATGACATAGAGGGGTACCTGGGACGTTTTGAGTTATTAGCTACTACATATGGGTTAGAGAGAGAGAGGTGGAGTTTAAAGCTATCACAGGGATTGAGGGGTGCTTCTTATGAAGTATTTGCCAAAATGAACAGGGAAGACCAAGACAATTATGACATGTTAAAGCAGGCTTTGTTATTAAGGTACGAGAAGAATGGTGAATTTTATCGTAAGAGATTTAGAAATGCCAAACTGTTGTCTGGGGAGACATACCACCAATTCTCTGCCAGACTAGAAACCTATTTGGAGAAATGGACGGCTCTGGGGAAGACCCAAGATCTTAAAGAAATGATCATGATTGAGCAATTGAGAGAGTCCATGGCTCCAGACATGAGAAAATTTCTCATGGAACAAGGTGCAGAGAAGTTGGGGGAAATTTTAAATGTTGCTGAGAGGTATCAGGCAGCCCAGGCAGAGGTAAGTGGTGCTAAGAAGAAGCACATAGACAATTTTAAAGCTCCACAGCAATTTAATAAATTTGATAATAGAGAGCAGGGAAATAAAGGTAGGACAAATTTTGAGCGGCCAAGAAATGACTATCGCGACAGAAACTCACAGTTCAATGACCAAAAGTTCAATGAAAGAAAACCGTTGAACCAAGGAAAAAGATGGTGTAAATGGTGCAAGAAGGATAACCATAACACCGAATTTTGTAGAAGGAAACCTTCAAACATTGCTGCAATGAAGTCGGGGACGCAAAGATTAAAGGTTAATCCTAAGGGACAACAGGAACCTTATCACCCCCCAGTTTGTGAGGATGTTATTTGTAATGGGGTCACCATAAGGTGCCTTTATGATACAGGTTTGGATTATGATTCAGTTGTGAAGTCTAGCCTAGTGGACCCAAGTCAGTATACCACAGAAACAGTGGAAATACAAGGGGCGACTAAGGACATACCACTCATGACACTTCCCATCGCAAGGATAACGGTGAAAACTCGCTATGTGGAAGGAGAAATCAGAGCAGCAGTGATAGATGAACCAATCTACCCTCTGATATTGGGGTGTAGATACGTCTTCTTGGGGAATCCCGAGAAACCTGTGATCATGGCGACAGTGCAGACCAGGTCACAGAAGAAGGAGGAAGAAGGTGAACCTATAAACGCTCATCCAGAGGAGATGAGGAAGGCGCAGGCTGAGGATAGGACACTCCAGCCCTGTTTTAAAAAATTACCCAAATGCCACACACCTCCGAGCAAGGGGGAATATTTCATGAAGAACAAACTCTTATACAGGAAGGCCGGAACTGGAACAAATGGTCACAACCAGCTGGTTCTTCCCATTGCATATAGAGAGAAAGTGATGGAACTCGGACATGCAATCCCCTTCAGTGGTCACATGGGGATCAGCGCCACAGGACAGCGTATAGCTTGTCATTACTTCTGGCCAGGGATAACGGAGGATATAAAAAGATATGTCAAATCCTGCCCAGAATGTCAAAGGGTAGCTCCAAAGCACTGGACTGCCCCTGCAACTCTAGGGGAAATGCCCATAGTGGGAACACCTTTTGAGAGGGTTGCAGTGGATATTGTAGGACCTCTCACTCGGACCAAGAGGAGGAACAGTTACATCCTTACTCTGGTGGACACTTGTTCTATGTGGGGAGAGGCGGTAGCCCTGCCATCAATTGATTCAAAACATGTAGCAGAGGCACTACTTACAATATTTACCCGATTAGGATTCCCGCATCAAATCTTGACGGATAATGGTTCTCAGTTCAAGGGGAAACTAACGGAAGAAGTTTTTAAGCTATTTCAAGCCAGGCACTTTCATTGTAGTCCGTACCATCCACAAGGGAACGGCCAGGTAGAGAGGTTCAATGGGACTCTCATTTCTATCCTGAGAAAGCTGGCACACGAAAAACCGGATCTGTGGGATCAATTCCTGCCCGCCGCATTGTTTGCGTCCGGGAGGTACCACATAGTTCAACCGGGATGGCTCCCGCAACTCTGCTATTTGGGAGGCCAATAAAAGGTCCATTAGAAGCCCTATTAAGGACCTGGACAGATGAGAAGGCGGAAGAGACTGTTACCTCATCTTATCAATATGTGAACGAACTGACCACTCGTTTGAAAGCTGGATGGAAACTGGCAAATGATAATTTGAAACAAGCCAGGAAGAAACATGCAGCATATTTTAATAGGAAGGCAAAGGACAGGGAACTGGCAGTCGGAGAGAAGGTGCTGCTTCTACTACCGGGAAGCCAGAATAAATTACAAATTGGTTGGCAAGGTCCATATACGGTTCTAGAGAAGGTGTCTAGAACAAACTATAAAATTGACAAAAAGGGGAAGGAAAAAGTTTATCATGTAAACCTGTTAAAGAAGTATCTGGACAGACCACTCCAGGAAAGCACCCCCTTATTGACCTTGGCTATTGCAACCCAGATGCAAAAAGAACCACTCACCTCACATGAATACCCATTACATCCTTGTGAAACAGCAGCACAGGTAAAAGTCAGTAAGCACCTGACTAAAAACCAGAGGGAGAGAGTTCAACAAGTTCTGGAGGAACATACAGATGTATTAACAGATAAACCAGGCCATACAAATTTGCTACAGTATGACATGAAACTGGTAGACTCAAACCCAATCTGTATGAGAGCCTATTCTATTCCGTTCGCGAAGGAGAAGGCATTAAAGGAAGAAATAGATTATTTATTGAAGGAGGGGATTATTTCGCACAGTGAATCATCTTTTAGTTCTAGTGTCGTTTTGTTGAGGAAACCGTCTGGGGAACACAGACTGTGCATAGATTACAGGAAACTGAATGCTGTCACAGAAGGACAAGTGGATCCATTACCAGACACAAAACAGCTATTTGCCAGACTGAACAAGGCAAAATACTTTTCAAAAGTGGATCTTAGTAAAGGCTATTACCAGATCCCAGTGAAGCCTGAAGTGAGACCTTATTTGGCTTTTAGCACTTCGGATGGACATTATGAATTCAATATGCTACCATTCGGACTGAAAAATGCTCCGAGTGTGTTTTCAAGGATGATGCGAAAATTGTTGGACCCCCTGAATAACCCATGTATCACAAATTTCATGGATGATATTCTCGTCGCCACAGAGACATTTGAAGAACACATTGAAGCTCTGGAGATGTTGTTTGATAGACTTCGGGAGGCGAACTTAACTGCTAGGCCAACAAAATGTTGTATTGGATGCAAAGAGTTGGAATTCTTGGGGCACACTGTATATCAGGGTAATATGACCCCTGATCCTAAGAACTTGGAAAAACTGCAGAGAGCACCTAGGCCGCAAACCAAAAAGGACGTGCGATCATTCGTGTCGTTATGCGGATTTTATCAGAAATACATCAAAAATTTTAACGCCATTTGTGCTCCTCTGACTGATCTGACTCGCAAGGGACTTCCAGATAAAATTATTTGGACTGCACAATGTGAATTAGCGTTCCAAGAGTTAAAGGAAAAACTCACTAGCAAGCCTATTCTCAAACTGCCTGATTTGACACAGGACTTTGTCTTAAGAACCGATGCAAGTAATGTGGGACTAGGAGGGGCTTTGTTGCAAAGATCATCTTCACCTGATGGGGAACTGAAACCAGTCGCTTATGCAAGCCGCAAATTGAATAAGGCGGAACAAGGATACTCCACAAGCGAAAAAGAATGTTTAGCATTAATCTGGGCAATAAAGAAGTTTCAAATCTATCTGTATGGTAGGACATTTGTGGTGGAGACGGATCATCAGCCTCTCGTGTTCTTGTCTCAGGCTAAGCATGAAAACGCAAGATTGCTGAGGTGGTCTTTATTGCTTCAACCTTATCAGTTTAGTATCCAATATATCCCAGGCAAATTGAATGTCGGTGCAGATTTCCTCAGTCGGCACCCCTGTGATCAAAATTAGAGTAATGGCAGACGTGAGGAGTAATTTTACCTATGTGTATCGCTGGTTTTGGAACTTGCCATAGGCATGTTTTCAGGTGGGGAGATGTGTAGTGAAATTGACAGAGATACAACGGTAAAATTCCTCCAAGGATAACATTTAAGGATAAAAACATAATGCGTAGGCTGCTGATGTACATGATCGCCTAGACCGCGGGTCATCATCCCCATAAAATTGACTTGCTAGACCGGAGGGGAACGGAGTATCAAAAAAGAAAAAAAAAATATGACTGGAAAGGCTAAAGAGACGCAATTCGGGGGGGGGGGGCGGGTGGGGGGGAAATGGATGAAAGTAAAAAAAAAATTCAAGTCCCCCAAATTGACACGAGGTACGGAATTGGACGTTTTGCGATACCAAGCGCTTGATTTGAATTTGAGCGGAAGAACGCAGATGTCTGAAAAAAAATTACAAAAAAAAATTAAAAAGTAAATTTTTCTTAATATTAATGTTAGGAATATAAAAATTAGCTGGCCAGATGGCCTATTCTGAGCAGTGAACGAATATGGTCTTAATTTTACAGACGGATAGATAATATTGAAAATAATGACAAAAGACAGTGTAGTTTACATCAGCCGACAGACTGCATTGAATCTAACATAAGTCGTTTATTTGCACACAAAAACACGACCTTGGACACAGATGTTCAAATTTACTTGGCATAGAAGTGAAGGGACATTGGTGGTAGCTGTGTCTAAATATAACTTTTTACAACAAAAATTTGAAGGGGAGAGAACGGTTGGGTCAAAAATCGAGCACAATTTTGTAGAAACACAAGTAGAGACGGACAGACTAACAGATAACCATCCATACGTGACTGAAGCTTGACTGAAATGACTTTAGTGAGGAAATTTGAAATTAAAAATAAACCTCGGCAGTGATTGGCCACAGACAATCATATCATTAGCGCTCAGAGCGCATTTGGGGTCATTCTTCAATAATTGTTCAGTGTTAGACACAGATTTTAAAGTGTGGTGTTTTCCCATATGAAAGACAGTGAGTTAAATTTAGGGACGCCATCCTATAGCCAGCAGCTCAGCTGAGTTTTGCTAGCACTTCTGTGTTAATTATTCATAATCTGGTAAGATTGAAATTATTTCTTTATATATTTTGAATATTGTTTCATGTTCGAGTGATTTGATACTGCCATATCATAATCTAGCCTTACAAACAAGTAGGGATTTTGCTCTAGACCCCCCGCCCAAGTCAGGGTCTAGGGACTAACAATGTACCTAAACACCAGCAAGGATTATGCAAGACAGATCAAGAGTTGAGAATAAGGAAACATATTACCTATCCTCTTTTAGGGTAGAAAACTAATAATTATTTTTCAGAATCTATAGTCTGGGAGGATCTATCGGATGTAAACCCACCATGGTAACTGTGCTGTTTGGTCAGAGAGATCTGACCTGTCTGTATAATGTGGTTGTTGTGTCAGTGTGGTGTCCAGACGTGGGTAGAGAATAGATTTTGACACATGGCCCATACTTTGATTGCAGAGCTGCGAGTTTCTGTCGTCAACGAAGCAGTATCTATTCGGGTGGTGATTTACACAAGTGTATCTGTGCAGTCCTTGTGACAGAGACCACCATTATTGCCCGCCAGCACGGAGAGGTGGGACCACCTGATTTCAGCACCAGAGCTACAAATACCAGATGAGTGAGCCTCTGGTCTGCTGGATATTCACCAACCCCATTTAGTTGCAGATACCCCATAAAATTCCCACCATTTTCTGGACACTGTGTAGTCAATATAGACAGGTGTGATGAGACCACCCCAACAGCACAGACAATAAATATCCTCCCTAGTAGCTGACTACCAGAACATTTTAATAAAACTAACTATTCTAGTACTTAAATATGTTCACTTTTGCATTTATTATGTAACATTCCATGCATAATTTTCATAAATTTTAAATCCTTCTTTTAAAACAAGTTCTGGTCAAAATAAAACTTGATCCAGAACAAATAAATGTAATATAATTATATCAAAAACTTTACACACGTGAGTTAGTTCAGTGTATTTTAACACTTGTTAATCTTATTAGTCTTGTTAAATATCTATGGGTATATTTATAACTATCACACCACAGTACACATCATAACCCTAGACACTTTACGCAGCTACATTCATTAAAAAAAAAAAAATTAAGTGTGAGGTCGTAGTGGTAGCAAGAAAGGCCTTCTGACAATTCTCAATTACATTTTATCTCAGGAGCCTTCACAGCTGGCCTCATACAATTTACATGTAGTACCATCATCATCATACAATACCATCAATACCACTACATATATTGGGGTCTTGTCCAGGGATAATTAGCCCAACAGTAATATTAAGATCTCCTGGTGGGAGAAATAAAAGTA
The DNA here is from genome assembly GCA_024509875.1 of Oreohelix idahoensis. Taxonomy (NCBI): domain Eukaryota; kingdom Metazoa; phylum Mollusca; class Gastropoda; order Stylommatophora; family Oreohelicidae; genus Oreohelix; species Oreohelix idahoensis. Next base: position 14,421 of record JAMPIV010002228.1, on the reverse strand, counting down.
GGGAAATAAATTGTAAAATTTCCTTTAAAAGTAAAAGTGTCCCTGCAGATAAAAGTTGGTGAATCTTCACAGCCAGTAATAATTAATTAGTTAACTGGTTAGTTAGAATTAGTTAGATTATAGTCATAAGAAGTACTTAGCTTGTATATTATTATGATATTGTCTGAAAAGTATGGCTGAGCTAGCAAAGTTTAGATCAGCTGCTGTGCTCACTGCGAAGGAGATGGGGATGGATGGTCAAATTTTAATTCAATACGTAACGACTGAATGTGATAAATATATTGAAAGGGAAGATAGAAAGGTAGCTGAAGAGAAGAGGTTACAAATTGAGGCTGATAGAGAAATTAAGAGGCTGCAGATTGAGGCAGAAGAAAAAAGGCTGACTGCCGAAAGGGAGGCAGAAGAAAAACGACAGCAAAGGGAGGCAGAAGATAAAAAGGCCGAAAGGGAGGCAGAAGATAAAAAGGCCGAAAGGGAGGCTGAAGATAGAAGGTTGCAGAGGGAGCACGAATTACGACTAAGGGAGCTGGAATTACAAGGCCCGGCCCCTGAAAATGGTGCCAGCCCTTTTGCCTCAGATGCTACGCCCAGTATGGGAGCCTCAAACTCAGCTATGGGGTTTCATTTAGACCATTTTGTTGAGAAAGACGATGACATAGAGGGGTACCTGGGACGTTTTGAGTTATTAGCTACTACATATGGGTTAGAGAGAGAGAGGTGGAGTTTAAAGCTATCACAGGGATTGAGGGGTGCTTCTTATGAAGTATTTGCCAAAATGAACAGGGAAGACCAAGACAATTATGACATGTTAAAGCAGGCTTTGTTATTAAGGTACGAGAAGAATGGTGAATTTTATCGTAAGAGATTTAGAAATGCCAAACTGTTGTCTGGGGAGACATACCACCAATTCTCTGCCAGACTAGAAACCTATTTGGAGAAATGGACGGCTCTGGGGAAGACCCAAGATCTTAAAGAAATGATCATGATTGAGCAATTGAGAGAGTCCATGGCTCCAGACATGAGAAAATTTCTCATGGAACAAGGTGCAGAGAAGTTGGGGGAAATTTTAAATGTTGCTGAGAGGTATCAGGCAGCCCAGGCAGAGGTAAGTGGTGCTAAGAAGAAGCACATAGACAATTTTAAAGCTCCACAGCAATTTAATAAATTTGATAATAGAGAGCAGGGAAATAAAGGTAGGACAAATTTTGAGCGGCCAAGAAATGACTATCGCGACAGAAACTCACAGTTCAATGACCAAAAGTTCAATGAAAGAAAACCGTTGAACCAAGGAAAAAGATGGTGTAAATGGTGCAAGAAGGATAACCATAACACCGAATTTTGTAGAAGGAAACCTTCAAACATTGCTGCAATGAAGTCGGGGACGCAAAGATTAAAGGTTAATCCTAAGGGACAACAGGAACCTTATCACCCCCCAGTTTGTGAGGATGTTATTTGTAATGGGGTCACCATAAGGTGCCTTTATGATACAGGTTTGGATTATGATTCAGTTGTGAAGTCTAGCCTAGTGGACCCAAGTCAGTATACCACAGAAACAGTGGAAATACAAGGGGCGACTAAGGACATACCACTCATGACACTTCCCATCGCAAGGATAACGGTGAAAACTCGCTATGTGGAAGGAGAAATCAGAGCAGCAGTGATAGATGAACCAATCTACCCTCTGATATTGGGGTGTAGATACGTCTTCTTGGGGAATCCCGAGAAACCTGTGATCATGGCGACAGTGCAGACCAGGTCACAGAAGAAGGAGGAAGAAGGTGAACCTATAAACGCTCATCCAGAGGAGATGAGGAAGGCGCAGGCTGAGGATAGGACACTCCAGCCATGTTTTAAAAAATTACCCAAATGCCACACACCTCCGAGCAAGGGGGAATATTTCATGAAGAACAAACTCTTATACAGGAAGGCCGGAACTGGAACAAATGGTCACAACCAGCTGGTTCTTCCCATTGCATATAGAGAGAAAGTGATGGAACTCGGACATGCAATCCCCTTCAGTGGTCACATGGGGATCAGCGCCACAGGACAGCGTATAGCTTGTCATTACTTCTGGCCAGGGATAACGGAGGATATAAAAAGATATGTCAAATCCTGCCCAGAATGTCAAAGGGTAGCTCCAAAGCACTGGACTGCCCCTGCAACTCTAGGGGAAATGCCCATAGTGGGAACACCTTTTGAGAGGGTTGCAGTGGATATTGTAGGACCTCTCACTCGGACCAAGAGGAGGAACAGTTACATCCTTACTCTGGTGGACACTTGTTCTATGTGGGGAGAGGCGGTAGCCCTGCCATCAATTGATTCAAAACATGTAGCAGAGGCACTACTTACAATATTTACCCGATTAGGATTCCCGCATCAAATCTTGACGGATAATGGTTCTCAGTTCAAGGGGAAACTAACGGAAGAAGTTTTTAAGCTATTTCAAGCCAGGCACTTTCATTGTAGTCCGTACCATCCACAAGGGAACGGCCAGGTAGAGAGGTTCAATGGGACTCTCATTTCTATCCTGAGAAAGCTGGCACACGAAAAACCGGATCTGTGGGATCAATTCCTGCCCGCCGCATTGTTTGCGTACCGGGAGGTACCACATAGTTCAACCGGGATGGCTCCCGCAACTCTGCTATTTGGGAGGCCAATAAAAGGTCCATTAGAAGCCCTATTAAGGACCTGGACAGATGAGAAGGCGGAAGAGACTGTTACCTCATCGTATCAATATGTGAACGAACTGACCACTCGTTTGAAAGCTGGATGGAAACTGGCAAATGATAATTTGAAACAAGCCAGGAAGAAACATGCAGCATATTTTAATAGGAAGGCAAAGGACAGGGAACTGGCAGTCGGAGAGAAGGTGCTGCTTCTACTACCGGGAAGCCAGAATAAATTACAAATTGGTTGGCAAGGTCCATATACGGTTCTAGAGAAGGTGTCTAGAACAAACTATAAAATTGACAAAAAGGGGAAGGAAAAAGTTTATCATGTAAACCTGTTAAAGAAGTATCTGGACAGACCACTCCAGGAAAGCACCCCCTTATTGACCTTGGCTATTGCAACCCAGATGCAAAAAGAACCACTCACCTCACATGAATACCCATTACATCCTTGTGAAACAGCAGCACAGGTAAAAGTCAGTAAGCACCTGACTAAAAACCAGAGGGAGAGAGTTCAACAAGTTCTGGAGGAACATACAGATGTATTAACAGATAAACCAGGCCATACAAATTTGCTACAGTATGACATGAAACTGGTAGACTCAAACCCAATCTGTATGAGAGCCTATTCTATTCCGTTCGCGAAGGAGAAGGCATTAAAGGAAGAAATAGATTATTTATTGAAGGAGGGGATTATTTCGCACAGTGAATCATCTTTTAGTTCTAGTGTCGTTTTGTTGAGGAAACCGTCTGGGGAACACAGACTGTGCATAGATTACAGGAAACTGAATGCTGTCACAGAAGGACAAGTGGATCCATTACCAGACACAAAACAGCTATTTGCCAGACTGAACAAGGCAAAATACTTTTCAAAAGTGGATCTTAGTAAAGGCTATTACCAGATCCCAGTGAAGCCTGAAGTGAGACCTTATTTGGCTTTTAGCACTTCGGATGGACATTATGAATTCAATATGCTACCATTCGGACTGAAAAATGCTCCGAGTGTGTTTTCAAGGATGATGCGAAAATTGTTGGACCCCCTGAATAACCCATGTATCACAAATTTCATGGATGATATTCTCGTCGCCACCGAGACATTTGAAGAACACATTGAAGCTCTGGAGATGTTGTTTGATAGACTTCGGGAGGCGAACTTAACTGCTAGGCCAACAAAATGTTGTATTGGATGCAAAGAGTTGGAATTCTTGGGGCACACTGTATATCAGGGTAATATGACCCCTGATCCTAAGAACTTGGAAAAACTGCAGAGAGCACCTAGGCCGCAAACCAAAAAGGACGTGCGATCATTCGTGTCGTTATGCGGATTTTATCAGAAATACATCAAAAATTTTAACGCCATTTGTGCTCCTCTGACTGATCTGACTCGCAAGGGACTTCCAGATAAAATTATTTGGACTGCACAATGTGAATTAGCGTTCCAAGAGTTAAAGGAAAAACTCACTAGCAAGCCTATTCTCAAACTGCCTGATTTGACACAGGACTTTGTCTTAAGAACCGATGCAAGTAATGTGGGACTAGGAGGGGCTTTGTTGCAAAGATCATCTTCACCTGATGGGGAACTGAAACCAGTCGCTTATGCAAGCCGCAAATTGAATAAGGCGGAACAAGGATACTCCACAAGCGAAAAAGAATGTTTAGCATTAATCTGGGCAATAAAGAAGTTTCAAATCTATCTGTATGGTAGGACATTTGTGGTGGAGACGGATCATCAGCCTCTCGTGTTCTTGTCTCAGGCTAAGCATGAAAACGCAAGATTGCTGAGGTGGTCTTTATTGCTTCAACCTTATCAGTTTAGTATCCAATATATCCCAGGCAAATTGAATGTCGGTGCAGATTTCCTCAGTCGGCACCCCTGTGATCAAAATTAGAGTAATGGCAGACGTGAGGAGTAATTTTACCTATGTGTATCGCTGGTTTTGGAACTTGCCATAGGCATGTTTTCAGGTGGGGAGATGTGTAGTGAAATTGACAGAGATACAACGGTAAAATTCCTCCAAGGATAACATTTAAGGATAAAAACATAATGCGTAGGCTGCTGATGTACATGATCGCCTAGACCGCGGGTCATCACCCTCCATAAAATTGACTTGCTAGACGGGGGGGGAAAGGAGAAAAAAAAGAAAAAAAAAAAAAGTGGCTGGAAAGGCTAAAGAGACGCAAGGGGGGGGGGGGGGGAATGGATGAAAGTAAAAAAAATTCAAGTCCCCCAAATTGACACGAGGTACGGAATTGGACGTTTTGCGATACCAAGCGCTTGATTTGAATTTGAGCGGAAGAACGCAGATGTCTGAAAAAAATTACAAAAAAAAATTAAAAAGTAAATTTTTCTTAATATTAATGTTAGGAATATAAAAATTAGCTGGCCAGATGGCCTATTCTGAGCAGTGAACGAATATGGTCTTAATTTTACAGACGGATAGATAATATTGAAAATAATGACAAAAGACAGTGTAGTTTACATCAGCCACAGACTGCACTGAATCTAACATATCGTTATTTGCACACAAAAACACGACCTTGGACACAGATGTTCAAATTTACTTGGCATAGAAGTGAAGGGACATTGGTGGTAGCTGTGTCTAAATATAACTTTTTACAACAAAAATTTGAAGGGGAGAGAACGGTTGGGTCAAAATCGAGCACAATTTTGTAGAAACACAAGTAGAGACGGACAGACTAACAGATAACCATCCATACGTGACTGAAGCTTGACTGAAATGACTTTAGTGAGGAAATTTGAAATTAAAAATAAACCTCGGCAGTGATTGGCCACAGACAATCATATCATTAGCGCTCAGAGCGCATTTGGGGTCATTCTTCAATAATTGTTCAGTGTTAGACACAGATTTTAAAGTGTGGTGTTTTCCCATATGAAAGACAGTGAGTTAAATTTAGGGACGCCATCCTATAGCCAGCAGCTCAGCTGAGTTTTGCTAGCACTTCTGTGTTAATTATTCATAATCTGGTAAGATTGAAATTATTTCTTTATATATTTTGAATATTGTTTCATGTTCGAGTGATTTGATACTGCCATATCATAATCTAGCCTTACAAACAAGTAGGGATTTTGCTCTAGACCCCCCGCCCAAGTCAGGGTCTAGGGACTAACAATGTACCTAAACACCAGCAAGGATTATGCAAGACAGATCAAGAGTTGAGAATAAGGAAACATATTACCTATCCTCTTTTAGGGTAGAAAACTAATAATTATTTTTCAGAATCTATAGTCTGGGAGGATCTATCGGATGTAAACCCACCATGGTAACTGTGCTGTTTGGTCAGAGAGATCTGACCTGTCTGTATAATGTGGTTGTTGTGTCAGTGTGGTGTCCAGACGTGGGTAGAGAATAGATTTTGACACATGGCCCATACTTTGATTGCAGAGCTGCGAGTTTCTGTCGTCAACGAAGCAGTATCTATTCGGGTGGTGATTTACACAAGTGTATCTGTGCAGTCCTTGTGACAGAGACCACCATTATTGCCCGCCAGCACGGAGAGGTGGGACCACCTGATTTCAGCACCAGAGCTACAAATACCAGATGAGTGAGCCTCTGGTCTGCTGGATATTCACCAACCCCATTTAGTTGCAGATACCCCATAAAAATTCCCACCATTTTCTGGACACTGTGTAGTCAATATAGACAGGTGTGATGAGACCACCCCAACAGCACAGACAATAAATATCCTCCCTAGTAGCTGACTACCAGAACATTTTAATAAAACTAACTATTCTAGTACTTAAATATGTACACTTTTGCATTTATTATGTAACATTCCATGCATAATTTTCATAAATTTTAAATCCTTCTTTTAAAACAAGTTCTGGTCAAAATAAAACTTGATCCAGAACAAATAAATGTAATATAATTATATCAAAAACTTTACACACGTGAGTTAGTTCAGTGTATTTTAACACTTGTTAATCTTATTAGTCTTGTTAAATATCTATGGGTATATTTATAACTATCACACCACAGTACACATCATTACCCTAGACACTTTACGTAGCTACATTCAATAAAAAAAAAATTAAGTGTGAGGTCGTAGTGGTAGCAAGAAAGGCCTTCTGACAATTCTCAATTACATTTTATCTCAGGAGCCTTCACAGCTGGCCTCATACAATTTACATGTAGTACCATCATCATCATACAATACCATCAATACCACTATTTGTGTTTTGTTCTCGTAAGACGAATCACCTTTTTTCAATTTTTTTTTGTCACACCCATCCAATAAGAGAAGTAACAGCTTGTTTTCCAACTTATAATGAGAAAAGTAACAGCTTGTTTTACCATTTTACAGTAAAAGAAGTAATAGTTTGTTTTATCATTTGATAGTGAGAGAATAGTTTGTTTTATCATTTGATAGTGAGAGAATAGTTTGTTTTATCATTTGATAGTGAGAGAATAGTTTGTTTTATCATTTGATAGTCATGAATTTTGTGTAATATCATTTGATAGTGAGAGAATAGTTTGTTTTATCATTTGATAGTGAGAGAATAGCTTGTTTTATCATATGATAGTGAGAGAATAGTTTGTTTTATCATTTGATAGTGAGAGAATAGCTTGTTTTATCATTTGATTGGATTTTCTTTCCTCCTTTGGCAAGTTTATCTGCCTTCTCATTTCCATATTTACTGCAATGGGCAGGGATCCACTGTACTTTTGCTTGTTTGAATTCATATCTGGTTTTTATTAGTGTTTCTGCCAAGCTGCCCAGTTGATTGTTTTTATTGTTCCTGAGGGCAGTGATGACTGACAGTGAGTCTGTGAGGACTACTGTCTTGTCTCTAGCAAGATCTTTGTTTTCCATGATGATGATTGCAGCTTTTTTTAGTGCTTCTGCCTCCGCTTTAAAGTTGTTTGAGAATTTTCCAGTGACCATTGAGATGTATATTTCTTGTCCATTATTTAATTTTGTGTAAACACCTCCACCTCCATTTTTTTATAGCTTTTGTTGCTGATCCATCTGTATAATATGTGGATACATTCTGTGGTTGGAGAAGTTAAAGATAGATTATAGGTGATCTATATTGGACAAGTGATTGATAGGTAATAGGTGATCAGTATTGGATAAGTGATTGATAGATTATTAGTGATCTATATTGGATAAGTGAAAGATAGATTATAGGTGGTCTATACTAGAGAAGTAATTGATAGATTATAGGTGATCTAAATTGGAGATAGATAATAGGTAATATATTTGAGAAGTGATTGATAAAAAGTGATCTGTATTGGAGAAGTGACATATTTTTATAACATCTACAGCTTGCCAATGATGGTGCTAGTCCATGGAATGAATGACTACATAACTCCGATGTCATCTACCCTGACATTTGCCAGTGCACTTGCAGACATTTCTGCAAGTGTCAAGGTGAAGGTCATACCAGAGTGTGATCATTATGAAGTCTGTCTGGACCTTATGGATAGGCATCTCAAGTTTTATGGCCAGATTATGAACATTATCATGGAAACAATTAGTTCAGTGTCTTGATGGTGCAACGTGTCCACATAGGAGTGCTCTCAAATGGTTAGATCATGTTTAATCTTAGTTATTGTAATGGTCTATCTAGGTTATTGAAATGCTAATGTCTGGTGCTTTGTCTTGAGCTCTTATCTACACAGTAAATAATGACAGCCATTTTGTTCCCACTCTTTGTTATGCACTTCAGATCTTGTGAAACCTGACAACAGCTTGTTAAATTTGTGCAGTTGCCTTGTTGGATATAAGGCTGTTTGCTAGCTCATTTCATCTGGGTGAGTTTTATAAAATATACAAGCTGGCAGATGTAATGAACACAAATGTGCACAATGACTGATATTATAATGTCTGATATTTAAGGACATTTGTAATATCTGATGTCTAATGTCTAGGGCTAGGAATTTGATGATTTTGCATCTTTTTTTAGGGCATAACCAAAACTTTGCTCAGTTGAATATAAATGTGTTTCATAAAAAACTAAGCTGATTTAAGAGCATTATTTTGGATTTTTCTTTTCCATTTTTGGCACGTTAGATTAATTTAAGCCCAATGGGCTGATCACCCGTTGGCTTGTCACACCGATTACGGAAACAACGGCAGATGGATCTATTTGTTGTTGCCCTAAAGACGCCGCTAGGCGTGATGGGAAACTACAACAGAGAAAATCAATCTGCTGTTGCCCTTAAGACGCCACAAGGCGTGATGGCCTCTGACTGCTTGGTCGGTCTTTGGCTAAGGACGGAAGAAGAAGAAGATTAATTTAAAGCATTTTTTATTGTTTTTTGAGTCATTATTTTGCATTTTTTGACATTTTCAATAAAACAAAGGCATTTTTTAGTGTTAACATGTCCATACTTATTGTTTTTTTTTTTTTTTTTAATCAAATTTCTTCACTTCCCTCTTTTCCCCATGCTGTTTAATCATTTTCCCTAAATCCCTGCAAACAAATGTGGCTGGTACATTTTCCTACTTAAAGTTACATTTTGGATTTCTGCCTTGTGCTATTATTTCCTTGGAGAAGTCTGCAGTTCTATTAGTGGATCAGATAGATTTGATGAAGACAATAGTGAAAGACATTGTGAATGGAGATGTGGGAAAAGCTGTGCAAACGAAAATTTGAGCAAGTTTTGAAACAAGTGTGGAATATGAAAAGCTGTGCTTAATTTTAGATGTGCTGTCGGGGAAAAACTTTCCTCTTGGTTAATTTTCAGCAGACTTGGAACCAATTGACAAAGTTTATTTCAAGTATGCTCCTGTGGTGTCAGTAGTAGCGGATAGAAGCTTTTCAGTGTTTAAAGCTTTGCTGGCAGACAATAGAAAGCCATGCTCTTTTCAAAATCTGCAGATGGTTTTCATTGTTGTATTTTAGTTCTGAACTCATTAAATAAAAACTTTCAATTTGCCATAGCAACTGTAAAAACATTCAGTTGTGATTGTTTTTTTTTTAAAGCAAGGAATTATTTTGTTAATAAACATAAATTTTTTTAGTTTGGCACAGAAACTAAAATGTAAATTGCATTTTTAAGATGTCTTTGTGTGTGGGTGTCTTAGACTGCAAGTTTTTGGTTAATAAAATAGATTTTAGTTTGGCACAGAAACTGTTAAAAAATGAAGTTTTGTTTTAATGTTTTTTCCTTGTTTTGTTTTACTGGTTATTTTCTTTATTTTCTTTTTTTTTTTTTCGTTAGTAACATCAAGAATTTTAATTTGGCACAGTAACAGTAAAAAAGTTAAATATTTTAGGGTTTTTTTTTTTCCGTTTATTTTCTTTATTTAATAATTCAAAATAATTTTAGTTCAGCTCAGAAATTAAAAAAAGAAATTTGTGTTATTTAGGTAAAAGTTTTAAACATTTATATTGGTCATTTTCTAGCAATTTTTAGGTCATTAAAATCCTAGCTCTACTAATAACAGTTCTGATGTTTAATGAAAGTTCTGATGTTTAAGGTCATTTATGATGTCTAATGATATTTATGATATCTGATGTTTAATGAAAGTTGTTATGTCTGATGTTTAATGACATTTGTGATGTCTGATGTTTAATGAACATTTGTGATGTCATGATGTTTAATGACAGTTGTGATGCCTGATGTTTAATGACATTTGTGATGTCTGATGTTAAATGAAAGTTGTGATGTACTGATGGTTTAATTACATGTGTGATGTCTGATGTTAAATGAAAGTTGTGAAGTCTGATGTTTAATGACATTTGTGATGTCTGATGTTTAATGAAAGTTGTGCTGTCTGATGTTTAATGACATTTGTGATATCTGATGTTTAATGAAAGTTGTGATGTCTGACGTTAAATGAAAGTTGTGATGTCTGATGTTTAATGACATTTGTGATGTCTGATGTTTAATGAAAGTTGGGATATCTGATGTTTAATGACAGTTGTGATGTCTGATGTTTTAATGACATCTGTGTGATGTCTGATATTTAATGAAATTTGTGATGTCTGATGTTTAATGAAATATTTGTGATATCTGATGTTTTAAATGAAAGTTGTGATGTCTGATGTTAAATGAAAGTTGTGATGTCTGATGTTTAATGACAGTTGGGATGTCTGATTGTTTAATGACAGTTATGATGTGTGATGTTTTGATGACAGTTGTGATGTCTGATGTTTAATGACAGTTATGAAATGTGATGTTTAATGACATTTGTGATGTCTGATGTTTAATGAAAGTTATGATGTCTGATGTTTAATGACATTTGTGATGTCTGATGTTTAATGACAGTTGTGATGCCTGATGTTTAATGACATTTGTGATGTCTGATGTTAAATGAAAGTTGTGATGTCTGATGTTTAATTACATGTGTGATGTCTGATGTTAAATGAAAGTTGTGATGTCTGATGTTTAATGACATTTGTGATGTCTGATGTTTAATGAAAGTTGTGCTGTCTGATGTTTAATGACATTTGTGATATCTGATGTTTAATGAAAGTTGTGATGTCTGATGTTAAATGAAAGTTGTGATGTCCTGATGTTTAATGGACATTTGTTAGATGTCTGATGTTTTAATGAAAGTTGTGATATTGATGTTTAATGACAGTTGTGATTCAGTCCCCCCCCCCCCCCCCCCCCCCCCCCCCTGATGTTTAATGACATCTGTGATGTCTGATATTTAATGAAATTTGTGATGTCCTGATTGTTTAATGAAATTTGTGATATCTGATGTTAAATGAAAGTTGTGATGTCTGATGTTAAATGAAAGTTGTGATGTCTGATGTTTAATGACAGTTGGGATGTCTGATTGTTTAATGACAGTTATGATGTGTGATGTTTGATGACATTTGTGATGTCTGAAGTTTTAATGACAGTTATGAAATGTGATGTTTATGACATTTTGTGATGTGAATGATGTTTAAAGTGAAAGTTATGATGTCTGATGTTTAATGACATTTGTGATGTCTGATGTTTAATGACAGTTATGATATGTGAGGTTTAATGACATTTGTGATGTCTGATGTTTAATGACATTTGTGATGTCTGATGTCTAATGAAAAAGTTTCTGATGTTTAATGAAAGTTTTGTGATGTCTGATGTTTAATGAAATTTGTGAATAGTATGATGTTAAATGAAATTTGTGATGTCTGATTGCCCCTTAAATGAAAGTTGTCTCATGTCTAATGTTTAATGACAGTTGTGATGTCTGATGTTTAATGACAGTTGGGTTTGTTTGATGACATTTGTGATGTCTGATGTTTAATTGATGGTTTATGATATGTGATGTTTAATGACATATGTGATGTCTGATGTTTAAAGAAAGTTGTGATGTCCTGATGTCTATATGTTATGACAGATATAGATGTCTGATGTCTAATGACAGTTATGATGTCTGATGTTTAATGTCAGTTATGATGTCTGTGTGTTTAATGAAAGTTGTGATGTATGATGTCCTTATGAAAGTGTGATGTCTGATGTTTTAATTACAATTTGTGTTGTTGATGTTAAATGAAAGTTGAGATATGTGATGTTTAATGACATTTGTGATGTCTGATGTTTAATGAAAGTTGTGATGTTGATGTTTTCTAATGAAATTTGTGATGTTAAATGAAAGTTGTGATTGTCCTGATGTTAAATGAAAGTTGTGATGTCTGATGTTTAATGACAGTTGGGATGTCTGATGTTTAATGACAGTTGTGATGTTTGATGATGGTTAGGTGATATGTGATGTTTAATGACATTTGTGATGTCTGATGTTTAATGAAAGGTTGTGCTGTCTGATGTCTAATGACAGTTTTGATTGTCTGATGTTTAATGAAAGTGGATGTGATGTCTGTTGTCTAATTGACAGTTGTATGATGTCTGATGTTTAATGACGTTGTGATGTTTGATGTACTTATGAATGTTGTGATGTCTAATGACAGTTTGTGATTGTCTGATGTCTAATGAAAGTTATGATGTCTGATGTCTAGTGACAGTTATTGATGTCTAATGACTGATGTTTTGTGGTGAAATTATTACTTGATGATGTTAGTTACGCTTTTTCTTCTCATGGCTCAATGAGTACACAAATGAGTTAGTTAATGTAGGGGGCCATGTTTGAATGAGTGTGGATATTTGATTGTAATCGGAATGAGAGTGTGTGTGGTCTGATTGTGAGTGTGACTGCGTGTGTGACATTAAAGAGCGTTGAGTGTGATTGAGTGTGTGAGTGTTGTCATATGTGTCTAAATGAGCATGAGTGTGAATGATGTGTGAGTGATTGAGTGTGAGTGTGACTGAGTGTTTGCCTGAATATGTGTGCTAAACGAGTGTGAAGTGTGACTGGTGAGTGTGTGCCTGAATGCTGTGAGACTGTACGTGGAGTGCCTAATTGAGTGTGACTGTGTGAGTTGCCTTGATTGAGTTGCTGGACGGTGTGAGTGTCTAATTGGAGTGTGACTGTGATTGAGACTAAGAGTATTAGAATACCTGACTGAGTGTGTGTCTGAATGAGTGTGATTGAAGTTTTTGTGTCTGAATGAGTTTTTGATTGAGTTTCTGTGTCTGAGATATGTTGAAGAGTGTGAGCGTTGAAGTTTGGACTGTGTCTGAATGAGTGTGAATGTGATTGAGTTTGTGTGTCTGAATGAGTGGTGATTGAGTTTGTTGTGTTATTCTGAATGAATGTGATTTGAGTTTGTGTGTCTGATTTGAGTGTGATTGAGTTTGTGAGTCTGACTGAGTGTGATTGAGTTTGTGTGTCTGAATGAAGAGTGATGATTGAGTTTGTGTGTCTGATTGAGTGTGATTGAGTTGTGTGTGTTCTGTTTGAATGCGTATGAAAGTGTGATTTCGAGTTTGTGTGTCTGGTGAGTGTGAGGGAGTGAGTGTGTCTGAAACTGGGTGTGAGGGAACTGAGTTTTTTGTGTCTGAATGAGTATGAGTTAATTTGAAGTTTTTGTATCTGATGAGTAGCTGAGTATATCTGAGTTTTTTGTGTCTGAATGATTATGAGTATGATTGAGTTTTTGTTATCTGAATGAGTTTATGAGTATGACTTGAGTTTTTTTGTGTCTGAATGAGTATGAGTATGATTGAGTTTTCTGTGTCTGAATTGAGTAAAGCGAGTATTGATTGAGTTTTTGTATCTGAATGATTATGAGTATGATTGAGTTTTTTGTGTCGGAAAGAAGTATGAGTATGAACCTTGAGTTTTTGTGTCTGAATGAGTTTAATATGATTGAGTTTTGTGTGTCTGATGAGTATGAATTGAGTTTCAGTGTCTGAATGAGTATGATTGAGTTTCTGTGTCTGAATGATTGTGAGTGTGACTGAGTTACTGTGTCTGACATGATTGTGAGTTTTGATTGAGTTTGTGTGTCTGAATGATTGTGAGTTAGATGATGTTTGAGTGTCTGAAATGATTGTGAGAATTGTTTTAGTTAGTGTGTCTGAATGATTGTGAGTTTGTGTGTCTGAATTCTATTTTTTTTTATTTATAATTATTTTTGCAATATTTAGAGTATTGATTGAGATTCTATGATTACTGATTTGATTATGCTTGTTGATAGTTTAGTTTTAAGGTTATTCTTAGTGCTTCTGAGTTAATGATTTCTATATATTATCAATTATTTGTTAAATTTTTTAATTTATTAATAGTATAGTTATGTCGAGTTGGTTTTTACAATAATAATATATACACCAAAATTCATCGTATATAAATCTAAATATATTCATGAGTGAAGTGTGATTGCGATGTTGTTTGTCTGAGATGCGTCTGAGTGCTGATTGAAGTTTGTGTGTCTAAATGAATGTGATTG
>JAMPIV010002227.1:442500-748125 GCA_024509875.1 Oreohelix idahoensis | reverse complement strand
ATGGGTGGATTATGTGGGTTGTTTTGGTGATGAGATATTAGGTTATGGTTGTTGGATTGATGATATTGTATATGTGTTAAAGTATTCGTGAGCTTTGTTGATGAATATAAAGTATTGTGAAATGTATGTAAATTATAATTAAATTGGGTTTATCAGATGACATCTGATGTTATGTGATACCACGCGCGGGAAATAAAAAAGGTTAAGGATAAGAAGGGTTCCTGAAGCAGCATGTCTATACATATGGTGAATAAAAAATATTAGAAAGAAAATGAAACTGCCTTAGAAAAATGGTAGACTTATCATGTAGTCCATTAATACGGGGCCTATGAAAGGTAAGCATCAAGGCATCTTTTGACAACACATTAAGAAGACTAGCAAAAACCCCAACAGCACAGGGTAACTGTTCATAGAATATAGCACAATGGGGCTCGGCTCAATGAAAAAACAGCTGTAATGAGAAGGTGGACAGAATATTGTAAAGAATTATATAAGTGTAAACTTGACACTGACTATAGCATATTAAACAACATTAGGGACCTCAAGACGCAGGCAATCGAGCGAACCCGCGTTCAGCGACTCATAGCTGTGACTGGCGCTGCGTCAGACCCAGTCGAACCAGGGAGTCAGCAATATTACGAGAAGAAGTGGAAGAGGCTATATGTTCGATGAAAGGAGGGAAGTCACCGGGTGTGGATAATATCCCAGCAGAGCTCTTGAAATATGGAGGACCAGATATAGTAAAAATCATGACAACAATTTGCCAGAAGATATGGAGTACTAAAAAATGGCCAAAAGAGTGGGCGCAGTCATTAGTAATACCGCTTCCAAAGAAAGGAAATCTAATAATGTGCAAGAATAACAGAACCATTAGCCTTATTAGTCATCCAAGTAAAGTGATGTTAAGGATACTTTTGAACAGAATAAAACAGAAATCAGAAGCAATCATGTCCGAGGTACAGGCTGGCTTTAGACCAAAAAGAAGTACCTCAGAACAAATCTTCATTATTAGATTACTGATCGAAAAACATCTCCAGCATCAACACGATTTATACCATAACTTCATCGATTTCACAAAAGCCTTCGATCGAGTCTGGCACGAAGGCTTATGGCAAATAACGAGAAAATTCAATTTTGATACCAACATCATAGATATCATTGAAGCACTATATACAAGGACGCAAGCAATGCTGTTTTTGCAAGCAATGACATCGGAGAATTTTTTTAAACAACTGTTGGAGTTCGTCACAGATGTATCCTGTCCCCAGTGCGCTTTAATATACATCTAGAACATATTATGCAGGAGGCTCTCTACGATTATAAAACAACCATATCGATTGGAGGCCGACCTCTTTGCAATCTACGTTTTGCTGATGATATCGATCTTATAGCTGGAACAGAATCAGAACTTCAAGACCTTACCTCTAAACTGGAGAAAGTAACAAGAACGTATGGGATGGAAATTAATATAGAAAAAAGCAAGATATTGGTGAATAGCCATAAGAAACATCTTCCGACCAACATTACGTTAAATGGGCAAACGTTAGAAGAAGTTAACACCTTTAAATATCTGGGGTCCACTATATGTAGTGATGGAAGATCAAGTAAAGAAATCAAGACAAGACTTGAGATGGCCTCAGCTGCCACGACAAGGCTGCATGTGATCTGGAAAAGTAACATCAGTTTTCCTGTGAAGATCAAATTATACAAATCAATTGTATTATCTATTCTCTTGTATGGGTGTGAGGGCTGGACACTCACTGCAGATACGGAGCGAAGGATTCAGGCTTTCGAGTATAAATGTTATAGAAGAATATTGCGCATTTGCTATAAAGGCACAAAACAAATGTCTATGTTAGAAAGAAAATAAACACCTATGCAGGCCACCAAGAACCACTTTATCAGTAGTGAAACGTCAAAAGCTTGCCTGGTTTGGGCATGTAACTCGTCATGATTCCCTTTCGAAAACGATCCTCCAGGGAACAGTCGAAGGTAAACGGAGAAGAGGAAGGCAAAGAAAATCCTGGGCTGATAACATCAAAGAATGGGCAGGGCACGGTTTTTCCCCACTTGTACGCATTGCTGAGGATAGAGAGCAGTGGAGGACCCTGTCTGCTGATGCTTCCACCATGGCACCCTTACGACCCATGACGGGTTACGGGTTGAGATGATGATGATTAGACAGGTCAGCGGGTAACACTTTTATCATTCAAGTCGTCTAGCCACTTTTGATGCAGACAGTAAACGTGAAGAGGAATAGCGACTTTGACGTAATTCATTTCCGGAGCCAGCGACAAACACGCAAGTGACCACCTGGGTTCGCGGTCTGTCTGAGAAAGCCGTCTGAGCGATGTGCGAAGACACAGGTGATAATATGTAATCGTTTCCGCTGGCCCATCTTTGAATTAATATTACAGATAACCTGTCAAAGGAGACAATATGGGCAGAAGGTATTAGCCCAGGAAATGAGTTCACCGATGTGTTTGTGAGTTTGCTTAAAAGTGCAATCGGAAGTATTTCGACATATGTGAAAGAGCTCACGCGTTTAATTTTTTTAATTTTTAAAACACGCGGGGGATAGTAAGGCTTTAACACCCTGACCCACATCGTTCTAAAGAGCTTACCATTGGTTTAATTTGAGAGACGGAATAGACTTTGATTTTCATTGGCAAGTTGGTTTAAAAGTACAATCTGGGACTTGACATGAGAAATGGAAATATAAGCTAGCGAAATCGGAGACACAAATCAGACTGCATCGCCACGTCACTAGCAATTCCTTAGAGCCAGAGAGAAGGATCAGACAAAGGATTCTAAAATTATAAGTGACAGATCGATGAATTTGGGCGTCTTTATAGCTTAAAAGAAAACCCGCAATTTTAAATATAAAGACTGGAAACTTCAGGAATCATAAACACAAGTCATAAGAGGAATAACAGGGAAGCAAACCCTTAAAAATTGATTGCTGAAATCGGATGTGTCGGGCTGAAAGGCGCAGATATCACAGCATAGCTGTAAACTACGACACAACGTACATACCGCTCAAAACTAACGGCCAGAATTGTAAGATAGAGATATGGCTAAGAGCGAACGCAAACAACAACGACGACATAAGAGGAATAATAAAATTACCCAGACAACTGATTCCATGCATCGTATCAACGTGCTGTGTACACACATCTGTGCCAGGAGATTGTGTTCCCAAACGTTACTTTAAGTTCGTGGTAAGAAGCTGCAAGACTAAAGTTTCTACGCCACTATTGTGAGTCAAGAGCAGAGATTCAACACTAACCACCTACATTAGACGGGTTGGGTGAAGAAGTGCCCTCATAACAAAAGAATTGACGAAACCACCGCTGCAGGACTCACTTAGACCAGCTAAGTTCTTATTAAAGGAAACAGCAAAAGGACAACTTTTTTTAAATAAATCCTCAACCCTTGACTCTCTGAAGACACTTTTTATTTACGTCTAAAATTCACCATCAGTCCATCGTTATTTTAACCTGTTAAAAAACGATTTGATTATTAAATTTGTTACATGTGCTTAATTCTTCACGATAGGCGACGTATCAGATATGTTAATAGTGCTCTGCCCTATGCAGCATTGTTCTTGACTTCTGAAAATATCTTGTGATACTGGTGGACCAATACTGCATAGCTAACGGGAGGCAATATGTGACAGCCTGTTCAGCCTAGACAAAGGGTCCGTCGGTTATATTAGGGCGCATGTTCAAATAAAAAAGACTTTTTGCTCTGGTTTGTTGCGTAAAAAGAAAACATTACCTCGTTCACATTAAATTTGTTAAGCTCCCCCTTTTATACAATTGTTGTATCCATTCATCAGTCTTGTTGTCCGACTAATCAGAGTGTTTGTCCATATAACCAGGCTAGTTAAAAAAAAAAAAAACTAAACTGTCTTAATGTACATTACAGTAACGACATTTTTTTTTTCCAGTGCAGCATTCGGTATCCCAATATTAATACTTGACTAAGTAAAACGTCCTGTAAAGAACAATAAAAAATTTCCGTCCGCTTTTCGGAAAAAAAGGAAAATGCGAGCGTTGCACCGTGAAAGCTAAATTGAACACCCATTATCAGAGCACGAAGGCCTTTCTTTTGTTTCGTGCTGCACTGATCATTGGCCATTAGTCATGATAAGTTTGACTACAAAGATCCAATAAAGTTGAAATGTAAAGGAAAGGAATGGAATGACTACAGGATAATTAATGTCGTCATTAGGACATGCAGCAGACAGGGAACAACATAATTACTGACGTCATGTTTAGGTGGGTTAAAGGTAGTCCCATAGCAGATACTGTCGTAGGGGAGTGAAGGGTTAGAGACTTCACTATGCTAGGTCCAGCATTGAGAGGTGGGGGTGACCAAATCCCTTCCTCGCTGCCTTTTCCTACCCTAGCTCTAGAGCACAGTCGGGTACCCATTTACAGCTGGGTCGATACGGTCAGTCGAACCCAGCACCTTTGCCTCGAGAAACCTGCGCTCTAAAAACTGTCAGATAAATGGATCAGACATATTCGCTCGCAATCCAATATTAATAACGCTGACATTATACGTCACAATGTATCCGTTATGCCATCAGAAGTTACACCACGCCCTAATTCGCTCTGATCCTTTTAAGAAAGGGTAAACACTGAGTCAACAGATAAGCTGGTTAGACGGACGAAAATGCTGGCTATTTGAACAGGGAGACTGATTAGTCGGGCAACAAGGCTGATGATTGGATAAAACAAAAGCATAACCAGGATAAATTAAGGAGCTTAACAAATTTAACGTGAACTAGAGAATGGCGAAACTGACCAAAACTGAACGTCATACAAAAAGATACGAGTACGGTTCGCTTCTTTCATAAAGGATGTCGGTAAAAAATAGATTTTGCAACATCCATCCTAAGAGTCTACTTTTAAAAACTCCCTGCTGGACGATTTATATTAATATTATAATCTCCGCTGAAATATTGGATAATTTTTGTAACCTTTAACTGATTTAATTTTTTTTTTTAATCATATAGTTCTTGTTTTAACATAATGTAATACACACCTTTCCAATACATGATGTCGATTTGGAAGCAAATGGATTTCTAATTCGTTTAACAGATGAACATCTTATATTGATGTGGGATAATGATAACGAAGAGAAATAATCCCCAGATAAAAACTTCACTTTTTAAACCCTTGAAGTTGTATGAATTTTCTTTCAAGTTTAATATTATTTTATGAAATTTTAACATAAGTAAGATTTAAAGTTGTTGATGTGTTTACTTTAAATTTAATAAATTTTTTGTTGTTTGTAATTAAAGTAATCCAAAATAAGATTTATTTTAAATAAAATGAGCAATATTTAACCAGCAAAGCGGTCTCTCTAAAATCCTGATTAATTTAAACACGATTTTACTTACAATATTTTTTATTATGTCTGCACTAGTTAACTAATTTACGTCGGATTACATTCCTTCTTTTCAGTATTACAAAAACTGAGCGGGAAAATGGGGAGGGGAGGGTTGCTGAGATTCGTGATGTCAAATAAAAGGGGGTCGGGGTCTGGGTTTTAGTGGCGAAATGTGACGGTGGGGAGCGTTATAAAATGGCACAAATTGCGTGACATTATATGTGGATTTAAAATGGGAGTTGAGCAAAACTATTGTAAGATAAAATTGAATAAGTGATCAAGTAGAATTAGGAATGAAATTACTGTAGGGATGAACTATATCATGGATCAACTTCTGAAATGCCAAGATCACTCATTATATAACCAGCATACCCTCTCCATCAAGGCAATACGCTCACAACAACGCACAGCGTGATAGCTGACAGCATTTGGCATTACTCATTCAGTCAGTTGTGAGGTCATAATAAATTCTCCGTGTTAAAGAAAAAAAAAAAAACTTGTTTAACATTAAAAAATAAAACACTGGTTGAATCATAGTTTGGTGTACACCCGCCATCTTTTGTTAGCAAATAGAGTCCGGGTAAAGTTAAGGTCAGCGTTAGCGGGTTATTTATTTATTTTTAACCATAAACCCCTAACCGTATTCTCTTTAACTACACACTTAATAAAAAGTAAAGGAACTACAATAGTAGACAGTGCCGCATAGGAGTGAAGTGTTAGAGACTTCACTATACTGGGTCCAGCTTTTGAGGTGGGGTGGGGGTGGCCAGTTCCCGTACTTGCTGTCTTTGCCTTCTCTAACTCATGAACAGAGTGAGGTACTCATTTGGGTAGACAGGCGCCTGACGCTACCAGGTTTGGAACCCGGATGCCAGTAACTTTGCTCCGAGAGGCAATAGGAAACAATAGCACTGTTAAAGTTACTACATTACCACAAACAGGAGATGAAATTTATTAAATAACATTAAAAATAACTTTAACACAAACCCTATTTGCGACAAAGATGGCGCGCTACAGTTCACTGCGATTGATGATTCGCCATCCGGCATAGTAACAATTATACTAGCGACAACACAAACATATTGTTGTAGAGTATTCTCAAAGTTAGAATTACATCCTTATTTCTTTAAATTCGGCCTTGGCCTATTTTCTTTTTAATAATAATAATGTAAAAAAACAGCATCACAAAGAAATAAGAAGAATATCTGATGTTAAGTTTCAGCTGTCAAGGCTTTTAAATTCTTGTCAAGAACAACTGAGGTCGTGCAAAGTTGTACAATTGCCATGATGACACCGGGCAGGAAGAAATGCCAGTAATGCTAGTTCTGAATGTAATTTCATTGTTTTGAGTCATAGTTCACTGTGCGATCGGCCATCTTGTTGAAAACAGGGTTAGGGTTAATGGTAGCGTTAGCGGACATGTTTCTGTCTAACTGTAACCTTAAACCCTGACGCTAAACCACTAATAGTATTCTCTTTAAATAAACACTTAACAGTATTTTTAATTTACTGCACTACCACTAATCTTAACCCAAAATTTGTTTGCAACGTGATTGCGACAAGATAGCCGACCACAAAGTAAAATGGGTAGAAGGAGGAAAAAGTAGACAGGTGGCCGCCATGTTGATCGAGGGGCTATCCATATTTACGCTCCAACTAGCCTTGACCTAACTCCGCCCTCCTTTCGAGCTTTGTCAAGCAGCTAGCCTTAACCTAACACTAACCCTGTGTTGCTGTCTATTTGGCATATATGTTTAAAGACATCAACCTGTTAATTATTTTGATAGTCTAAGAAAGGGAACTGGTGATTTACATTAGTGACAGGTTTGATTTGTGGTTATCTTCCCCTTGTCTTATGTTGACCTGTGGCGGGGAAGGTCTTGAATTGTTGTCACGTCTTAAGTCACTATTCACATGACCATATACGGAGCGGCTTTGCCTCTCGCTTGAGGAAACGCCCTGGTCTTGTGGTTAGTTTCGCTCAGGTCTGTGCTTGTTTGTACATGCGCAGGTTTTGGCGCAAAGACCGGGAGACTTCCGTTTTAGCAGTGTACCCTGGGCGTTGTGATCGGACAGAGGTTCGAAGGTTTTTCCTTGCCATCTTTTTCGGGGATTTTGGAAGTTCATTGTATGATTGAGATGTCATCTTTCCTTCCCCTAGTGAATTCTGTATGCCAGGAATGGCAGTGTTGTGTTTGGTGTTTAATAGGATTCTGAAACAAGGTAATAGAGTCATTTTTGATCTTCTCGTATGCCTAGGTTAGAGAAGTACATTTGATTACCTTAAGGCGACATGTTGAACAGAGCTCACAGCTGATATGTTATATAGAGCCCCATTATTGGTGCTTGATACGGGAACCAAGACCAAGTTGTCTTTTGAACATTAGAAGCCCAGAGAAAGTTATCTACTTGAGTAACCCGCTATGCAAGCGGTAGGATTGGCAGGAATATGTACACGGAAAGATAAAACACTAAGGTTACCTTATATTTGAGGCCCGCTACTTGCGGCCTGATGCTGTCGCCATAGAGGCCCGTTGTTAGGGCCTTTATTCTTCATGAGAAGAAGTGCCTGGCATGTGATGCCAGAAGAAGTCACAGCCTTTTGTTAGGCTATTGAAACCGCCTTTCCCGTGCGGTATATTTGCAAAGGGGTACCTGACGGGTTCTGTCAGGGTACCAGAACTTCAGTATATGAAAGCAGAACGTAGATTGACAGGCCATTATTGTTGGCACCATATATCTGAGCTGATGCAAAGTGTTAACTACCATTACCATCATATAATGTCCATGATTCTTGTGCCATTGACTGTGTCGTCCATACTATCGTACGTCGTATAATAAATATTGTGAAACGTCAGCAGTATTACCTACCTTCACTGATTTCTGCATGTGGGCGAGTGGGTTCAGTGTATAGCTGTCCAAGAGCCTAAACGCATTCGTCTACACCCACACTTACCCCATCATCCCACATCATATTCCAAGTACTACACGCCTGAAAACATGTATGCTGTTTGTGTGAATGTATTAATTACACCCTGGCAGCGCCTCACGCTGGTGACCTAGATATACATCGCAACATTGGATTGTCCAGGTGATAAAACGACACGCCCACTCTACCAAAGTTTACATCACGAACAAACAGACTTTTACACCCTGATACGAGCTTTGTCAAAAAATAATAACACTGGACAATCACTGAGACCGTATTAAAAACAAAATGTTAAAAAAAAATTTGTTATTCCAACTCAAAGCGAAACATCGATAGATACCCGACCAACATTGCGCCATCTTGTCTACTGTTCACTACTTCAACCGTAAAGTGTAATTCAACCATTAAACGTTGCATCGCTGCTTTATTTGAGCATTACAATAACTTGTATGAAGTCTCAAACCACAGAAGGAAACACGTCAAACGAGTTACATCGAGACTACTGCACGTTGAGCAATCAATGTACAACTTCAAACGAACAAGCTTCCATTCTATCAACCAACTTACCTGTTTATCGTGCAAATCCTGAGAAAGCTGATATGAACTCTGATGTGGCCTTGACCATTTGAGAGCATCGTCACTGCTGTTCTTCAACGATCGTTGTCTCTGTATGCGATTGTGAGTGTGTAAACTATTCTGGTTCATCAACTTCGCGCTTCCACTACGTGGAGACGGTGAAGAGTCTGGCTTGACCTGTGAATTGTTCTTTTGACCACGATCTCTGGATGGAGCTTCATTATGTACCTTAACCCCCGTGACACTGTAAGGGGGGAAAAAAAAGACAAAGTTGATTAGAAAACATAACAGAGAAAGGCTGGAACAAAGTCATAGGAAGAACTGTTTATAAAAGAGATTGTATGAAGACGAACGTTGGATTTTTCTTCTTCCTCTTAGCATTTCTTTCCCTTCAGATTCCTGACCGCAAACATGATTCCCCCTCCTAGCTGTCTCTAACCTTGATAATCTTAGATGTAACCTTGAAAGTCTCTAATCTTGAAGGTCACTAACTTTGATGGTCTTTAATCTTGGTGATCTCGAACCCTGATGGTCTCGTACCTTGATGACCTTTAAACTCTATGGTCTCTCTCCTGCTTGCAGTTTCCAGCTCTTCCAATTGCATTTCTAATTTGTTCATCCAACTTTCAACTTCTCCTTGGATGTCCACTTTGTGATATCTACATTCAGTTAGTTCAATATACTTGTCTGTCTGTTAGGTCGATATACACCCTAGTTTTGTGTCCGTTAGCTATATATATATATATATATATATATATATATATATATATATATATATATATATATATATATATATATATATATATATATATATATATATATATATATATATATATATATATATATATATATATATATATGGCTTCCTAGTTCGGAGGCCCATGGTTCGGATCCCCAGTTGAGGCGGGATTTTTTAGACCGCAAATGGCTCCGGGGTCAACCCAGCCTTATGAATTGGGTACCAGTTCAACTCTGGCCGGCGTGATGCTGACCACGTCACCCCTAGTGTGCCGATGGTCAAGAAAATATGGGCCTAACACCATATTCCCAATATGCCTCAATGGGCGTGTAACGGGATCCTTTATCTTTACCTTATCTGTCTATTAGTTCAATATACATACATATGACTTCTATGGTAGCTAATTTTCATTATCTCTAGTCTGTTAGCTCGAAATACATCCTAACTGACTGTTTATTTTTGCCCGATATACACATCAATTGTCTGTTAGTTCGATATACACCCTACTTGTTTGTCTTTTAGTCTTCAAACATAAATTCTATATTTTATGTTTTAAAACTAATGTAATGAAACGCTTGCTTCCGTGTCCACTGATGAATAAATAAATCCCCTGTCTTTTAGGATACATCGAACGAGGATATGTCTAGACAGTAAAATCAATTGATAAAAATATGATCGTTCACGTTGAAAGTTTGTCTTCACGTTGACACCTATAGATTACACGTCTGCGATGCCGCTCAAATTAAATGAAACAGAAAGTAGGAACTGACATGTGACTAATAATTATAACGGGCCATAACGGGCAAACAAAAATAATTGCTTATTGTTACTTAATAACAACGATTTAGCCACTGCAGACTTTTAAACTATATGCGGGAAAAGAGGGGAGGGAGGCACCTGCAGCAGAGATTAGGAAAAAAATTAAGTTTCTAGATAATCTAACAATAGAAAAGAAACGAAAAGGAAAAGAAAAGAAACAAGCAACATTGTTTTCGCATGTCAAGGAAAACGTGTACAGAATAACATGTACTTAATTATTTACTTAAAAAAAAAAATACGGTTTCGCTTTCTGTCCATCAGAGATCTAAAAATTTACCGCTCGCAAATTTTCTACCCTCGCCTCAGCCTCTTCTCCAAAAAAATACACGGTTAACGTTGGACGTAAGGATTTCTCAGACACTTCAAGAAATGAAAACATACAAGAAAAAAGGTACATGACACAGGTCAAGAAGATACTCCAGCTTCGCAAGCTAAGGTTCACCAGCGTAACTATCTCATGCTCAGGTAACTGCTGCATAGAATGTCAAAAGAGCTCTTGGCATGTCTAGAAGTCCTAAACTAGATTGAAACAGATAGGAAGGTAAGTTGTTAAACAAGATAGAAAAAGACAAGAACAAAGTGGTTAAACATAATAAAAACACGTAGGAATGAAGTGGTTAAATAAGATAGAA
The DNA here is from genome assembly GCA_024509875.1 of Oreohelix idahoensis. NCBI lineage: Eukaryota > Metazoa > Mollusca > Gastropoda > Stylommatophora > Oreohelicidae > Oreohelix > Oreohelix idahoensis. The sequence goes on along the minus strand of JAMPIV010002227.1, from coordinate 737,027 downwards.
ACAAACAGGATGGAAGTGGTTAAACAAGGCAAAAACCAACAGGAAGGAAATGACTAAACAAGATAGAAACAAACAGGAAGGAAGTGGTTAAACAAGGCAAAAACAAACAGGATGGAAGTGGTTAAGCAAGGCAGAATAAACAGACGAAAAGCGCGGGGCGCTTAAGCGCTTATATATTTTATCCATAAGTGTGTAATGAAATATAAAGCAGAAGTTAATTTCATGCAGAATCAGCAAACCATGCTTTTTGTCAATTTGATGTTACATGTTTTTACTGCAAGCTATAAACTCCTTGAAAAATTATTTTAGGGTTTTTAATTGCATTAAAAGCGTGTGTTTAAAATATTTTTTTTTATTTTTTTTTATTTTTTTTTATTTTTTTTTTTGTGTGATAGAAAAATTATGATATACTAAAACATAAACAATATTTTTACTTATGGGAAATCTGATCTAAAATTTCTTAAGCGATCCATTTCTTCTAATCAATTTCTTCAATTTGAAGGCCATCTAGAGATCGAACTCGACTTAAGTAGTACGTGGTGTGCGTTACAGTGAGAAGCTAGCCTTGTCCAGGAAGGACGATTTTTCCCTTATGCCAGCGAGTTCGCTGTGTGGTTTATATTGTGGACTGTAAACTGAGTGCCTGCCATATTTTCGGACCTTGGTGATAATTACGTTGTGAAGTCTAGAGCAGTGTAGGGTCTAGATTGTATTGTCTACCAGCCGTAGTTTGATAAGATGTCGATGATTTTGAGTGTGTCATTGTCATAGTTGTGCGGCTCAGGTAAGCGATATTCATAGCAGCCATTTGTGGGTATAGTTTGTACATTCGTGTATGGAGGTGATAGTTTAAGCTGCTAAGGCAGGTTTACAGTGGTTTTCTCATTATTGTATTTGATGCGTTTGATGGCCGTGTGAGGCCGTATTGTGTGTGTATATTATTAAAGGGAAGTACTGTTGAAGGTGTTTATTACTTTTGTCAGCCAATGTTGTGTGGTCATACCCTTAGAAGGGCGAGCCTATATTTGTTATTATAAATCCACACAGCAGTGGTGTAACCCGCGGAGTGTTCTCCATGATAAGTGGTTCCTGACAGCTTGAACTTACTCTTGAATTTTTAATTAACTTGATTATGGCCCCTGATTTGTTTCATTTGTTTACGAAAAAACTTTAATTACTCATAATGTCATAATTACAATATTAAATTATTAATAAGTGACTGATTATTGTATTGTCATCGGGAATACACAACTATGCAAAGTTTCAGAGCTATTGCTCATCTGGAAGTGATTGAAAAATCGATTGCAAGATTTGAAGGTGACACAAGTGAAGTTAAATAAAAGCGTGTAAAAATAGGTTGCTGAGCACTGATATTCTAACTGGCATGCAGTAAAGGGGCTATAAAAGATAAGTGTTGCGCATGCGGCCAGCTATCCAATTAAGTAGAAACCTAAACCCACAAAGTCTTCAGTCGGAAACATAAAGGCGTCATTCGAATCAATAAATTCAACCCATCCATCCAGGGAGGAATAAGGCCCTCCGTCAGAGATGATAAAAACAAGAAGAAATGTCACAAGAGGGGATCAGTAATTAAGTCTGGCAAGTTCATATCAAATGTTTCTCGCAGAATTATTTGTACAGTGCGTGCCTGTTTTATAACCGATCAAATAGTGAGGCTCAATTATTACCCTATTATACCGAGTGAGGTCGAAGTCGGTAAAAGGATAGCTATAACATATAATTCCTTGTTAATAAAACTGGATGTATCCTGTACACTAGGGGAGTCACATGTACCCACTGAAGCGACAAAGAAAATTACAGACTACATGACTTCTAACAAGTAAATGCAAAACCCACATCTTTAGGAAGCACTTTTAGTGTTGTAGTTAAATTTACTAAACATATTTTGATAAACTGAAACACCTAACGTAAAGCTCACATGAAACTTGGTCACTACTACAGTTACACAATCGGTTAAAGTATCTAAAAATAAATTATAATTAATTAGCAAGATTTTAAGAACACTACTGCAGTAAAACTGTATAAATAAAGCTTTTATATGCAGTTTACAGTATATTTCTATTGTAGTGGTATTGATGGTTTTGTATGATGATGATGGTACTACATGTAAATTGTATGAGGCCAGCTGTGAAGGCTCCTGAGATAAAATGTAATTGAGAATTGTCAGAAGGCCTTTCTTGCTACCACTACGACCTCACACTTAATTTTTTTTTATGAATGTAGCTGCGTAAAGTGTCTAGGGTTATGATGTGTACTGTGGTGTGATAGTTATAAATATACCCATAGATATTTAACAAGACTAATAAGATTAACAAGTGTTACAATACACTGAACTAACTCACGTGTGTAAAGTTTTTGATATAATTATATTACATTTATTTGTTCTGGATCCAGTTTTATTTTGACCAGAACTTGTTTTAAAAGAAGGATTTAAAATTTATAAAAAATTATGCATGGAATGTTACATAATAAATGCAAAAGTGAACATATTTAAGTACTAGAATAGTTAGTTTTATTAAAATGTTCTGGTAGTCAGCTACTAGGGAGGATATTTATTGTCTGTGCTGTTGGGGTGGTCTCATCACACCTGTCTATATTGACTACACAGTGTCCAGAAAATGGTGGGAATTTTTATGGGGTATCTGCAACTAAATGGGGTTGGTGAATATCCAGCAGACCAGAGGCTCACTCATCTGGTATTTGTAGCTCTGGTGCTGAAATCAGGTGGTCCCACCTCTCCGTGCTGGCGGGCAATAATGGTGGTCTCTGTCACAAGGACTGCACAGATACACTTGTGTAAATCACCACCCGAATAGATACTTCTTCGTGGACGACAGAAACTCGCAGCTCTGCAATCAAAGTATGGGCCATGTGTCAAAATCTATTCTCTACCCACGTCTGGACACCACACTGACACAACAACCACATTATACAGACAGGTCAGATCTCTCTGACCAAACAGCACAGTTACCATGGTGGGTTTACATCCGATAGATCCTCCCAGACTATAGATTCTGAAAAATAATTATTAGTTTTCTACCCTAAAAGAGGATAGGTAATATGTTTCCTTATTCTCAACTCTTGATCGGTCTTGCATAATCCTTGCTGGTGTTTAGGTACATTGTTAGTCCCTAGACCCTGACTTGGGCGGGGGGTCTAGAGCAAAATCCCTACTTGTTTGTAAGGCTAGATTATGATATGGCAGTATCAAATCACTCGAACATGAAACAATATTCAAAATATATAAAGAAATAATTTCAATCTTACCAGATTATGAATAATTAACACAGAAGTGCTAGCAAAACTCAGCTGAGCTGCTGGCTATAGGATGGCGTCCCTAAATTTAACTCACTGTCTTTCATATGGGAAAACACCACACTTTAAAATCTGTGTCTAACACTGAACAATTATTGAAGAATGACCCCAAATGCGCTCTGAGCGCTAATGATATGATTGTCTGTGGCCAATCACTGCCGAGGTTTATTTTTAATTTCAAATTTCCTCACTAAAGTCATTTCAGTCAAGCTTCAGTCACGTATGGATGGTTATCTGTTAGTCTGTCCGTCTCTACTTGTGTTTCTACAAAATTGTGCTCGATTTTTGACCCAACCGTTCTCTCCCCTTCAAATTTTTGTTGTAAAAAGTTATATTTAGACACAGCTACCACCAATGTCCCTTCACTTCTATGCCAAGTAAATTTGAACACCGGTGTCCAAGGTCGTGTTTTTGTGTGCAAATAACGATATGTTAGATTCAATGCAGTCTGTGGCTGATGTAAACTACACTGTCTTTTGTCATTATTTTCAATATTATCTATCCGTCTGTAAAATTAAGACCATATTCGTTCACTGCTCAGAATAGGCCATCTGGCCAGCTAATTTTTATCTTCCTAACATTAATATTAAGAAAAATTTACTTTTTAATTTTTGTAATTTTTTTCAGACATCTGCGTTCTTCCGCTCAAATTCAAATCAAGCGCTTGGTATCGCAAAACGTCCAATTCCGTACCTCGTGTCAATTTGGGGGACTTGAATTTTTTTTACTTTCATCCATTTCCCACCCCCGTAATTGCGTCTCTTTAGCCTTTCCAGTCATATTTTTTTTCCTTTTTGATCCTCCGTTCCCCTCCGGTCTAGCAAGTCAAATTTATGGGGATGATGACCCGCGGTCTAGGCGATCATGTACATCAGCAGCCTACGCATTATGTTTTTATCCTTAAATGTTATCCTTGGAGGAATTTTACCGTTGTATCTCTGTCAATTTCACTACACATCTCCCCACCTGAAAACATGCCTATGGCAAGTTCCAAAACCAGCGATACACATAGGTAAAATTACTCCTCCCGTCTGCCATTACTCTAATTTTGATCACAGGGGTGCCGACTGAGGAAATCTGCACCGACATTCAATTTGCCTGGGATATATTGGATACTAAACTGATAAGGTTGAAGCAATAAAGACCACCTCAGCAATCTTGCGTTTTCATGCTTAGCCTGAGACAAGAACACGAGAGGCTGATGATCCGTCTCCACCACAAATGTCCTACCATACAGATAGATTTGAAACTTCTTTATTGCCCAGATTAATGCTAAACATTCTTTTTCGCTTGTGGAGTATCCTTGTTCCGCCTTATTCAATTTGCGGCTTGCATAAGCGACTGGTTTCAGTTCCCCATCAGGTGAAGATGATCTTTGCAACAAAGCCCCTCCAAGTCCTACATTACTTGCATCGGTTCTTAAGACAAAGTCCTGTGTCAAATCAGGCAGTTTGAGAATAGGCTTGCTAGTGAGTTTTTCCTTTAACTCTTGGAACGCTAATTCACATTGTGCAGTCCAAATAATTTTATCTGGAAGTCCCTTGCGAGTCAGATCAGTCAGAGGAGCACAAATGGCGTTAAAATTTTTGATGTATTTCTGATAAAATCCGCATAACGACACGAATGATCGCACGTCCTTTTTGGTTTGCGGCCTAGGTGCTCTCTGCAGTTTTTCCAAGTTCTTAGGATCAGGGGTCATATTACCCTGATATACAGTGTGTCCCAAGAATTCCAACTCTTTGCATCCAATACAACATTTTGTTGGCCTAGCAGTTAAGTTCGCCTCCCGAAGTCTATCAAACAACATCTCCAGAGCTTCAATGTGTTCTTCAAATGTCTCTGTGGCGACGAGTATATCATCCATGAAATTCGTGATACATGGGTTATTCAGGGGGTCCAACAATTTTCGCATCATCCTTGAAAACACACTCGGAGCATTTTTCAGTCCGAATGGTAGCATATTGAATTCATAATGTCCATCCGAAGTGCTAAAAGCCAAATAAGGTCTCACTTCAGGCTTCACTGGGATCTGGTAATAGCCTTTACTAAGATCCACTTTTGAAAAGTATTTTGCCTTGTTCAGTCTGGCAAATAGCTGTTTTGTGTCTGGTAATGGATCCACTTGTCCTTCTGTGACAGCATTCAGTTTCCTGTAATCTATGCACAGTCTGTGTTCCCCAGACGGTTTCCTCAACAAAACGACACTAGAACTAAAAGATGATTCACTGTGCGAAATAATCCCCTCCTTCAATAAATAATCTATTTCTTCCTTTAATGCCTTCTCTTTCGCGAACGGAATAGAATAGGCTCTCATACAGATTGGGTTTGAGTCTACCAGTTTCATGTCATACTGTAGCAAATTTGTATGGCCTGGTTTATCTGTTAATACATCTGTATGTTCCTCCAGAACTTGTTGAACTCTCTCCCTCTGGTTTTTAGTCAGGTGCTTACTGACTTTTACCTGTGCTGCTGTTTCACAAGGATGTAATGGGTATTCATGTGAGGTGAGTGGTTCTTTTTGCATCTGGGTTGCAATAGCCAAGGTCAATAAGGGGTGCTTTCCTGGAGTGGTCTGTCCAGATACTTCTTTAACAGGTTTACATGATAAACTTTTTCCTTCCCCTTTTTGTCAATTTTATAGTTTGTTCTAGACACCTTCTCTAGAACCGTATATGGACCTTGCCAACCAATTTGTAATTTATTCTGGCTTCCCGGTAGTAGAAGCAGCACCTTCTCTCCGACTGCCAGTTCCCTGTCCTTTGCCTTCCTATTAAAATATGCTGCATGTTTCTTCCTGGCTTGCTTCAAATTATCATTTGCCAGTTTCCATCCAGCTTTCAAACGAGTGGTCAGTTCGTTCACATATTGATAAGATGAGGTAACAGTCTCTTCCGCCTTCTCATCTGTCCAGGTCCTTAATAGGGCTTCTAATGGACCTTTTATTGGCCTCCCAAATAGCAGAGTTGCGGGAGCCATCCCGGTTGAACTATGTGGTACCTCCCGGTACGCAAACAATGCGGCGGGCAGGAATTGATCCCACAGATCCGGTTTTTCGTGTGCCAGCTTTCTCAGGATAGAAATGAGAGTCCCATTGAACCTCTCTACCTGGCCGTTCCCTTGTGGATGGTACGGACTACAATGAAAGTGCCTGGCTTGAAATAGCTTAAAAACTTCTTCCGTTAGTTTCCCCTTGAACTGAGAACCATTATCCGTCAAGATTTGATGCGGGAATCCTAATCGGGTAAATATTGTAAGTAGTGCCTCTGCTACATGTTTTGAATCAATTGATGGCAGGGCTACCGCCTCTCCCCACATAGAACAAGTGTCCACCAGAGTAAGGATGTAACTGTTCCTCCTCTTGGTCCGAGTGAGAGGTCCTACAATATCCACTGCAACCCTCTCAAAAGGTGTTCCCACTATGGGCATTTCCCCTAGAGTTGCAGGGGCAGTCCAGTGCTTTGGAGCTACCCTTTGACATTCTGGGCAGGATTTGACATATCTTTTTATATCCTCCGTTATCCCTGGCCAGAAGTAATGACAAGCTATACGCTGTCCTGTGGCGCTGATCCCCATGTGACCACTGAAGGGGATTGCATGTCCGAGTTCCATCACTTTCTCTCTATATGCAATGGGAAGAACCAGCTGGTTGTGACCATTTGTTCCAGTTCCGGCCTTCCTGTATAAGAGTTTGTTCTTCATGAAATATTCCCCCTTGCTCGGAGGTGTGTGGCATTTGGGCAATTTTTTAAAACAGGGCTTGAGTGTCCTATCCTCAGCCTGCGCCTTCCTCATCTCCTCTGGATGAGCGTTTATAGGTTCACCTTCTTCCTCCTTCTTCTGTGACCTGGTCTGCACTGTCGCCATGATCACAGGTTTCTCGGGATTCCCCAAGAAGACGTATCTACACCCCAATATCAGAGGGTAGATTGGTTCATCTATCACTGCTGCTCTGATTTCTCCTTCCACATAGCGAGTTTTCACCGTTATCCTTGCGATGGGAAGTGTCATGAGTGGTATGTCCTTAGTCGCCCCTTGTATTTCCACTGTTTCTGTGGTATACTGACTTGGGTCCACTAGGCTAGACTTCACAACTGAATCATAATCCAAACCTGTATCATAAAGGCACCTTATGGTGACCCCATTACAAATAACATCCTCACAAACTGGGGGGTGATAAGGTTCCTGTTGTCCCTTAGGATTAACCTTTAATCTTTGCGTCCCCGACTTCATTGCAGCAATGTTTGAAGGTTTCCTTCTACAAAATTCGGTGTTATGGTTATCCTTCTTGCACCATTTACACCATCTTTCCCTTGGTTCAACGGTTTTCTTTCATTGAACTTTTGGTCATTGAACTGTGAGTTTCTGTCGCGATAGTCATTTCTTGGCCGCTCAAAATTTGTCCTACCTTTATTTCCCTGCTCTCTATTATCAAATTTATTAAATTGCTGTGGAGCTTTAAAATTGTCTATGTGCTTCTTTTTTAGCACCACTTACCTCTGCCTGGGCTGCCTGATACCTCTCAGCAACATTTAAAATTTCCCCCCAACTTCTCTGCACCTTGTTCCATGAGAAATTTTCTCATGTCTGGAGCCATGGACTCTCTCAATTGCTCAATCATGATCATTTCTTTAAGATCTTGGGTCTTCCCCAGAGCCGTCCATTTCTCCAAATAGGTTTCTAGTCTGGCAGAGAATTGGTGGTATGTCTCCCCAGACAACAGTTTGGCATTTCTAAATCTCTTACGATAAAATTCACCATTCTTCTCGTACCTTAATAACAAAGCCTGCTTTAACATGTCATAATTGTCTTGGTCTTCCCTGTTCATTTTGGCAAATACTTCATAAGAAGCACCCCTCAATCCCTGTGATAGCTTTAAACTCCACCTCTCTCTCTCTAACCCATATGTAGTAGCTAATAACTCAAAACGTCCCAGGTACCCCTCTATGTCATCGTCTTTCTCAACAAAATGGTCTAAATGAAACCCCATAGCTGAGTTTGAGGCTCCCATACTGGGCGTAGCATCTGAGGCAAAAGGGCTGGCACCATTTTCAGGGGCCGGGCCTTGTAATTCCAGCTCCCTTAGTCGTAATTCGTGCTCCCTCTGCAACCTTCTATCTTCAGCCTCCCTTTCGGCAGTCAACCTTTTTTCCTCTGCCTCCCTTTCGGTCTTTTTATCTTCTGCCTCCCTTTGCTGTCGTTTTTCTTCTGCCTCCCTTTGCTGTCGTTTTTCTTCTGCCTCAATCTGCAGCCTCTTAATTTCTCTATCAGCCTCAATTTGTAACCTCTTCTCTTCAGCTACCTTTCTATCTTCCCTTTCAATATATTTATCACATTCAGTCGTTACGTATTGAATTAAAATTTGACCATCCATCCCCATCTCCTTCGCAGTGAGCACAGCAGCTGATCTAAACTTTGCTAGCTCGGCCATACTTTTCAGACAATATAATAATATACAAGCTAAGTACTTCTTATGACTATAATCTAACTAATTCTAACTAACCAGTTAACTAATTAATTATTACTGGCTGTGAAGATTCACCAACTTTTATCTGCAGGGACACTTTTAATTTTAAAGGAAATTTTACAATTTATTTCCCTACTTTTATTTCTCCCACCAGGAGATCTTAATATTACTGTTGGGCTAATTATCCCTGGACAAGACCCCAATATATGTAGTGGTATTGATGGTTTTGTATGATGATGATGGTACTACATGTAAATTGTATGAGGCCAGCTGTGAAGGCTCCTGAGATAAAATGTAATTGAGAATTGTCAGAAGGCCTTTCTTGCTACCACTACGACCTCACACTTAATTTTTTTTAATGAATGTAGCTGCGTAAAGTGTCTAGGGTTATGATGTGTACTGTGGTGTGATAGTTATAAATATACCCATAGATATTTAACAAGACTAATAAGATTAACAAGTGTTACAATACACTGAACTAACTCACGTGTGTAAAGTTTTTGATATAATTATATTACATTTATTTGTTCTGGATCAAGTTTTATTTTGACCAGAACTTGTTTTAAAAGAAGGATTTAAAATTTATAAAAAATTATGCATGGAATGTTACATAATAAATGCAAAAGTGAACATATTTAAGTACTAGAATAGTTAGTTTTATTAAAATGTTCTGGTAGTCAGCTACTAGGGAGGATATTTATTGTCTGTGCTGTTGGGGTGGTCTCATCACACCTGTCTATATTGACTACACAGTGTCCAGAAAATGGTGGGAATTTTTATGGGGTATCTGCAACTAAATGGGGTTGGTGAATATCCAGCAGACCAGAGGCTCACTCATCTGGTATTTGTAGCTCTGGTGCTGAAATCAGGTGGTCCCACCTCTCCGTGCTGGCGGGCAATAATGGTGGTCTCTGTCACAAGGACTGCACAGATACACTTGTGTAAATCACCACCCGAATAGATACTACTTCTTCGTGGACGACAGAAACTCGCAGCTCTGCAATCAAAGTATGGGCCATGTGTCAAAATCTATTCTCTACCCACGTCTGGACACCACACTGACACAACAACCACATTATACAGACAGGTCAGATCTCTCTGACCAAACAGCACAGTTACCATGGTGGGTTTACATCCGATAGATCCTCCCAGACTATAGATTCTGAAAAATAATTATTAGTTTTCTACCCTAAAAGAGGATAGGTAATATGTTTCCTTATTCTCAACTCTTGATCAGTCTTGCATAATCCTTGCTGGTGTTTAGGTACATTGTTAGTCCCTAGACCCTGACTTGGGCGGGGGGTCTAGAGCAAAATCCCTACTTGTTTGTAAGGCTAGATTATGATATGGCAGTATCAAATCACTCGAACATGAAACAATATTCAAAATATATAAAGAAATAATTTCAATCTTACCAGATTATGAATAATTAACACAGAAGTGCTAGCAAAACTCAGCTGAGCTGCTGGCTATAGGATGGCGTCCCTAAATTTAACTCACTGTCTTTCATATGGGAAAACACCACACTTTAAAATCTGTGTCTAACACTGAACAATTATTGAAGAATGACCCCAAATGCGCTCTGAGCGCTAATGATATGATTGTCTGTGGCCAATCACTGCCGAGGTTTATTTTTAATTTCAAATTTCCTCACTAAAGTCATTTCAGTCAAGCTTCAGTCACGTATGGATGGTTATCTGTTAGTCTGTCCGTCTCTACTTGTGTTTCTACAAAATTGTGCTCGATTTTTGACCCAACCGTTCTCTCCCCTTCAAATTTTTGTTGTAAAAAGTTATATTTAGACACAGCTACCACCAATGTCCCTTCACTTCTATGCCAAGTAAATTTGAACACCGGTGTCCAAGGTCGTGTTTTTGTGTGCAAATAACGATATGTTAGATTCAATGCAGTCTGTGGCTGATGTAAACTACACTGTCTTTTGTCATTATTTTCAATATTATCTATCCGTCTGTAAAATTAAGACCATATTCGTTCACTGCTCAGAATAGGCCATCTGGCCAGCTAATTTTTATATTCCTAACATTAATATTAAGAAAAATTTACTTTTTAATTTTTGTAATTTTTTTCAGACATCTGCGTTCTTCCGCTCAAATTCAAATCAAGCGCTTGGTATCGCAAAACGTCCAATTCCGTACCTCGTGTCAATTTGGGGGACTTGAATTTTTTTACTTTCATCCATTTCCCCCCCCCCCCCCCCCCCCCCCCCCAATTGCGTCTCTTTAGCCTTTCCAGTCATATTTTTTTCCTTTTTGATCCTCCGTTCCCCTCCGGTCTAGCAAGTCAAATTTATGGGGATGATGACCCGCGGTCTAGGCGATCATGTACATCAGCAGCCTACGCATTATGTTTTTATCCTTAAATGTTATCCTTGGAGGAATTTTACCGTTGTATCTCTGTCAATTTCACTACATCTATCATGTGTACATCCAAAGTTATTAACGTTTAAAGTTGCACAAGGACTTTATAAACACCCTGTATTTAAAACAACCTCATTGATTTAGTTGTTTAAAAAAAAATGCATGTATGTTAATAGCAAATTCCCGTTTATCATTCCAAGCTCGTCCCTTTAATAAACAAAAACACAGTGATTTCGTAACACATGTTCCTTTACCATAATACTATTGCTCAAAGAGTTACTTCCACTTTATTTAACATTGTTTTCGTTATTATATAAATGAATCGGCTGGGCCAACGTCAATCAAAACTTAAATATTAAAGTATACCAAGAAAGGGAGCTGCATGCAAAGTTTCAGCTGTCTAAGATGAGTAGAACCTAACGATGAGTAGAACGTGGTGATTTTGAGCGTTAAAGATGTGAAACATCCAAACAACTGGCATGTCAATTTAATTAAAAGTGTTTAAAAAAGGGAAATAAATACATGCACGAACGCTTACTTGTACCACTTCAGCCATATCAAAATTGTGTGGTAATTATTATATTAGTGAACGCTTCTGATGATGTTAATGTTAGCTGTTGTTAATGCTTGCTGTTAATATATGCTGTTGTCAGTGTTCGCTGTTGTTAACGTCTGCTGTTGTTGATGTCTGCTGTTGTTAATGTCTGCTGTTGTGAATGTCTGATGTTAATGTTTGCTGTTTTTAATGTCTGCTGTTGTTAATGTCTGCTGTTTTTAATGTCTGCTGTTTTTAATGTATGCTGTTGTTAATGTCTGCTGTTGTTAATGTTTACTGTTAATGTGTGCTGTTGTTAATGTTCACTGTTAATGTCTGCTGTTGTTAATGTTTACTGTTAATGTCTGCTGTTGTTAATGTTTACTGTTAATGTCTATTGTTGTTAATGTTTATTGTTAATGTTTACTGTTAATGTTTACTGTTAATGTCTACTGTTGTTAATGTTTACTGTTAATGTCTGCTGTTGTTAATGTTTACTGTTAATGTCTGCTGTTGTTAATGTTTACTGTTAATGTCTGCTGTTGTTAATGGTTACTGTTAATGTCTGCTGTTGTTAATGTTTACTGTTAATGTCTGCTGTTGTTAATGTTTACTGTTAATGTCTGCTGTTGTTAATGGTTACTGTTAATGTCTGCTGTTGTTAATGTTTACTGTTAATGTCTGCTGTTGTTAACGTTTACTGTTAATGTTTCTTGTTCCCCGTGTGGTTCCCGAGGGTCTCTGAGAAGAAAAAGAAAGAATATGACTGGCTGCTTCCTCACGCATGTCATACAAGACGACCAATACGAGGCTGGACATCGGAGTGGCAACCTTGTCATGTACAAACAAATAGTTAAAGAAATCACTGCAGCAAGGGCACTTGGACGCTTTGACGCTGGCTTCACACATGGGGAGCCGCTACAACGGTGGCTCCATTCTCCATATATAGTGAAAAAGGAAATGAATGAATGAACATACGGCTGGCAATTTCGTCATGTAAAACAAATTGTTATAGAAACCACCACTGTAAGATAGTATGCGATGACGAAGGTTGTCTGAAAAAGGGCAGTTGCATTGGTGCCTTCATGTTATATAAGGATCGAAATTAGAGATGAATCAATGAATGAATTACTCCTACCATCTTAGCTGTTGCTTGAAAAATACATGACTGTTGATGACGATAACAAAGCTGCCGACTGTTTGCATAAAGTACTTCCGAAAAACTGATCCATTAATGCGGTGTTTCTCACAGTGTGTTCTGTGGAACACTGGAGTTACGCGAAACTGTTTTGTTTTTTTTGTTTTTTGGGGAATTCCCCGGGAAAGTCATGCGTAACTGAGGAAGCAATAACAATGCAACTTTAACTGATTTAAAAAGAGAGAGATAAAGAGAGATACAGAGAAAGAGAGATCGAAACAGACAGACAGACAAACAGGCATGCAGGCAGGCAGGCAGGCAGACAGAGAGACAGACAGACAGAACGAACGAACGAACGAAATCTTTATTTCATCAGGGTAAAGAAATAGGCATAATTGCCTTTTTACATTTCTGCCCTGCAATACAATTTTCAGCGTTTTAAAATTTAAAATATTAACAACTTCAGACAGGATCAATTAATATTATCATCACAATCAGAAACTTAGCACACACAAGGACATTTACTCATAGTCATTCACGCATATAGAGAGAGGGGGAGAGAGAGAGAGAGAGAGAGGTCAAGCAATAGAGTTACTTAATATAAAAAATTCAATTTAAAATGAAAATATTACAACGATAGTTAAATGCTCGTGGAAACATTGAAATAAATGAAACAGAATTGTCGTTAAATGTGTGTACAAGATTTCATGACACGATAGATAGATAGATAGATAGATAGATAGATAGATAGATAGATAGATAGATAGATAGATAGATAGATAGATAGATAGATAGATAGATAGATAGATAGATAGATAGATAGAGAGAGAGATAGATAGATAGATAGATAGATAGATAGATAGATAGATAGATAGATAGATAGATAGATAGATAGATAGATAGATAGATAGATAGATAGATAGATAGATAGATAGATAGATAGATAGATAGATAGATAGATAGACAGAGTTGCGCGGCTCTGCGCGTTTTTCCAGTGCGCTCATTGCTCTAGCAGAGAACAGTCCACTCGTGTGGTATATGTGTGTGCGTGTATGTGTGTTTTAACATGTTAACTACACGAACAGTGAACAGTCATTCGTGTGCGTATGTGTTTTTTTTCAAGCATGCTCATTACTCGAACATAGAGTGTGCGTGTTTTTTTTTTTAATTTTCAGCACACACATTACTCAAACAGAGACTAGCCCAGGTGTGTATCTGTGTGTAAGGGATTTTTTTTTTATTTTCTAGCACGCTCATTATTCGAACAGAGAACAGCCCAATTGTGCGTGTGACTGTTTTTATTTGTAGCTCGCTTATTACTCAAACAGAGAACAGCCCAAGTGTGCGTGTGACTGTTTTTATTTCTAGCTCACTCATTACTCGAACAGAGAACAGCCCAAGAATAAGGTCAAGAGTAACAGCTAACATTACTCAATGTCGATCAGATTTGTTACTGGCAGGAAGTATATTTCTCGGTATCACTGTGAGCAATATCAGTGAGTGCTAGTGGCTGGCTGTTCCAACATGCTTTGTTGTACATCCTGTTTCTGTGTGTGGCTTGCTGTCCTGTATAGTGCCCAGGGGTCTCTAAAGAGTATATGCTTCTTACAGAGCGAAAAGGGAGATAAATAGGTCCAGCATCGAGAGGTGGGGGTGGGGGGTGACCAGACCTTCCTCCCTGCCTGTTCCTTCCCTCACTCAAGAGTAAAGTCAGGTACCCATGTACAGCTGGGTAGACGAGCGTGTTGAGCCCGTGAATCGAACCCAGCACCTTTGCCTGAATGGTTAAAAGTTTACTCTGTCTAGCTCAGGGTTTCTTAACAAGAGATCCGTGGGGTGTCTTGGGGGTCCGTTAATGGATTATAGGGGGTCCGTGAACATAACCTAAAATTATGTGATCTAAGGGAGGAGATCGGAGCACTTACAGAGTTGTCTGTCTGCAATGAAGATGGTCCTTAAAATCAAACCAAATATAAAATTTAAAATTGTGCTTTTATGTACATTTGTCCAAGAAGGAGTTCCATAGCTAATGTTAATGTTAATCAGAATCGACGTCATTGCACTCCGGGCAAACCCATAGGTGCTCTGTCTCCCTCGGCAAATGTCGAAGAGTATGAATGGTAATTGTTCCTGTTGCGCACTGGTTGTATACACGGCGGAAGCGCCCTCTCATACGTCCATCCCTGTTGGTCTTACTTCTTCTTCTTCTTCTTCTTCCGTCCTTAGCCACCGACCGTCAAAGCAGTCAGTGGCCATTACGCCTAGTGGCGTCTTAGGGCAACAGCAGATAGGTTTTCTTTGCCATTGTTTCCCATCACGCCTATTGGCGTCTTTAGGGCAACGGCAAATCAATCCATTTGCTGTTGTTTCCGTAATCGAAGTGACTGGCAAACGGGTGATCAGCCCGTTGGTTGTTGGTCTTACGTTTGATACCAAATTCCAGCAGTCTTAGCCTTGACGATTCATCGATTACAGTGTCATTCTCTAATAGACAAACATGAATCGCTCTCAGTATTTCTTCCTTATCCATGGCCAATGCACCTTTTATGGGTGCTCTTGAAGCTAGTCTGTTAGCTCTTTCATTGCCACATACCCTGGCATGACCAGGACTGTAGATCCATATCAGTTCTTGAAGATTCGATGCTTCTATAGAGGTTTTCCATTCATGTCGAAGCCAGCCATTTTGGACCTTTCGAAGCATGGATTGTGAGTCTGATACAATAACTGCCTTTGTTAATAAAGTCTCAAACACCCATCTTAAGGCAGCAGTAACTGCCTCTACCTCCATTCTCATGCTGGAGGTTGTTATCATGTAAGCCCCTCTATGTTCAGCAACGGTTCTGCCCTTTAATCTAGCAGAGAAGCCGCACCCTGATTTATTACCACAGATTACAGACCCATCAGTGTACATAAGGGCATCATCATCTCCAGCATTATCATGTATAAGCTGATCAATTTCCAGCTCTGCTATCCCATTGGCCCAAGTTCTGCATTCTCTACCAAGGCTGATGATGACTTGCTGGTAGTTCATCCAGCTCTCATCTGACTTAGTCCACTCTTCCATAGCTGTCATTAGAAAATCAAAGGGGCCCATAACCTTCATCGGACAATCAAAGGGGTCCATGGCAGACAACATATTAAAAACCCTGCTCTAGCTGGTATTTTTACATGCTTTAACGGCCAATGTTTTTTTTTTCTTCCAAACATTTTTTATCGCGGTTAAACCTGCTCGTGATAAAATTAACTCTTACTTCGGAAAAAAAAAAGTTTCGGGTATCACGCATAAACAAATACATGACAGTGTTTCCGAACTCTTGACGATCTTGTGTAGGAATAAGAAATTTCTCGCTCTTTTACTATCTGCAGATTTGATCACCTGGAAGGTTTACAGACGACAGTGAAAACTATTTCCCACCACACGAAGATTATATTACCTGGTAGGTGAAATCAATTCGAAGTTTCAAGTATCTGATGTAGATATGCCCATGGGAGAATGTGAACACCTTAATATTTCAGCAGAGCATAATTTGGAAACAAACTTTAAAAAAAAAGAACCCCAGCAACAAACAAAAACAAGAAAACAAAAATCTCGTCGAGTTCTGGTGCATGGCGTACGTTTGTTTTGCGGCAACTTACTTTTGTGAAACCAGGTTTTCAAAATATATGTGATTAAAAATAGAAAGCCACGAAACAGACTAAGCGCAGATTCTGATATACAAGCCGATCCATCTCAATAAGGACATTTAACAACATCACTGTCGCTTCGGGTGGTCAGAAAAATGGCAGAAGGAACATCCAGAGCCCAGTAATGCTGAACCATACTACACATTACCAAGAAAAGATCAAGTGATCATTTTCAGTCTGAGAACTGGCCATTGCAGACTCAGATACCATCTGTTCAACAAACTGAAAATTAGACAGACAGATGAGTGTCCATGCGGGAAGGACAGACAGATGAGTGTCCACGTGGGGAGGACAGACAGATGAGTGTCCATGCGGGAAGGTCAGACATATGAGTGTCCATGTGGGGAGAACAGACAGATGAGTGTCCATGTAGAGGACAGACAGATAAGTGTCCATGTGGGGAGGACAGACAGATGAGTGTCCATGCGGGAAGGACAGACAGATGAGTGTCCATGTGGGGAGAACAAACAGATGAGTGTCCATGTAGAGGACAGACAAATAAGTGTCCATGTGGGGAGGACAAACAGATGAGTGTCCATGCGGGAAGGACAGACAGATGAGTGTCCATGTGGGGAGGACAGACAGATGAGTGTCCATGCGGGGAGGACAGACACAGTAGAACATGTACTCCAAAACTGTCAGCACCATGGGAGGATCAGGGTGGCAGTGTGACCTTCTCCAACCTATTTGAGGGAGAAACTGTCTGGTGATGAGAGAGGCCTGAGACTGACTGCCAGCTTTATAAGAAAGATAGATGTGATTATTTGAGAGCGAACGACGACGGCGAAGAAGAAGAAGAAGTGGGTATTCGAGTGTGTCTTCATTTCTTTTTTTTTTTAAATATTTAGACGACTTATATTCATTTGTACATTAAAACAGAAGCAAGGATAATACTATAGTAAATATACTCATTCACTCATGTCTATAAGGCACCAATGCAGACTGCTGGAATCTTTTCATACAGTTTATTCAGACGCACATACTGGGACAGAACGAATAGATCATAAGTACATGTTGACACATCAATCTTCAGGCATGAATAGTAGATCCCATGTCATGGAACATTCAAATATAATGGGTGGTACAAAACAGCATTCAATGTTCTGGTACATTATGGCCGCATCCCCTATCTGACTGAACGCGTCAGTAAAGGCGGATCGGTAAACAAATGAAGAGTTCGATGGACGAACCTTCTTTCCCTTGCTAAGTTCTTAGGTTGCTTATGTTCAATGTTTATATCATACTGTGAAACCACGATAAGGGGTTTTCATATAAATGAGATCTCCATGCCACTGTCCGAATAGTAAGATACACGACCCGTTCTCTGGACAGTGATCCATAATGATGACAGGACTACAAAAATGGCCTCCTTCCCTGAGCTTTCGCTCACTCGCCCAGCAGAAGAATAATCATCAGCCAAAGTTGATTCAAAACTTGAATAAGTAGAACTTTCTAGAGTTACCATACAGTCCCTTTGTCAGAAGGTTACTTCTTAAAGACATAAGCGCTGATGGAACCTGTCATCTACAACAATATCTAGTTAAACGACCAACGATGCACGAAAATACGTTGCTTCATCTAGGTCTAACCATAAGGAGATCGTCAAAAGGGTCTGGATTTACCTTGAGTCCGAATAGTACATAATACAGTACATGAGGAGAGTCTCTAACACTATAATCTTGTAGAGACACAATCTCCTACTGAAGAAATCACTTCATAAATCATTTTTCACTCTAGAAAGGACCAGCCGAGGAAAATGCGTGACCAGCCATTGTAGGCGGCAATATCGGAACTCATCACGACTCGCCAAGACAACCAATACCTCCGCTAGTGCGGCATAAAGAATATAGTCCTGCCTACCCATACAAAATATACAATATAGGACTGAATCTACTTGCACTAATAATATGTAATACATATGAATTCAGGCCATAAACATTCTAAGAACGATCAATCTATTTTCTGGCTATGACAAATGATGAATGCCAAAATATAAGTATTCTTACGCCCGATCAATATCAAGGGAGATTATCCATATAATCAAACGTATAAATCAAACATGGATTATCTGTCATCTTTACAAAAGAAAGCATTTTCGTACCCAATTAAATACAACTATATATTTTCCATATTAAATAGACATATCGTACATTTGTAATCTGTGCATTCAAAAATATGTATGCAACAGTATGTTTCAAGCACTCGTGAGAAATAAAAAAAAGAAGAGGAGACGCGAGGTTCTACTTTAGATATATTAAGCTCATAAAGATCTACCTGGATAAAATCATATATGTTTTCAGGTTTCAGAATATTTGGAATTTGGAATAAGTGGAGTCTATATGTAACGTTGTCTGTGCTTCCTGTAATTCCGTCGAAAGAGCCGTGGAAAATTCAAACTAACTGATGATTAACAGAATGTTAACTTCACGTCAAAGAAAAGATCGCATTCCTCTCTCATGCAGTCCTCGATTAAAGTGATATATTGTTAAGCTATCTCGTGAGTTTTCACTTAGAATGAGGAAAAATAGCTTTAATCCTGAGGTTACCATGCGCGCTTCTACATGCCGGTTACAGAGGGCTTGTCCAACATTTCTCTAACTTCTAAATCCTTTCTCTTAACTTCCCCTGTCACCTCGAGATATGTCCATACAAGTTACATGGTAACATCTGTAAACGGCTGACAGCTTTCCGGTATTTAAAAAATTTAGTTTGAGAAACACTACTTCAATGTAATGGATGTGTTAACATCATTTACTTTGTCCTCATCGTTAAGATGTACTCAGTCAAAGAATCATAACTCTTCAACACTAGTACAGAAACAAATGCGATATAGAGCATCCAGGTCACACACAAAACGATGCATACTACCAGCTCAACAGATGAGAACAAGTGGTAATCTTCAGACTTCGCACTGGCCACAACAGATTGAGATACCATCTATTCAACAAGCTAAAGATATGAACTCAGTGAAACTGTGGCACTGATAAAATGACTGCTGAACATTTGCTTCAAAGTTGCCCAACATATGCGGAATAGAGAAAGCGCATATGGCCGACACCAGTACCATTCGTGGAAAAGCTCTACGGAGATTCAAATAGCCTCAAGTTGACTACTGCTTTCGTTGAAAACATTCAAGTAGACATCTGAGAGTGTACGGAGAAGAAGATGACAACACTGGTAGCCAAGATTTAAAGGCGGTGGGTGTCTGATCCTAGAGGAATATGGCAAAACCGTATTAGTGAAACACTGAACACAACGTTGACTGGCGCCAGCCAGAACAATGTATCTCGCGCAAGCAGGAATGGTGCATGTAGCCAAGAAAAATAACAGCACAAAGGGAAGAAACAAAAGAAATTTTTCCAGAAAGGTAGTCCCATACTAGATACAGCCGTAGCGGAGTGAAGCATTAGGGAATTCACTATACTAGATCCAGCTTTATGGGGGTGGTGTGACCATTTCCCTTCCTCGCTGCCTTTGCCTTCCTTAACACACGAGCAGTCAGGTATCCCATTTACAACTGGGTAGATTAAAGCATAGCTCTACCAGGTATTGAACCCGCAATTCGGCAACTCTGCCGTTATCTAGAATTTAGCAGGAAAATACTGATCTACTTATTAAGCGTTCCTCTTCTATCCTGATGTGTAGAGTTTTGCCAGAGAGAGCGCCATACTTTCCTATCCGGCTGTCTTCCTCCTGGCCTGGTTCCAATCTAGTCATCGGTCCTTCAGAGATTGTCTAATGGTTCTTGGTTTCCCATATTTGTCGTGGTAGCCCGATCTTCTCTTTGGTTTTTAGCCACAATACAGCCCACACCCCCTTTAGCTCTTTCGGTTGTGGGGACTCCGCTGTGGAGCAGCACGTTGCCATCGAGATCCATAATTTCTTGCCATTTTTTCTTGGTTTCAGTCAGAGCCAGGATTTCTAATTTTGCTTTCCTCAACTCCTCGAGATCCACAATTTCTTGTCATTTTTTTTCTTGGTTTCCGTCAGAGCCAGGATTTCTAATTATTCTTTCCTCAACTCCCCAACCAGCTCCTCTTCTTCCCCGTTAATACTTCTAATATTCCATGATCCATAAGTTGTAGACCGTAATCTGTGCCAGTTCGTCGCCTTTAAGATCAGACTGGTTTTCTCTATTCAGGAAAATACTGTTAAATATAACTATTACTAAAATTTGCAGAGCGTGTTGCAAAGAAAAATTACACACACACACACACACACACACACACACACACGCAGACAATAATACCTGAAGAAAATGACAATTATAACCGTTACTCTTGTTATAAATGAGTCAAACGTCGGGTATTCAACGATGTCACAGCCACTTAATTTATGGTTTCGTAACAATTTCACCTTGGAGACACGGAAAGTCAAGCAGGCTGTTACGTCGTGTTCATAGTGATTTATGGAACTGTAACTTGGTTACAAAAATATGGCGTGTCACATTCTATTATAATGATTTCATTACCATCACAATCAAATTACGCAAGGCAGCTCTTAAGAGTCTCACTTTACTAATTACACAAATTCTGCTTCCTGAAACAGAATGTTACGAGTACTTCCTATTCTCTCTCTCTCTCTCTCTCTCTCTCTCTCTCTCTCTCTCTCTCTCTCTCTCTCTCTCTCTCTCTCTCTCTCTCTCTCTCTCTCTCTTCCGCCCTCTCCCTTATTTTCTATAGGAAGCCACTCTAAAGGAAGAAAAAAAATATACAGCGAGAGAACGAGAACCTACACTGAGCGTCCAAATGGCAATGGCAGAGTGCTTGTTTCTCGAGGTTAAGAGACGGGGTTCGGAACCAGGTTAAGTTAAACTCTAGTCTACCCTATTGTAAAAAAAACTGGGTACCTTATTCTGCTCTTGAGTTAGGGAAGGCAAAGGCGGCGAGAAAAGGAACTGGTCACCCCATCTAATAAAGCTGAGACCTGGTACACCGGAGTCTCTTAACACTTAACTCCTCTACGGCAATATCTGAAACGGGACTACCTTTACCTTTTAAAAGTACTCCCATAGCAGATGCTGCCGTAAGGGGAGTGAATTGTTACAACCTTCACTATACTCGGTCCAGCTTCCACAGGTGGGTTGACCAGTTACCTCCTCTTACTGCCATTTCCTTCCCGAACTCATAGCAGAGTCAGATACCCATTGACAGCTGGGTAGATTGGAGCACGACGCCACCGTGTTTCAAACCTGGTACCTTTGGCACGATAGACCAGCGCTATAACTACTGTGTCCATCATTTACCTTTTACTAAAGACAAAAAGAGACAACCTGGAGTAAAATTATTTTAAGAGTAAGAAATGTAGCAGACGATAGAGCAGGTGTAGGGAAGAGGTAAGCGATGATAGGAAGACGTGGTAACAGCAAGATACCTAATGCAATTATGTAAATAATAGAGTTTTTGAATTACAGAAGATCGACATCCTCAAAAAAAAAAAAAAGTAGATTATCCAAATTATGAAACAGCTGTTTAGAAATATAAAATCCAAGCTTTCTCTGTCAGTGCGTAACGCTAAGGGATGAAACTTTGGTTGAAAGTTAGACATCAATTGTATTGTTTCCCTTATATGTACTCTCCCGAAAATAGTAACACTTACCAAAGAAGAATGCGCAAATGACGGTGTGCACAAAAATATTTATAGAAGATACTCGCTGCTGCTACGTAGTTCGAGTACTGTGATGATGCTCAGTGGATTTTTGTAAAACTTTTGAATAAGTAAAATTGCCGTTAGGTATTGGTGCTTTTGAATTTAATTCCCGTCTTGTGATTGGCTGTTACACTAGTTTATAAATAATAATCATCATCATCATCATCATTATTATTTTCCTTTACTCTCCATATGGAGTATGCAGCCACCCCTCATGAAGCTGTTCCTCTTGTATAAAACATGCACCACAAAGTCAAATGCTCTTGCAGCTGTGTTTTCTATTGCAATATGTTCTACATGGTGAGGTTGCCAGTTCCACTCATAACCTCATGCCTTGTACGAGTTTCCTGAGAGTGGAATAGTCCCATTCTCTCTTTGTCTCTTCAAAGAATGCCGGGACTTACACGGGGCATAGCTAGTAAAGTTTTATTACCTTTAATCTTACAGATCTGCACTGTAAGCTCGCGCTATAACTGATGGACTAGGTAACCTCAGATTTTACCTGGACAGAGACATTTATTTTAAAATTACATTTCCGTTCTCTACGTCAGAGGTTCTCAACCAGTGTGCCAGGGACCACGAGGTGAGTTAAGAGATTTTAGACTGAAGTTGCGTTACATGAAAAGTTGTTTGATCACGCTTATACGTAGAATAGTAGAAAGACGGTATGGGATACAAAGGAGATATGGCACGTATTCCTGCGCTTGTCGTAGTTCATTATTACCACATCATTAAAAATCGAAGGAAATTAGAAGGCGGAAAGACTCGCCCCACTTCAAATAAAAAAAACAATTAAAAAAACCAACAGCAACATAAAACAAAAAACAACAAAATCTATCAAACAAACAAACTATTCGTAAACTAGAGTCACACTGTGTGGTACGATGTAAGCCATACAATGTTTTTGCGAGTTCGTGAAAGTCGGCGAGTCCCACATCTATTTTCTGTGCGGCTTCAAGTTGCACGCAGCGAAATTATAACGTATTCATGTACTTCGTACACTCTGTTTCGATTCGTAAATAAAGGACAAAGTTAACATTTTAGTACACGTTGCAGTCATATTTCTATTTCGACTAGTTATTCTTTAATGAACAAATAGCTAATTTCGTATAAGAAATAGTCTCGTATTAAAGAATTAAGTTTAAATTCAAGTTCCAGTGAACCTGAAGTTACTAATATTATTGAAATGTAATTGTCTGGTTCTATCTGTCCGAATAACGACCGTAAATTATTGCCTGTGGAATAGACAAGTGTAGTGCTTTGAAAATATTGTGACCAGACCACAGTCGTTTACATATGGTCATGCAAACTAAATATAAGCGACGGACTAATAGGTTGAACGGGGAGCGTCTGGCCAAAACGAGGCAAAATTTTGTTTAAAACAAAACAAAAATGGCGGGTAACTGCTACAACAGTACGGTTTCATCTGGCCCACGGACGAAAGTAACCCAAACTTTGAGCGTTTTTGCTGACGTATTATCAAATCAATAAATGGTATCAAATAAAATGAACCGTCAGTAACAAACTAATCACTCCCGCGTCTCTTTCAAACCCAAGGGATTATTTTGAACTCTTGCATGGATTCACAAAAGAAATCTCAAGCTAGTTACTTCTGTCCAGACCTCATAATAGTTCGGCAGCGGGGAAAAAACATTCTCATAATACAGGTGTAGAATGAATTTGACCATCTTCGGAGACTGCAGCGGAAAAAATTTCCAGAATTCCGCCATCAAACAGTAATGTTAGCAGTATAGTTCGCGCAATATTTTATGACACTGAAGTAAACGTTTATTAGCAACTCTGAGGAGAAAACAAACGTTGATCTACAACTAGATGAAAGGTCAGATGAGGGTGTACTGTCAGACGATAGGTTTTATTAGATTCGGGAAAAATATAGAATCAATGAAGAACTTTCATTTTTATGGAGAATTTAGTACAACTACTCGAGGGCGTGACATTTTTGAGAGCGTTAATTGTAATCTCGAGGAATAAACATGTTGGAGAAACCGCATCTCCTTGTCCAATGATGAAGCAGCAGCAATGGCAGGTAGAGTCAAAAGGTTTTCTAACTGGTCAAGGATGTGAACCCTTGTGTAGCGGCACTAGTTGCGCATAGAAGTATTGATGGTGAATGGAGTAGATAGATAAGTCAGAAGAGGTAATGTCAACAGCTGATTCAATGATAAAAGGTAAAGGTAGTTGCATAATAGATACTGCCGTGGGGCCTTAAAGTGTTACAGAGTACGCTATACTAGGTCCAGCATCGAGAGGTGGGGTGACCAGTTCTCTTCCTCGCTGCATTATCCTTCTCTAACTCAAGAGCAAAATTAGGTATCCATTTACAGGTGGAATACATTACATAAAAACACAGCTAGTTAAGCCGAAGATACCCGAACATGTACGATGTTAGTCAACGGGAGAATACGAATTTGTTGATAGACACATGAATACATTACATAAAAGCACGGCTAGTTAAGCCGAAGATACCCGAACATGTACGATGTTAGTCAACGGGAGAATACGAATTTGTTGATAGACACATGAATACATTACATAAAAGCAGGGCTAGTTAAGCCGAAGATACCCGAACATGTACGATGTTAGTCAACGGGAGAATACGAATTTGTTGATAGACACATGAATACATTTCCCCGCGTAGTTCCCTGGGGGTCTCTGAAGAGACAAAGAAAGAACCGACTACTGTATCCTCAGGCATTTCGTAGAAGGTGACTAATTTGAGGTTGGGTATGGTGCTGGCAACTTGATTATGTAAAACAAATTGCCACAAAAACCACCGCTGAAAGAGGATGTAACTGCTTGGTGCAGGCTTTCTACGGGACCAGCTATAGTGGTGGCTCCATGCTCCGTAAGAAGCGCAAAGGAAAATGATGATGACTGATGATGATGGTTTTTTTTAATTTGTTTAAATTTTGCCTCGTTTTGGCCAGGCGCGTCCCGTTCAACCTAGTCGGTTATATTAGGGCGCATGCCTAAATATAAAAGATCTTTAGGTCTGAAAGTTGATTTAATTGATGATGTTAGGTTTTTTTTTTACTGTTTTTTATTTTATTTTTTAAACAAGGTGAAAAGCCTGATTGGGCAAAGCTGTTTAGAGATAATATTTTAGGCGCAAAGTTATCCTAACAATTTAAATTTTTGACGGACTGAACACATTCACGGCAAGCAAGCACGAAACATTCTTAAAATTATTTCATGCAGGAACAAAATAAGAGAGATCTGCACACGCAAACAAACAAAAAATGCATTTCGGCAGACGTCATTAAGAATGGATCAGCTCCTAGGATTGCAAATACAGCTTTGAAAAATTCTGCTGCCAATTTCGACGTCATATTTGTAGTTCTTGGGGGTATCTAGGGGAGATAATGGAAAAAATTGGACAACGCGTCCCTCGGGCGTGTCGTAAGCGGTTTGTGCAAAGGGCTGGCAACCTTTTCATGTAAAAAACAAATTGTTACAGGAACCATCGTTACAAGAGCACATAAGTGCTTTTACTGCAGGCTTCCTGTAAAGGGAACAGCTCTACAAGGAGCGAATAAATTGAAACAATGATGATGTTTAATGATGATGGTGGTGGTGATGATGATGGTGGTGGTGATATTGGTGGTGACGATGATGAGGATTTTGGTAAGCGGCAGTTTCCCCATACGAAGATTGTGAAATCAAAACAAGGAATACGACTTCAATCTCTGGCTGATGATCCACGTGTCAGCGTCTCAACCATAAAGCTACGAATCAAAAAGTAGTCTGGGCAACATCGAGCTAAAATCTATAATTAACAGGTGGGTCTTTAGTTTAGGATCTGAAGGGTAATAGCCCCCTTCAGTCATACTTGACTATGGGAATTTTTTATTGTTGCCTGGTATTCCTTCCGGCATGTTCTTTTCTTTCTTCTGCTTGTTCTGCGAGCTTCTTTTCGCTCACTCTGAGGTGGTGCCGTAGGTAGCACCCCACTTGGTGCCATCGGCAGCTTCATTCTCCCTGGTTCCTGGATTTATGACCAATGCCTTCATGACTCTCTAGCACACATCTTTGAACCTCAGCTGCGGTCGCCCAATTGTTCTTTGGCCATCTGCTAGATGTCTGTAGAAAATATCTTTGAGGATGCTACCATCTTCCATGCGGCGGACATGGCCAAGTCAGCGTACTCTGCGTTGTCTAAGAAGTGTAAACATGCTTTGAAGGCAAGCACGTGACAGAATCTCCACATTTGTCACTTTATCTTTCCACGAAATACCGAGGATGTGGCGTAGACACCGTAGATGGAAGGTATTGAACCTTTCTTGCTCAGCATAGGTTGTCCATATCTCGCTGTCATCTAGAAGTGTGCTAATCTGAAGAGTAATACATGAATAAACGTCGATATGGTTTGCTAAAGTGTGTGGCCATCCACAATAAAGTCTGGGAACCCCTGGGTCAAAGGCTATTGAACCTTTTTTTATATCCAGCGATCTATTTATGTCTGCCGTGATAATTAATCACCCACACAAGGTGACATCCCAAGGCACACATAAACTTGACACTTGACATACGCTTACCCCACTTCAAGTGCAAAGTGCTCGTGTGGTTTATTCTTGGCAACAGTTCCATTTCTATATATGGTACAAATATAACAAAAATCTCAAGCAGCCGTTTCACGGAATAACAAAAATAGAACATGTGATCGTTCCGTTTTTTACCAGTGTCCCATTGGCTGGAGCGGTTAGCCACTTGCCTCTCGCGGCAAAAGTTGCGGGATACGGACTCAAAACCTGGCATCGTCACGCTCTAGTCTACCAGGCTGTAAATGGGTACCTGATTTTGCTCTTAAGTTAGGGAAGGGAAGGGCAACGAGGAAGAGAAAGGCGACGAGAAAGGGAACGGGTCACCCCACCTCAAAAAGCTGGATCTAGTAAGTGAAGTATCAAACACTTCACTCCCCTACGACAGTGTCTGCTAAGGGTCTACCTTAACCTTGGACATTTTATTAAGGTTATACCGTTCTGAGGGTCGAGTGGCAGATTGGTTAGAGCGCTTGCTTCTCAAGGCAAAGTTACTGGGATCAAAACCTGATATCTTAAATCTCCAATCTACCCAGCTGAAAATTGGTGCCTGGCCCTGCTCTTCGGAAAGGCAAAGGTAGTAAGGAAGAAAACTGGTCACCCCACATCATAAACTTGATATTTTGTATAGTGAAGTCTCTAACACATCACTTCCATACGGCAGTATCTGTTACGATACTATCTTTACCTTTATACTGTTTTACCGCCCCATGAAGTTCCCAGGAGTCTCTGTGAAGACAGAGAGAATAAGATTACTATTCCCTCAGGCACGTCTTGGGAGGCGCCTAATGTCCTATAAACAGTGGCGGATCTACATTATGGGGGCCCTGAAGCTTGAACTCTTGGAGGGGCCCCTTTTATTAAAAAAAAGAATGTTGGGGGATGGAAAAGAAACGTATTATAGATAAAACTGAACTTGGAGGCCCTGAAGCTCAAGCTTCATTAGCTTCATGGTAGATCCGCCTCTGCCTATAAAATACATTGCTGCATAAACCATTACTGCAACAGCACATGAATGTTTGGAATCGAGCTTCCTTTAAGAGGACAAACTGCACTGGTGGCTCCACGCTCCATAAGGCGCGAAGATGGAAATGATGACACTGTTTACAGCAGTTTATCATCACCCGTTCTTTTTGTTTCACATGGTATAATAGGGTAGGGCAGGGGTCCCCAAAGTGGTCGATATCGCTTCCCAAGGATCGATATGGACAATCACGGTGTAGATAAACCCCCAGAGGGTCGATCGGGGGTCGATTAAACTTTTGGAGTCGAAAGTTGACAATAATATTAGAAATTTAAATGCCTGCTGCGACTCTAATTTCACATCTGGAAATACTGCTATCAAATGCATCAAGCCTTGTGCAGCAGTTAGGCCGTTTCTACTTACAGTCCCAAGTTCGTAGACGTTTGAAGCTGGCTTTGGTCATGCAAATGCAGTTTTACTAAAGCAAAGGAACAGACTGAACCTAGAAGAGCCGGTGGCTTACATCTAACACTCACAAATCTTCAATCAAATATCAATGCCCGTGTTAATTTAATGCTCACCATCCACATCCTTCCCATTGATGAATTTAACCAGTTCAATAAAAAGGTAATGTTAAATTATGTGCCTCTATAGTCACTTCCTTATTTCACTAATTTTTTGCCTGCAGTCGATTAAAGATCAAATGATTCCATGGGGTGGTCGGGACTCAAAACAAGTTTGGGGACTCCTGGATAGTGGATATTGTTTGCACCGACGTCAATGTACCATCTTATTCTTTGCTTCGGGTTTTCTTCTTTTACGGCAGCTCATTTTCATCATCAACATTTAGCTTCCTGGGCAGCATTGGCCACCAACAAATCCACGACAAGTCTTCCTGTTCTATGCCGTCAGCTCGAAGTAAAAAAAAAATGGTAAAGGATCCTGTTACACGCCCATTGAGGCATATTGGGAATATGGTGTTAGGCCCATATTTTCTTGACCATCGGCACACTAGGGGGTGATGTGGTCAGCATCACGCCGGCCGCCTTAACCTTCCCAGAGTTGCTCTGATACCCAATTTTTGAGGCTGGGTAGACCCCGGAGCCGTATGCGGTCTAAAAAAATCCCACCTCAACTGGGGATCGAACCATGGACCACCGAGCAAGAAAGCCAGTGCACTAACCACTGTGCTACCGCGGCTCCTCAGCTCGAAGTACTTCTATGTAAATTGTATCCTTGTATTCCCTGTCTACAGTTTCTTCTCCATGTGCTATTCAGTGAACCTTATCTTTTCCCCTGGGGTTTCCATAACAAGGATTATTTGTAATGATTATCAACAGGTTTCATCAATGTATTATTCACTGTCAGAGTCTTCGTCTCTTGTGCCACTTGTTTGGTTCTTCTTATCAGTTTCAAATTAGTGATTTTGTCACAGTATTTCTGTCCTATTCTATTTAAGCACACATTTATGAATTTTACTGCAGTTACTCACTAGATATCTAAGAAGAAGAGCAGCGTTTAAACTACAGTGTGTGGGAAAAATGACGCATTTGCCTGACAAGTCCACATTGTTTGTGTTACTTTCGTCCTCTTTATCAAAGTTAATATCCCCATTCCTGTTTTCCAGGTTATTCTTTCACATGTGGGTTTACTTTGCACGATTTCATTAATCTCGTGACAAAGTACATCAGATTTAAATAGGAAATGTTGTCAAGTTAGTCTTCCAAAGCCCTTGTCTGTTCCCAGCCTGAAATCAAGAGTTCTCCTTCTAGTTGAGATGACCTTCCCGGGGGTCCTTGAAGAGGCAAAGAAAGAATAGGACTACTGCACCCTCAGACAAGTCGTAAGAGTTTGATGAGAATCAGATACAGAAACATCTGGGATGTAGAACATCCAGGTCACACACTGAATAATGCTTACTACCAGCTCAACAGAAGAGAACAGGTGGTAATCTTCAGACTCCGCACTGGCCACAACAGATTGAGATACCATCTATTCAACAAGCTAAAGATAGGAACAACCGATCAGTGTAACTGTGGCACTGATAAAATGACTGCTGAACATCTGCTTCAAAGTTGCCCCTTATATGTGGTACAGAGAAAGCGCATGTGGCCGACGCCAGGTCCTTTTGTGGAAAAGCTTTACGGGGATTCATATAGCCTCATACTGACTGTTGCTTTCTTTGAGAACATTCAAGAGGACGTCTGAGAGTGTACGAAGAAGAAGTACGCAGCGACTAATATGGCGTTTGTAAGGAGCTGGCAACATCATTATGTAAAATAAATTGGCACAAAAACCACCAGTACAAAAGCACGTGAATGCTCGATGCATGCTTCCAGCAAGGAGATCAGCTGCAGTCGTGGATCCATGCTCTGTAAGGAGAGCAAAGAAAAATGATGAACGGTGATGAGATGGTTACGGGTTTCATCTACCAGCAGAATTCTGGCTATACGGCACCAGAGACTTGCCCTTGCTCCGTCTCCAGTTAGTGTAAACAGTCCCTACACGAGAGTGCCAGAAGCTGGGCTTTTGTTGATAAACTAACAAGGAATCGATTGTACATGTGGCACTGATAAAATGACTGTTCAAAATTTACTATTTGTCTCCCTTGAGATTGTTGCCTTCTTATAGCGAGACACGACTCTTTCAACCTGGGCTTACGCCTGTCGGTTATATCAGGTCGCAACTGCTATAAATGTATAGTACTTATAAAAACTAAGCTCTGAAAAGTACTGCTAGCTTCTGTCAGTTAGCTTCTGTCAGCTAGCATGATGAGCTGAAGCTCTGAATAGGGGCGTCTTGCAAAGGACTGCTAGCTCGAGCAGAGTTGATGAAGCCCTGAAATGGACTACGAGTATCTATTTGCTAACATGATGAAACCCTAATAATAACTACTAATATCTATCTACCAGCATTATAAAGCCCTGAAAATAACTGCTAGCATCTATCTAGCAGCATGATGAAGCCCTGAAAATAACTACTAATATCTGCTAGCATGTTGAAGCCCTGACAAGAACTATTAATATCTATCTACCAGCATGATAAAGCCCTGAAAATAACTACTAATATCTACCAGCATGATAAAGCCCTGAAAATAACTGTAATATCTATCTACCAGCATGATGAAGCCCTGAAAATAACTACTAGTATTTGTCTACCAGCATGATGAAGCCCTGAAAATAACTACTAATATCTATCTACCAGCATGATTAAGCCCTGAAAATAACTACTAATATCTACCAGCATGATGAAGCCCTAAAAGTAACTACTAATATCTACCAGCATGATGAAGCCCTGAAAATAACTACTAATATCTATGTACCAGCATGATTAAGCCCTGAAAAGGTCTACTAATATCTATCTACCAGCATGATGAAGACCTGAAAATAACTACTAATATCTATGTACCAGCATGGTGAAGCCTTGGAAATAACTACTAGTATTTGTCTACCAGCATGATAAAGCCCTGAAAATAACTACTAATATCTATCTACCAGCATGATTAAGCCCTGAAAAGGTCTACTAATATCTATCTACCAGCATGATGAAGACCTGAAAATAACTACTAATATCTATGTACCAGCATGATGAAGCCCTGAAAATAACTACTAGTATTTGTCTACTAGCATGATGAAGCCCTGAAAATAACTACTAATATTTATGTACCAGCATGATGAAGCCCTGAAAATAACTACTAGTATTTGTCTACTAGCATGATGAAGCCCTGAAAATAACTACTAATATCTACCAGCATGATGAAGCCCTAAAAATAACTACTAATATCTACCAGCATGATGAAGCCCTGAAAATAACTAGTAATATCTATCAACCAGCATGATGAAGCCCTGAAAATAACTACTAGTATTTGTCTACTAGCATGATGAAGCCCTGAAAATAACTACTAATATCTACCAGCATGATGAAGCCCTGAAAATAACTACTAATATCTACCAGCATGATGAAGCCCTAAAAATAACTACTAATATCTACCAGCATGATGAAGCCCTGAAAATAACTAGTAATATCTATCAACCAGCATGATGAAGCCCTGAAAATAACTAGTAATATTTATCTACCATCATGATAAAGCCCTGAAAATAACTACTAATATCTATCTACCAGCATGATTAAGCCCTGAAAAGGACTGCTTTTATATATCTACCAGCATGATGAAGCCCTAAAAATAACTACTAATATCTATCTACAAGCATGACGAAGCCCTAAAAAGGACTACTATTATCTATCTGCAAGCATGATGAAGCCCTGAAGAGGACTAATATTATCTATCTACAAGCATGAAGCCCTGAATAGGACTACTAATATCTATCTACCAGCATGATGAAGCCCGGAGAAGGACTACTAGTATCTATCTACTAGCATGATGAAGCCCTGAAAAGGACTGCTAATATCTACCTGTTAGCATGATGAAGCCCTGAAAGGACTACTAATATCTATTAGCATGATGAAGCCCTGAAAAGGACTACTAATATTTATCTATTAGCATGATGAAACCCTGAAAAGGACTGCATATATCTATCTATCTACCAGCATGATCCTGAAGCCCTGAAAACGACTGCTAATATCTATCTACCAGCATGATAAAGCCCTGAAAAGCTCATCCTGAAATGGACTGCTAGCTACGCCAACGCCACCCGCACCTCCTCAGCGTTCACATTTGAGCAAGAAAAAAGACAATACAAGCTACTGCATGAGTGCCTCACATAAACAGAAGAGAGAAAGCGCATGCAACTGTTGTTATCACCAGCCCAGGAAAAACGTTAGGGAGATGTCAACATCGGAATACCAGCTGTTGCAACAGAGATGTCTGCATCGGAATACCAGCTGTTGCAACTAACAATGAGAGGGAAATAGTCCACCAATTAATTGAGCAACAGAAAGCCCTCGTGTAGGGCTTCGGTAAAGTGCATTCGCATAACACACGTCTTAAGACAAGATGTTACACTGTAGGACAATGGCTTCTGGCTGAAGATTATTCACATAATTGATCAAATGGAACTAGAGTAGGGTTTCATAACCTGCTGTCCACGGACCCCTTGTGGGTTCATTAATGGATTCTAGGGGGCCCGTGTACATTACCTATAAATCTGAATTTTATTGTCACCAAAATTTTTACTCAGAAAATGTTCATTTAATTTTGCATTTAAAGAAATGTATTCTTTTTACATATTTTTTGGTTTTTTATAATGATTAGGCTATATGAAAGCATAACAATTTTTCTTAGTAATAAACTTTATATTATTTGTACGCAAAAAAATTTAATTAGGCCTATACGTCTATGTTCATGTACGCTTTTTTCTTTGAAGGGGTTCGTGGCTTTCAACGGGCAATCAAAGGGGCCCACAGCACACGAAAGGTTAAAAACTCTTGAACTAGAGGACCACTGAAAACAAAACATTAAAACTAAAATGGAGCAACAATGAATAAGATGGGGGAAGAGCAGACAAAAAGATAGACAGGCAGAATGAAGAACGGAGATTGACAGACAAGCATACATTTTATTGGAAAGTTGGTGGATAGACAGACGGATGGTCTGATAGACAGTCAGACTGAAGCATGTAGGTAGGTAGGCAGGCAGATCTAAAGATGGCGTACTCAGATAGATAGATAGATAGATAGATAGATAGATAGATAGATAGATAGATAGATAGATAGATAGATAGATAGATAGATAGATAGATAGATAGATAGATAGATAGATAGATAGATAGATAGATAGATAGATAGGTGAGCAGAGTCAGACAGACAGACAAGCAGACACAACAAACTAACAATCAGATAGACAGACTTATAGACAAACCTAGAGACAGACAGGCAGAACTGGAGACAAGCAGACAGAGAGCTCGGCAGACTGACAGATAGAAAGAAGTATCATTAAGTATAATTTTACAATCAGAAAGCTACGTTACTTTATAATCTAGCACATTACAATACGCAACGCCAGTCACAATGTGAGTTACCAGCTTACAAACAGCCAATCAAATATTTATCACTGCACTCTGCGCACCATCAGTAATGTCATTAGAAGACAACCATCTATAAACATTAAGTTACTTCTTTCAATCGACGACTACCATTTTATAAACATTACGTTACTTCACTTACAAATAGCCTACACGATACTTCCTTATGAAATCACTGAGCTAGTAATAAACACATCCGAAAAGTCTATTAGGAATATCCATTTCGAAAACTAGACCACAGGTCGTTTTTTGCAGAAATAATCCATTAAAAATTAAACAAGAAACAGGACACTTTATACCATGTTATGTCTTGTTTACGGTGTTCTCAAATGCACTAAAAAAGACAACAGCTTTCCCGAACCAAACTTCGCCAATCACTTTCAATTCGTCTGCTAACTGTTAGCATAAAAAGATGGAATGAGTAATAAAGGGGCAAACAAATACAACGGAACAAACACCGTAACGTGATTGTAGTTACCGCCCCTTTCCGATGGGGAGACCCGCGCCAAAGATAACCTGCAAAGTCAAGCGGGCGACGGCTGAGAGGTACTTGTGGGGATCTCTCACTCACTCTCTCTCTCTCTCTCTCTCTCACCCTCTCACGTACTGTTACACAGTGTTGCTTCTTTCCGCCTCCTCCCCACAGTACCAAGTGAAAAATGAGGGTTAGTGTTCTTTTACTGTAAAGATAACGGGATTACAGTTTGAAGACATAAGGGGAAAATGGGAGGCGGAAAAAAGGGGAAAATGCTAGGCGAAAAAAGAGAAACACAATCATTTGTATTGTATTACTAGTTTACGGTAACCGGAGCAAGCTCATTTGTTAACATTACTTCTGACAGTGAACTGACCAAACTTACTTGGTAAGATCAGGACTGTGAAGACGGTGTTGGAATCGTGGAGTCAGTCGTTGTTTAGTGGAGTCGGTAAAAAATGTCCGGACACCGAATTTTATTCCATATGACTAGTAAAGAATTGTAGTCAGAGTTGGAGTAGGATTTTCACTTCTAACTTGTCGGAAAATTTTTTGACTGGCTCCACATCCCTAGTTAAGATAAGGCTACATGTAACAGAAAAATGAATAAACTTATTTCTTAAGATTACTTGTAACAGTAAACTAAACAAATTTTAACATCATATGTTTACATACGAGTATAGAAAACTTACAAACTCATTTGTTAACATTACTTGTGACAGTAAACTCTCTTCTTCTTTGATCATTAGCCGCCGACTGTCAAAACAGTCCGTGGCCATCACGCCTATTGGCGTCTTGTAGGGCAGCAACAAACTGCTTCCACTTTGCTCGGTCTGCGACCAGGGCCGGCTCTACCGACGGCGCAACACGTGCATTTGCACGGGGCGGCAAGCTTTGGGGGGCGGCAAAATTTTTTTTTTACTTATTTTTACAATCCCGCTAAAATATTCCGCCTGGGAGCATCGCTGGTGTAATGGTTACCACACTGCGCTAGCGATCATGTGTTCAAGCCCGGGCGCAGGCATTTGTAAGAGTGTCATCGACCAGGATTTTGACTGAATAACCTGAACGGCCCCTGAAATAAACCCTCTGTGGATGGTGTCGCGGAGTGTTTGAAGGTTTCGTCTAGATTATTTTAAAATTCCTTACATTTCTATTCCTTCACATTTTGTCTGTTTTCTCTATGAAATATTTGCACCTGCGATCTGTTCTTTAGCTGTTTTTCAAGTCTTCACTAATAGTTCTGCCATACGATCCTAATGATAGCTTCTCCTCCTACAAAGGCAGTAAAGGGTATTTCTTTAGAGACGTCAGTACAATTTATTGGCTTGGTCGAAACCACAGTTGTTCCAAGAGTATTATTTTTCCATGTTCAGTGGTCAACTGAAGACCGCCACGATAAATTTTCCGGCATGGCTGAACGGGAGACGGGAATTAATTAACTTGGCGTGGGAATCAGGAGTTTATTTTTTTATCGACTGTTCTATGTTGGCGGTTCGAATGTTTCAGTTGTTTTGGAGTGTGCATTCAAGGAAGTTACAGTGATAAATAAGTTTTTAAAACGTTTTATGGAAATGAGTACAGTGCTTCAGCCTCCATTCATTACTAAATAATACATTTTATTGTAGGGTTTATAAAAACAGTTTTAATATTCAAATAGATATAATGTCCGATAAAAGAAAAAAAAACTATCAGGTGCTGAATATCGGAAACGGAAACTGGAAAAAGAACGCGATATTCAAAAACATAGCGGGGCTTTACATAAATATATAAAAACTGAAACAGCTGATGTAGGACAGAAGAAAATAAGCAAATGTGCCGAAACAAATGATTCTGAGCTCATGGCAAGTACTTCTAACTCGGACCCCAGTAACGTAGATATTACTAACAATGTCAAAAATGAGACTGATTTGACTGTTTCCAATTCCAGAGATTTAAGTGATGAACTTAAGAGGTACACTGATCCGGCAAGATGGAGTCCTTCTTTAAGCGATACCGAAAGACTGGAAATCGTAAAAAAAAGGCCTGCCAGAGAGACCAAAAATGAGTTCGTTTTTCCGCGCAGTTCTAATGGTCGGACATTTTCCCTAAATTTTTACACTAGGGAGCTAAGCAATGGAGAACATATTAATCGATCATGGTTAGTGTATTCAAAAGAAAAAGATTCTGTATTTTGTTTCTGCTGTAAGTTGTTTTCCTGTAATAAAATGTCACTCACTACTGATGGCTATAATGATTGGGGTCATTTGTATGTGTATCTTAATGAACACGAAAAATCTAAAAACCACTTGGAGTCCCATACAAAGTGGATTGAATTATCGTCCAGGCTTAAATCAGTACAGACAATTGATTCAATGCAACAAGAGTTATTAAATTCATAAGTTCGACACTGGAGGAGCATAATAGAACGGCTTATTGCTATTGTCCAGTTCTTAAGCCAACAATGCTTGCCATTTCGTGGAACATCTGATAAATTATATGACCCTAACAATGGAAATTTTTTAAAGCTTCTTGAACTGATTGCCAGATTTGATAGTGTTATGTGTGAACATTTAATGAGAGTAGCTCGTGGATTGACCCAACATTACCTTGGGAAAAACATTCAAAATGAATTAATTGCTCTTCTCTCTGGAACCATAAAAAAAGAAATAATTTCTATGGTGGAGAAAGCTAAATATTATAGCATAGTTGCAGACTGTACTCCCGATGTAAGTCACATTGAACAATTAACACTAATTGTAAGATTTGTTAATACGAATCCAGATGATATCAACATTCATGAGCATTTTCTTGGTTTCATTGCTGTAGACGCCACTACAGGCTCAGCGTTAACCGAATGCATTCTAAGAAAATTGTCAGACATGGATATTCCAATCGCAAACATGCGTAGCCAGGGGTATGACAATGGATCAAATATGAAAGGAAAACATTCAGGAGTTCAACAACGTATTAGGGTCTTGAACCCGAGAGCTTTTTATATCCCTTGCTGTTCTCATTCTCTCAACTTGGTGGTCAATGATGCCGCGATGTCATCTAGAGAAGGGGTTTTATTTTTTGAAACGGTTCAGAAATTGTATGTGTTTTTCTCAGCGTCAACACTGCGTTGGGGAATCCTTAAGAAACATATTACAACTCTAACGCCCAAGCCACTAAGTACAACTCGCTGGGAATCTAGAATCGAGGCCATTCGTCCTTTAAGATATTATATTGAGGAATTTTATGATGCATTGATAGAAATTGCTGATGACGAGTCAGTAGACAAAATGGCGAGA
Organism: Oreohelix idahoensis; assembly: GCA_024509875.1. Classification (NCBI taxonomy): domain Eukaryota; kingdom Metazoa; phylum Mollusca; class Gastropoda; order Stylommatophora; family Oreohelicidae; genus Oreohelix; species Oreohelix idahoensis. The sequence goes on along the minus strand of JAMPIV010002227.1, from coordinate 699,592 downwards.
CATGAAGCTGAAACCCTTGCCCTAAAACTCAGAGATTTTAAATTTTTATGTTGTCTGGTTATATGGCACTATGTTTTAAACGAAATTAATGTTGCTAGTAAACTGTTGCAAAGCATAAAAATGGAATTGACTAGTGCCATAACAACTTTGAGAAATGTTCTCCAGAGCCTTAAGAATCTCAGAAATGATAAATCATTTCAAAATTTTCTTGTTGATGCTACAACATTAGCTGAGAAAGTTGAAGCTGATCCTGAATTGATACCAACGTTTGAATGTATTAGAGTGCGTCGGCAGAAAAAGGAACACAACTATGAAGCAAGAGATGAACCTATTTTAGATCCCAAAACTAAATTCAAAATTGAATTTTTCTTTTTTATTATTGATGTTGCAACTAATTCTATTGAAGAAAGGTTCGAGCAATTGGAACATCACAGTTCACATTTTTCCTTTTTATATAACATCCCTAAATTGAAATCTGAAATGAAAAATGAGCTCTTAAACAAATGTAGAAACCTAGAAAGCATTTTAACACATCAAGAACATAGAGACATTGATGCCATTGAGCTATGTGATGAACTGAAAGTAGTATTCAAATTAGTACCAGAAAATACTCCATCAATTGAAGTTCTTCGTTACATTATTGAAAATAACATTGCTCATAATGTCGCTATAGCCTTAAGAATATTACTAACTTTGCCGGTAACGGTAGCAAGTGGTGAGCGTAGTTTTTCAAAACTGAAGCTTATTTAAACTTATTTACGCTCAACAATGGCCGAATCTAGATTGGAAGGACTTGCCATGATTTCAATTGAACATGAAATCGGTCAAAAATTAGACTACGCAGACCTTATTTCTGCGTTTGCAAATATGAAAGCAAGAAAAGTGTCTTTTTAAGCAGTATATACTTCAAACCATATAAATTCAAATAATGTGAAAATAGTGCTAAAAACTATAACATGTACATACTACAGTTAAGTGTTTGTGACTCAGCAGTTCATCGTTCCACATGAGAAGAGCATGCCCTATATGTAAGTAATGTAACTACATTTATTTCATATAATTGTCTCTAATAAAGTCAATCTTTTATTTTATGATTATACAGTATTTTCATCAATTTATCAATACATTATTATTAATGGTACTATTTAAAATTAGGCTAATGGTCATGAAATTAATGTTGAAGCTTGTTTAATAACATGATGGTTTCAAAAATTTCAAACGTTAATTTGAGGTTGGGCTGGGGCGGCAAAGTATGGTATTGCACGGAGCGGCAAAATTCCTAGGGCCGGCCCTGTCTGCGACCATCCTTCGTGCAGTGCCCCAGCTCTGGTTCATTCTTTGCACCTCGGCCTCCCCGGTTCTCCGCCAAGTTGTTTTTGGTCGGCCTCTCTTTCGCTTTCCTTCAGGGGTCCATGGCATAGCTGTTCTTATGATGACATCGGGATCTCTTCTGAGGACGTAGCCAACACAACTCCAGCGTCTGTCAGCTACGATGGTGTGCATGTCCTCTTGGTTACTCCGAGTAAGCAGTTCGTGGTTGATGATGGTATTCGGTCAAAAGATTCGTAGAATTTTCCTCAGGCAGATTGTATGGAAAGAGGACAATTTCGACATTTTCTTCTCTGACTCTCCAGCATTCCTCGCCATAGAGAAGCACAGAAAATACACAGTAAACTCACTAGCTAAAATTGCTTACATGAGTAACCAAGCTTACAAAAATACGATTAATTCTAACGCTAAAATTGCTTACATGAGTAACCAAGCTTACAAAAATACGATTAATTCTAACAGTTAACTCATCAAACATATTTTTTAAGATTACATGTAACAAGAAACTTACATAACTCTGTTAACGGTGCTTTGAATCGTAAAGTGACCAAACGTCCTTGTTAAAATTATATTTAACAGTAAACTCACCAAACTTACCTGTTAAAATTACATGTAGCAGTAAACGTACTAAACTTACTTCTTAAGATTGGACTTAACAGTAAACTAACCAATCTTACTTGTTAAGATTACTTCTAACAGTTAGCTGACCAAGCTTACTTGCTAAGATTACGTTTTACAGTTAACTCACCAAACATAATTCGTAAGATTGATTGTAACAGTAAACTGACCAATTTTAATTGTTACGATTACATTTAACAGTAAACTGTCCAAACGTATTTGTTAAGACTACTTTCACAAGTAAGCTGTCCAAACTTACTTGTTAATATTACATGTAATAATAAACTGACCAAACTTATTTGCTCAAATTACTTACAATAGTAAACTGACCAAACTTATTTGCTCAAATTACTACAACAGTAAACTGACCAAATTGTTGTGCTCAAATTACTTACTTGTACAACAGTAAACTGGCCAAACTTTTTTGCTCAAATTACTTACAACAGTAAACTGACCAAACTTTTTTGCTCAAATTACTTACAACAGTAAACTGACCAAACTTCTTTGCTCAAATTACTTACAACAGTAAACTGACCAAACTTCTTTGCTCAAATTACTTACAACAGTAAACTGACAAAACCTATTTGCTCAAATTACTTACAACCAGTGGCGTATCCTGGTAATGCGAGCTAGGCGTGCTGCTACTTAAAATGAATATATACGCCTACTATTTAACTTCTTCCCCTCTTAATTTAAAAACCAACTATATTCAATTACGCAACGATAGTTATTAGGGGTATATGTCAATTATCTCCGAAATACTAATTAACTTACAACTTGAAACTCGCTGTCACTGTAATAATCTGCATTCCCGGCAACTAACAAAAATTAATCACAAAAAACACTGGACGGACACAGCCGATTTTTACAACTCGAGAGCTGCAAGACCACCGCACGCATGTTCGTATTGTATTGACGTATCTGGCCATGACCCCGATCCACACAAACCAGTCTTCAAACGTGAAACCGAAAGGTGCAACACGCGTAGTGACGGAATTACCCGAGAAACTTCGGGCGATTGCTACCAACCAAAAAAACTGCACTATAAAACGCGTCTGGGAAACTGAAACTAGATATACTCGTAGATTCTATGCGGGAAAATCCGTTATCCTGATGCGTGCGGTCCGAAAGCAGAACATTATAAGAGAAATATTTTATAGAATAATACATTAAATTTTTATTTTCCTTCGGGCATAGGTGTGCGCAGCACGCACAGCACACAAAGAGAATATGCCACTGCTTACAACAGTAAACTGACCAAACATTTTTGCTCAAATTACTTACAACAGTAAACTGACCAAACTTTTTTGCTTAAATTACTTACAATAGTAAACTGACCAAACTTTTTTGCTCAAATTACTTACAATAGTAAACTGACCAAACTTTTTTGCTCAAATTACTTACAGTAGTAAACTGACCAAACATTTTTGCTCAAATTACTTACAATAGTAAACTGACCAAACTTTTTTGCTCAAATTACTTACAATAGTAAACTGACCAAACTTTTTTGCTCAAATTACTTACAATAGTAAACTGACCAAAAGTATTTGTTAAGAGAGATTAAACCACTTAAAGCCCAAGAACTTTTACAACTGATCACAAAATGTTACACTTTACTCTTGCTTCTTAGACTGTATTTTAGAATGTAACTTTTTAATATAAATTTGAAAACCGTTAATTTACTCAAGAATGTCCCATATTTGACCCAAGGGGCATTATTACGTGTTTAATGATGAAATTATCATAGAGATATATACATGTTGGGTCATGTGTGGGCTGCTGAGCCTATAAATAGCTGCAGGAGTTTCATACAAACGCACGCGGTTAACTTACAAGAGTAATAGCTAGGCATACCAACGCATTTGATGATATAATGTTATTAGTTGCCTTGGAAACGGTGGCCATATCAGACTTGAGTCATATGTTTTAATTCACTAAAGCTTTTTGACTTTTTAACTTATGAGCACTAAAGTTGAAATGAAAGCTCATAAAGTTGTCAGATTAGATTTTTGATAATTTTAGTAGATTCTGAGATTCAGATATTTAAAATTAATATTTAAAAATAGCAATACATTTTTAAAACTTTTACAACTTATTTGCAATAAATCAAAATTTAGGCTAGTTATCAAAAAGTGGATCTGATAAAAGTGTTATTATCCAATGGAAAGTACCTGTGCCAAATGTTATGTTGATTCACTTAGAAATAAGCAAATTATAAGAACATTAGTATAAAAAAACGATTCTGAAAAATTCATGATTTTCTTCATATGAAACGAACAATCTCTTAAGAAAATACACTTTTCAAAACTAAAATACACCTACTTAGAATGTGTTCTGACAAATGATTTGTGACATATTTAGGTTTAAAGGTAAAGGATCCCGTCACACACAAATTTGAGGCGTATTGGGAATATGGTGTTAAGCCCATATAAGTTTAAGAGAATTTAAATTATCAAAATTTAGACTAATCCCAATGTTCACTTTTGTCCTATTTTGACTTAAGATGAACTGTCATTCCTCCCCTTTCTCCTAACCTTTCTAATATAATAAAGTTTTAGCATTCCTATTATTTTGTTACCTGGGCCCGAAAGGGGAGCAAAGAATAGTAACATTGTTCCCTTCCATGTATGTCGTAGAAAGCGACTAAGGAGGGTTGGGCATGGGGCTGGTTACCCCATCCTGTAAAAAATTTAAACCACAAAAAACTTCAACAAACATGGACAAGTCAATTAAGGAAAATAAAACACAGCCATCCAAGACAGGGGAAGGTCCTCTCGCAGGGAGGCGTATGATGCAACACAGAGAAAGCCGAAAGGAGTCTGTGTTACTGACTAACCTTCTTTCTTCTAGGAGAACTTCCAGAGTTGGCACCTGGAATGTTCGGACATTAAACGAACAAGGGAAAGTGGCACAAGTAGCAGCAGAAATGAGGGAATATAAAATCGAGGTTCTGGGAATGTGTGAAACAAAATGGAAGGGGGTAGACAAGAAGAAACTCATCACAGGTGAATTGGTGCTGTCCTCAGGACATGAAGACGAAAGTTCACACCACAGTGAAGGGGTAGCTCTTATGATATCTGTGATAAATTTAACCGTGATACAACGTTAAAATATCTCCAACTATCAAGATAAAATGTAGGGATAAAAATAATGCATAAGCTACTAGAAGACATGATCGCCCATGCCGCGGTTCACTACCCGCCATGGAAACTAACTTGTTAGACGTGCAGACAAAACGTTTACCCTTGGAGACGGGAGGGAACGGAGATCAAAAAGAAAAAATATGACTGAACACGTGTTTGAAACTAGCAAGGCTAAAAAGGCGCAATTGGTGGGGAAAGGAAAAAATTCACGTCCACTAGTGACACAATGTAAAGAAATGGACAAAAGGGACCTTAGCTATTATATGCAACAGTCATTTCTTGGACGCTTTTGCGATACTTGGTTGTTTATTTGAAATCAGCGGTAAACGCATTACAGAAGCTTCTCGAAGATATTTCCCCCAAAAAAAAAATAGACGAGAAAAAAAAATATGTTTTCTTAATAATAATGTTACGAAAATAAAACTTAGCTAGTTTGATAGCCCATGTTGAGCTGACAAATAATATACTTTAAATTATCCAGACGAATAGATAATAAGGAAGATATTGACAAAAGACTGTATTGTTCATATCAGACGAACGACTACACTGTTAACCCATGTCACTAAAATTAACCAAAATCTTGGCCTTGAGTCTGCAAACGTAAAAATCTAGTTGAAATGAAAGAGAGGGAATGTGGTGGAGAATTGTGGCTAAAAATAACTTTAAAGGCAAAATTGTGTAGGGGACGGCAGAGTTGGTTCAAAAAACAAGTGTGTTTTTTTGTGAAACGCAAGTAGAGACAGACGGACCAACAGACAATAATACATACTTGACTGAGGTATGACTGAATTGACTTTTGGTTGTAGGTTTGAAATTTGAAAGGGGGGAAGTCGGTGATTGGCCAAAGATAATCATATTATTGGCGCACAGACGCGCATTTTTGCCATTCAACTAAAAGCTGTCCAGTAGTAGACACAGTAAATAATTCAGTGGTGTATTTCCCAGAAAGCTATTCCATATTTAGAGGGACGCCATACTAGAGCCAGCAGCTCAGCTGAGTTTTGCTAGAATATAACTGTGTTCTCTATTCGTAATTCTGGTAAGAATGAAAGCATTTCTTTTGTATATTTTAATATTGTTTAATATTTCGAGTGATTTGATACTGCCATATCAAAATCTGTCTCTTACAACAAGTAAGGGGTTCGCTCTAGATCCCCAGCCCAAGTTCAGGGTCTAGAGATAAACAAAATACATAGACGCCAGCAAGGATTATGAAGGGCGGATCAAGTATTGAGATATGTGGGAACATATCACCTATCTTATTGGATAATAGAAAACTATTGAACATATCTCATATGCACTGCAGACTTTGGGGGAATTGATACAATATGAAACCAACTTGGTAAGATGTGCTGTATGGTCAGAGAGATCTGACCCATTTCTGTATATTGTTGAATGTGTTGTGCTGTGTAAAAGTGGTGCAGTGTATAGAGTACTGACACAGCACCAATTTTGTTTCAGAAGTGTGGGTTTCTGATGTGGCACTAAGCTAGTGCTACATAAGTATTCAAAGTTACATCAGCAGACGTGTATGCAGGCAAACAGCGTATAGAAGCAGACTATCGTTCTATTCTAGCTGTCGAGAGAAGTGGACCACCTGATTCTGCATCAGTTCTTCGCAGACCAGATGAGTACTAAATGGCCTGCTGAAGATTCACCATATTTCTAAGGAACGTATAATAATTTCCCCACCACGGTTTACTGAACTTTGGGAAAGACACATGTCGTGAATTATTCTAATCCCCATATATAAATTAAAACGTAAATGCAAAGCCTAACAAATAAATTTAATAAAAGGAAGAAGAATGGTAAAGAACAGTGCTGTCACAATGACTGTACTCGAAATCCCCCTTCTTTTCTACTTCGTCGGCAAATTGTAACGCTTTCACGTTGATAGTAAAAGCCTACTGTATTATTACCCGCTTTCTTCAATGAAACGTGTGCTGTATTTCTTGGAAAAACATTGAGATACGCAAGCTGATCAATGACCTAAATTTAATATTTCATTCATTCCATTTTATACACGGCGTAACTAAAAGACAGATGGACTAAAGGATAGCGAGAAGGGAGAGGCAGAAAAGCAGGGACACGTGCAACACTAAACCCGCGTCGCGCGATACACAATTGCTGCCATCACGCGTGTAAGGCCACATGCACTAACTTTATTTCAAATCGACAGTGATAAAATTCACTACCCTTCCCAGAGTTAGGTTTTAAAATCCTGAAAAAACGCTTATTAGGAAAGATGACAATAGATGGGTTTACGTTTGAAAACATTACAGTACCCAGACAGCACATCTTCGAAACAGGAGGTAGAAGAAATTGCATATTTTGAACGCAGCATATTAGCTCTATTAAATATATATATTTGGGTTCCTTAGGGTTTGCTGACAAAGAATATGTAAAACGTTACGCAAATAGTCTAGGAATTACTAAGTTATGGCCAAAATAAAATAGTGGGGGTGCCTGACAGCATGAAATCATTTCTGTTCATAAAATTTTTTTATAACGTGTTTGAAAAAACATTACGTACGGAAATAGCCTACCATGTTAACTCCTATGTGATTGGAGCGCAACAAATGAAAGACTAAACACGATTGGTCGGACTATAAATACTATCTTTCGTTGTCAGGGGAAACGGGAGTAGGAGTATTTTTTTGAAAAGATGTGTGGACAGGGTTTCATTGGTTAGAGCTGCGAATATACACAATTCAGAGCGTCTGTTCATCGCCACATCTTGTAATAAACCTACTAAGAAGCAGTACGTTGAGCACCAGTGTATATTTTTTTATAAAATAAAGCCTGGGACATCGGCAGATCGGAGTTGTGCTATATTCATTGCCAGTCAACGAAACTGTTTATTATTATTTCCATGAATTGTGGGACCGTGGTCTTAAAGTTTTTGAGCAGCACCTGGTCAGAGCTTTGCTGAAGCCAGAAGTGGACAGCATACTCCTTGGTCCATATAGCAACCAGTGGGGTGGCTCCAGAACTCATTACAGTTAACGAGCAGAGGAGTCTTTTACTGCAGTCATCACGCAAGATAAGAGAGTGTGGCCATGGAGCTCAACATTATGTACCCCCATCTTAAAATGACAGTATAAACTAAAATTAAGAGGGGAATTAAATTGTTTTAATATCAGGAACTGAGAACATCTCCAATACTAGTTCCAATAGAAACAAACTATTGAAGTCATGATGACAAATACCAACAGAGCTTGAACAAAACAAAACCAGTATTACCTCATGTTACCACTACACAACTGACACACATAGGATACCATTAATAATATATGTCACTATAATAATCATATTAATAAATTCTGTACATATAACTTGTAATTAAAATTGATTGTGATTCCTGGTTCCATTTGTATTTGAATCAGGACACATATACATTCATGACAGCTATGAATACATATTGTTATTTGAAAAGTTATCAGTGACTCCTTTAAGATATCCTCTTAGAGTGATTTATGTATGTGAGTGTCACAGTGTTGTCAAGTGTGGTGGAATAAATTAAATTGTTTATCTGTCTGTTGTTGTTATGACTTACAATTCATCATACACATACCCTAGACATATAACGTAGTCATCACACTATTCCAGAATAATTCTGACTGAGATATATATATATGTGGCAGCAAGTAAGGTTATCTATAATACACTACTCTTATTAGATATAGATACCTTCACAGCTGATCTCAGTCAGTACACTAAGTCCCCTATAAATATTTATAACATCCCACTTTACCACAACACAGTATAAAGTTGTAATCTAATGGACACAGTTCCTGTAGTTACAGAATGGGAGTGATGACGCCACCCCATCAGCACATCCATTAATCGTTCTCCCAGAGAAGTTTAAAATATAAACAGTATTAATATTAACTAGTCTTGTAAAATACATATGTATACACCTTTCATTTTATTATGACATATATCTGTCGTGAGAAATTCTAATCCACATATATAAATTATCAGGTAAATGTAAAGCCTAACACATAAATTCAATAAAAGGAAAGAAGAATGGTAAAGAACAGTGCTGTCACAATGACTGTACTCGAAATCCCCCTTGTTTTCTCCTTCGTCTGCAAATTGTAACGTTTCACGTTGATAGTAAAAGCCTACTGCTTCAATACCCGCTTTCTACGATAAAACATGTGCTGCATTTATAAGAAAAACCTTGAGATACGCAAGTGACCTAGATTTAAAATTCCATTCATGTCATTTTATACACTACGTTACCCAAAAACGAAAGACAGATGGACTAAAGATAGAAAGAAAGGGAGAGGCTGAAAGCCGGAACGCAGGCAATACTACCACAGTCTCGCGATACACAATTACTACCATCACGCGTGTAAGGCCACAAGCACTAGCTTTTTTCAAATCGACAGTGATAAAAAACACTACACACACGAGAGTTAGTTTTTAAAAACTCACAAAACGCTTATTAGGAAACATGACATTATACTGGTTTACGTTTGAAAACATTACAGTACCCAGACACCACATCGTATTCGAAGTAAACAGGAGGTAGAAGAAAATGCATATTTTGAACGCAGCCACTTAGCTCCTTTAAATTTGTATATTTGGGTTCCTTAGGACTTGCTGACAAAGAATATGTTAAACGTTACGCAAATAGTCTAGGAATTACCAAATTATAGCCAAAAGAAATAGTGAGGGATGTCAGACAACACCCAAATCAGAATCGCTCAGTGGCAGATTTTCACACTACCATTGTACGGGAAATGAGTCTCCATGTTAAATCCGATTTGATTGGAGCGCAAGAAATGTAAGGCTAAACACGATTAGTCGGGCTATAAATACTATCTTTTGTTGTCAGGGGAAACGGGAGTAGGAGTACTTTTTTTCAAACGATTGGGTAAACATGGCACGATTGGTTAGACCCGCGAATATAGTCAATCAGAGGCGTCAGGTCACCACCACATGTTCAAATAAACTTACTACAGAACCAGTGCGTTGAGCACCAGTGCATATTTTTCTAAATAAAAGCCTGGGACATCGGCAGATCGAAATTGTGCTATATTCATTGCCAGTCAACGTAACTGTGTATTATTCCATGAATTGTGGTAAGCTTGATATATTCAATATCTTTTTAATGAAAATTGAATGTAAATTGATAATTTATGTCTGTATATATGTGTGGTTCAGTAGCGAACATGAGGTAAAGCCTATATAATGCTCCAACCTGAACAGAAGGTGTCGGAGGAAAGTAAAACTACATGGAATTGCCAAACAGTACACTGACACCTATCTTATCGACTAGAAAGAAATAATGCTGGAATTGCAGAGGCGTAGTAACCATTAGGGAGGAATATACTGGTGTAAATTATTTCAGATGAAGCTGACAGTTGGCCTACCGCTCTGAACTCAGTGTTTGTTATGAAATGTGTTCAGTCTGTAAATAGATTATAAACTAGTTATGAAGTAGGAGGTACAACCTTCTTGTTTCAGGGACCGTGGTCCAAAAGTTATTGAGCAGCACCTGGTCTGCGCTTTGCTGAACCTAGAGGCTGACAGCATACTCCTGGGTCCAGATAGTGACCAGTGAGGTGTCTCCAGAACACAGGGAGGCTATCGAGCAGAGGAGTCTTTTCCTGCCGCCATCACGAAAGATAAGCCTATGTGGCCAGTGGAGCTCAACATTATGCCCCCCCCCCTCAAAATCTGACTTTATAATAAACCAGAGGGAAAATACAGTGTTTAAATTGATAGGAACTGTGAACTTTTCCCCATACTACTTACAAGATAAACAAACACTTGAAGTCATGATGACAAATAACAACATAGCTTGAAAAAAAACAAAACCAGTATTACCTCATATTACTACTACACAACTGACACACATAGGATAATATTAATAAAATATGTCACTACAAGATTCATATTGATAAATTCTGTACATATAAATTGTAATTAAAATTGATTGTGATTCCTGGTTCACTTTGTAGTTGAATCAGGACATATATATTAATGAGAGTACTTAATACATATTGATATTTGAAAATTTACCAGTGACTCATTTAAGATAGTCTTATAGAATGTTACATGTGTGTGAGTGTCACAGTGTTGTCAAGTGTGGTGGAATAAATTAAATTGTTTATCTGTCTGTTGTTGTTGTGACTTACACTTCATCATATACATACCCTAGACATTTAACGTAGTCATCACAATATTCCAGAATAATTCTGACTGAGGCATAATGTGGTAGCAAGTAAGGTTATCTGTAAAACACTACACCTATTAGATACAGATACCTTCACAGCTGATCAAAGTCAGTACACTAAGTCCCCTATAAATATTTATAACATCCCACTTTACCACAATATCCATGCATTTCATTCATAACTTCATAACCTTTCATATGTTCTGACCAAAATAAAACCTTGGTTCAGAACAAATAAACTTAAAGAAAATTTCTATATCTAAAACTAAAACAGCTGAGTCAGTTCAGTGTGTTATAAATTTTATTAATATTATTACACTTAGTAATTATCTGTGTGTGTGTTTGTATATACTAATACAACACAGTACATATCAGTACCCTAGAATTTAACGTAGCCACATTCATTAGTAAAAAAAATATGTGTGAGGTCGTAAGTGGTAGTACGAAGGGCCTTCTGTAATTCACATCTACATTTAGCTCAGGAGCCTTCACAACTGACCTCATACATCCCACTAAGTGACATCAACCATACAATACCATCAAAACCCACTACATATATTGGGGTCTTGTCCAGGGATAATTAGCTTATCAGTAATATTAGGATCTCCTGGTGGGAGAATTAAATCAGGGGAACAAATTGTTAAAATTAAAAGTGTCCCTTAAAATTGAAAGTGAGAAATAAAGGTTGATGAATCTTCACAGCCAGTGGAAATTAGTTAATTAATTAAATAATTAAAATTACCTTGTTTAGTAATTAATTAGAATTACTTTAGTTATTAGATAATTAAATTTATCTTGCTCATTGCTAAATTGTCTAAAAAGTATGGCTGAGCTGGCAAAGTTCAGATCAGCTGCTGTGCTAACGGCGAAGTATATGGGAATGGATGGTCAGGTTTTAATTCAGTATGTTACTGCTGAATGTGACAAGTATATTGAAAGGGAAGATAGGAGGTTAGCTGAAGAGAAGAGGTTACAAATTGAGGCTGATAGAGAACTTAAGAGGCTGCAGATTGAGGCAGAAGATAAAAAGGCCGAAAGGGAAGCAGAAGATAAAAAGGCCGAAAGGGAGGCAGAAGATAGAAGGTTGCAAAGGGAGCACGAATTACGACTAAGGGAGCTGGAGTTACACGGCCAGGCTCCTGAAAATGGTGCCAGCCCTTTTGCCTCAGATGCTGCAGCTGGTCAGGTGCCTCAAACTCAGCTATGGGGTTTCATTTAGACCATTTTGTTGAGAAAGACGATGACATAGAGGGGTACCTCAGTCGTTTTGAGTTATTAGCTACTACATATGGGTTAGAGAGAGAGAGAGGTGGAGTTTAAAGTTATCACAGGGACTGAGAGGTACTTCTTATGAAGTATTTGCTAAAATGAACAGAGAAGACCAAGACAATTATGACATGCTAAAGCAGGCTTTGTTGTTAAGATACGAAAAAAATGGTGAATTTTATCGTAAGAAATTTAGAAATGCCAAACTGTTGTCTTGGGAGACATACCACCAATTCTCTGCCAGACTGGAAACCTATTTGGAGAAATGGACTGCTCTGGGGAAGACCCAAGATCTTAAAGAGATGATCATGATAGAGCAATTGAGAGAATCCATGGCTCCAGACTTGAGAAAATTTCTCATGGAACAAGGTGCAGAGAGGTTGGGGGAGGTTTTAAATGTCGCTGAGAGGTATCAGGCAGCCCAGGCAGAGGTAAGTGGTGCTAAAAAGAAGCACATAGATAATTTTAAAACTCCACAGCAATTTAATAAATATGATAATAGAGAACAGGGTAATAAAGGTAGGACAAACCTTGAACGGCCAAGAAATGACTATCGTGACAGAAACTCACAGTTCAATGACCAAAAATATAATGAAAGAAAACCGTCTAACCAAGGAAAAAGATGGTGCAAATGGTGTAAGAAAGACAACCATAACACCGAATTTTGTAGAAGGAAACCTTCAAACATTGCTGCAATGAAGTCGGGGACTCAAAGATTAAAGGTTAATCCTAATGGACAGCAGGAACCTTATCACCCCCCAGTTTGTGAGGATGTTATTTGTAATGGGGTCACCATAAGGTGCCTTTATGATACAGGTTTGGATTATGATTCAGTTGTGAAGTCTAGCCTAGTGGACCCAAGTCAGTATACCACAGAAACAGTGGAAATACAAGGGGCGACTAAGGACATACCACTCATGACACTTCCCATCGGAAGGATAACGGTGAAAACTCGCTATGTGGAAGGAGAAATCAGAGCAGCAGTGATAGTATAACCGCGTATACCGTGAGTTTTCAGATATAGACTATATTAACATAAAATAAATTTTTATAGAAACAGAAGATAAAAGAAAATCTTAACGCAGATGTTCAATTAGGCCAGTTTTAGCTTGGAAACGCCACGCATTATTTTAGGCCAAGCTTCGCTTGCAGAGTTGCGTTAGTCACGTGATTTCTAACCAATGGTTAAGCTCAGTCCTTCCCTTTTCCCAGAAATGAACGGGAGACGAAGCCATGTTTTTAGGCAGTATTGAACTGAGAGCGAAAAAGCAAGGACATGCTTTGTCTAATCAGTGTAGATTTCAGTTGAGGACATCAACTTCAGACACAGTTGTGTATATTTAATTAATTGTGGAAGTGTTTATGGATTCCAAAACTTTGTAAGTAGGAGAAACATAACATACTTAAAAAGATAGAGCTGACGGTCTTAACCCAAGTAGGGCTATGTTCCAAGATGTGCAACAATGAAAACAAAATAGGCATATAATTGACCGATATGCTTACAAAGGAAGATCCTGATGTTGGGAAAAAGGAATGTTGCATCCTAGAAATAATATATTGAACCTTCATGCTGGTTTATAAATGTCGACATGCTATTATGAAAATTTGATGTGGTTACCATTTGACTTAACCCAGTTCTTGTTGAAAGTTAAATAAAACAGTTGTTTCATTGAACACAAATGCTGTTGACGAATCATATGTTTTGCAAGTGGCCATCATACAAATTACTAAAGTATCATACCAAAGCTAATCGCTGCAGGTGCAACACAAACAATAACCATCTGCTCTAAAAATAAAACATCTTAGAGGATTATCCCCGAACCTGGTAAATTCCTGTAAGTCTGTAGAGAGAAATCATCACCTCTAGCAGGCTAGCTAGTATTCAAAATCTAATACTCTCGATTCAAAACAGCAACCCCCACTACCCTACCCGGCCACACATCTCAATTTGGTGCCGTATGACCAGTCCTCTATTAAAGAGCAGAAGGATGATGGACCAATTAATGGAAAATTAGCCGCCGTGAACACCTCTCCTACAGCGACAACGGCTACACCACTTCTAGAAGACACATAGCAGCAACTACAACAACAACTATTTAAACATGGAGAAGTGTTCGACAACCATACAGAACAGAAAGAAGAGAATAGCAATGAGAGACTTCGCTTCAGAATTAAAACGTTGTAGAAGCTACGCAGTCGATTTCCCTTGCATAAGAATAGTAGACGGATTGGTTGCAAAAGTTTATAAGATTGAAATAAAAGAGATTGTTGAAATCAAGCTACAACCATTGAAAGTCAAAGAAGGGAGACCAAAATTGAACTTGAAACAACGAACTGCGCCTGCAGTCACTAGAAAAGAGCCTCAGACAGAGAATGTCGCAGTACAAACGGATGACAGGTTTAAGAAAAGTCTAATTCCAGTCAGGATAAAATCAAGACAAGTTACAGAGGACTTACTTGATTTGTGCAGTGTTGAAATGGTCGATAATACAGAAAAGGTGACATCTGAAGAAGAAGATAAGCTAGAATGCACGAAGAGGTACGAAATGATAGCAAAGTACAGAAAAGAAGTGGAAGAAAGATTTAGAGAGAGAGATAGAAGATGGCAGCAAGCAAATCAGATAGAGAAACAACACCAAACAAAAGCTCACGTAAAACAAATCAAAATTGATAATCACCGACCCATTCCGCCTCTGACGACAAATACAAGACCAGTCAGAAAGCCCACCCTAAATTACAATCCATCCAGTGCAGATTCGTCTGACATATCAGAGTCAGAGACGACAGACTCTGATGAGACCACTGAAGGCTACTTGTCAGACGAACTTGATCATACAACAGACGAAGAGGGCAGAAAATATTACTGGCCGAAAACTGATAAGACAAAGCACAGCAAGACGAAGAAAATTGGCGGAATAGGTCAACCTACAACAGAGGAGCTGACGGCAGAGATAGACGTTATCCTGAGAGATGGTGACTTTGCCGTCCTCTCAATAAGGCTGGTGTATGAATTGCTGGAGAACAAGTTTGCTGTTGATTTATCTACACGCCGAGAAGAATTTCGAGAATTGATAGAAATTGCACTTACACGGTATGAACACAAGATGATCACTACCCCACACGAGAATCAGTTTCCAGCAGCACCCACTAACACTCTGGTTCCAGATGAAGAAATTTGTAAACAAACCACCAACACCCCATACGAGAAAAATTTCACAGATGTATCCATCAGGCCTATTAGAAAGCCAAAATATCGCTATAGACCCACAAGTTACATCTCCCTTAACAACACAGACTCTGACATGGACACTCAAGAAATACCAGAACAACTTTTTTCACACCGACGAAATATCCAATATTCGCCCTGTTCAAACGTACGGTGAGATGATAACCAACAAGTATGAAAGAGACTCTGGTATAGATTCGCCTGGTCCTCGTTGCAAAACGGATACATCATTTGCTGGTACTTCGTCCCCGGAGATTCAAGCAGCTGGCAAACGTACCTGTTTTTCTTCATCAGATGACTCAATCCCTAGCAACAAAATTCCGCGTATACAGCACAACTATATCAGACGAAAGGTTCTGAAGAAACGCTATCATGTTCCAAAACCAAGCCGAGAAGTATTAGGCTCAGCTCTACTAGTCAAAAACAACAGTGTGCAAATTACTGTGCCCATTGTAACCGGTGCTAACGTTCAGCACAACCAGGTCAGAAGAAAAATCAAGGCGAAACATATACCTGCCTCAAAACCAACAGATGTTCCAGCCATACAAACCCCAACCACAGTGAAACCATCACCGCAATCAAATGATGTTAAGCCATCACCGCATTTGTCAATATCCTCGGTGCCCCAACAATCAGCAAATGCAGTGTCGTCGCCTATCACACCCGTCACCACTGCTACTCAGTATGATGCTCGCCTAAGCAGTCGGGAAATTGCAATGCTCGAGGCGATGGAAAAAGTCAAAGACCTCGCAAAGCTATTCTGAAAACACGCCCCTCGAGTCTTCAATGTACATGCCATTCCATGTACGGCCAACGCATATGTGAAAAAAAACCTTTTTAACAATGTACTAACCTTCCTATGTACTTTATTTTCAGTTTCTGACAGTTCAAATGACTTGCTTCCAGACTAAGATGTCAAAAGCCCCACTGAGAAACTTTTTCCAGCCTTAGAATACTGATGCATCAAGACCAGCCCACGGAAGATTTTCTTTAGATAGTATAGTTGTGAAATAAAAATAACAAAACAATTGATAACACACGGTGTTACGAGTTTACAGACACCCTTATTTAGTTACAGACATTTTCTTAATATTTAGAATGTTACACAACCTTACCTATAACACATGTGTCACACTATTCTGTTGTAACATTGATCTACACTTTTGTAACTGATCATATTCCACGCTTCATTCACCAGACTTCTTGTCCTTACAGATCCAGAGTCCTGTATTTTCGCATCTTGGTGCATTTTCATGCAGACACTTTACACCAGTACTTTTTCTTACCCCATACTAATATTTCTTTGATCTATATTATGCTAAATTCCTTTATATCTATCACCTTGATCAATCATACTGTTCCCACTATGACATCTGTTAACAGCATATTAATTCATACCCAAAACTAGTATTGCATGTTATGCTATTTTTCTCCACAGGATTATTTATTTTTTAAAAATGTACATTATTATTTTAGACCCAGATGTATATTAGTACTGTCAAGAATTTTAAACATTCTCCTAAAGAGATTCCATATCCCAACCTTGACTCTCTATAATAAGATTTCCTTCACCCCACTGTTACACCATCTTTAACTTACTATTTTTCCTTTCCACTATATTGAGACGACATTCTAGACTTGTGATTTTTTTTTCAATCCCAATCATATTCATTCCTTGGAATTACAATCATGTTGTAATCAGGAGATCCTTGATGTACCCTTTCCTCGCCACTTATTGACAACAGATACTGCTACAACATTCATTCTATTCTAACCTAAACTATTACTTGCAGCCCTATTGGTTAGGATTTACTATTAGAAATGTTGATAGTATATCTGGTGTTTAGTGATTGATTTTTATCATTTTTTAGTACTTGTGATACAAACAGAAAAGAAATCACAAGAAAAGAAAAGAAATCACAAGAAAAAAAAAAAGAAATGAAAAAGAAAAAAAAATTAAAAGAGACACAACATAACAGAAAAATGAGAAGAGAAAAACAATTGGAATTTTTTTTATATAAAATGTATTATGTGTATATGCCACCCTCACACATTTTGACGATGATAAGCCAGTATGGTAAAACATTGACTGCCCTGAGGTTAGCAGCAGACATAAAAGAAAAGAAAAAGAGAAAATAAATCACCATTTCAGAGTGAGAAATTAGTTTTTACTCCTACTGCCCATTACCAGTCATACACCCCACCAGCTTGATCCCTGATACTCCAACAATATTTTGTTGATATCACAAGTACCCCAATGACATTTGCGCATGCTGATTTTCTGCAAATGAAGAATCCCTTGAGAGCATTAGTATATGCTAACCCCAGATTGAACAAATTGCACCTATTTGTTGATGATGCCTTTGCCCATGTTAAAGAAATAGCATTTGCACATGCTGACCTAGCAAATGAAATACCCCTTTACAGCATTTGTATATGCTGAACCCACATTAAATACCCCATTACCGGACGATAACCACTAATGACACATGAGATGAAGAAGCAACAGGTTATGTATGATGAAAATGCCATTTTATATTAAGGTGAAACTTTATGTTGTCACAACTGAGATTTTGTTGTAATGTTTATGCACAAAATCCCCCACATTAACATTGGAGGAATAATCTTAGTCTTTCGTGGTTACGAGATAAGACAAAGAGATAATGGAATATTTTATGAATACCATGGACATGGAACAAATCAGAGCAGATGATTGTTACACATATGAGGACCATATTTGAAGTCATTATTGAAGGATTATCAGTAGACAAGGACCAATAGATTATGATAATCCCATGGAACCACAGGTACTAAGGACACAAAATGGAGATTAAATAATGAAAAAAAAAAAATAATAATGACTGAATAATTGCTATGCCCAGAGGTAAAGGAAATAGAGATACATCCGCATTTTTGGAGAAGATATCTCTTTGATTTGTGCTCATTGCCTTTGTAAAATGAACATTGTTGTATAACAAATGACTATTCCCTATCACGAATTACAGAATGTTGTAAGATAGTTGAAATAAATTGACGATTTAATATACTCATAACATACCCAGAATTACAGGAGAGAAAATAAATAAATGATTGATGAAATTGGACGTACTGAGATTTGCTCACCCCGAGGATATTGAAAAAAAAAAAAAACAATGTTATCCCAAGGATAGACATGTCACAGATATATCATGAAGATATTATGACATAAGAAAAGAATACCTAGATTGGAAATGCTGCAAACTTTGTCAACGATACCATGAAATAGACCCCCGCCCCACACTTAAGATAACTGACGGACGAGATTTTTGAATCATAAGTACCATAAGTCACCCATCTGGCTGTAGTCAGCGGATGTTACAGGCACCACATAACTCTGACTAACCTTCGACCTGCGAAGGCAGAGGTGGTGTCGAAATCCTGAAAATATGTACAAAAGTATTTTACCTCATATTGCGATAAAATTATGAAAGTTTTGTTGATGTTTACAAATGATTAGTCGATGTGTTGTTGATAAATATATTGTTAGATGTCATACATTGAAAGTCAATACTGATGAATTCCCAGTATAAACAAGAAGACTAGGAAAGGTCCACACCTATAAAATATTGGAGCACCACATATATATGGAGAATATGGGATTTATAAAAGAAAAAATAAAGGAAATACAAAATGGTATACAAGGATAAACAAGTGATAACAGATACATATTGTCAAGGATACCAGGTTATTTAAAAAAAATAAATGAACAAGTACAAGTAATGAGATTTTTAATCATTTTATTTGGTACATTGTAATTGCTTATCAGAATAAATTGTTACATTAAGGTTTGAAAATGATTATGTACAGTCTGAAATAGTCTCCCATATGCAATAATAAATAACAAAAGAAAGCATGATGGATCACCACGGTTAAATTAACTGACTTATACAATTGGATCGTCATTTGCAAAGATGATGTGGATATTTTGGAGAAGAAAAAACGGGAATACTTTCTACTGCAATATACATGGAGTGCTTACTCAATAAATAAGTTAGGACCAAAACTTATTAAAACACCAGGAGTGAAAATAACATAAAATTTTGAACCACAGTATTTAACTCTGATGATGTTCGAGCGAGCTTCAGATTTCTCAGCATGTCTCTTGCTCAGGGCAAGGGTCTTGTACTAAGAGTTTATCAACTGATGATGATGATGTCTGCTTCCATCCACTTATATTTATCATTTGGTGGACATCATTAACTGGAAAAAAGGAGGTCTTTATCAACAGTCAAGCTATAGCTAGCTTAGCCATAGTTTAACTTTAAATCAAGGCTGTGGAGTCGGTCTTTTTTTATTTGTTAGTGGAGTCGAAGTCGGTTAAAAATAAAAAAAGGTCCGGACTCCCGACTCTGAATTTGATGCCATATTGACTAGTAAAATACTACAGTCGGAGTTGGGAATCGGGACTTCTAAAATTTCAGGAGTTGGAGAATTTTATGGCCGATTCTACAACCCTTGTTTCAACTGGTTTGAAGAACAGGCGTAGCATAGTTCACACTTAGTTAAGTGAGTAAAAGATATTATCAGATACTACTGTGGAGAGTGAAGTTTTAGAGACTTAACTATACCAGATGTCAGCTTTATGAGGTACAGGTGACCTGTACCCTTCTTCGCTGCCTTCGCCTTCCCTAAATCAAGCGCACAGCTAGGCTCTCAATTACAGCTGGATAGACTGAAATCTGCCAGGTTTTAAACCCAGCACCTTTGCCTAAGGAAGCAAAAGCTGTATCGGCTCTACCAGTCGACGCTTCAGTAAAGTTAAGTCAGAAAAGACCAAATGTAAACAAAATTAAAGAAACAGTTGTCACAATTTCTTTGCGTTGTTGTTATTAAACGCAACAGTTTGTCAAGTTTCGAATAGACAGTCGGTACCTTTGCTTAAACTTGTCTCGGCGGGGGGGAAGAGAAAGTTGGGGGAGGGTGAGAAAACAGGGGCGGAGAGAACTGAAGGTACGGAACTAACTTCTGAATCAATACTGATGAGGGCCTTTTCCTCTGGGCCATTAATTGCAATACGAGAGGCTGAGGCTGATGTAATGGGCTGAAAATAGTCTGATTGCTACGCGCGGTTGCGACAGGAGAGGTGGAAAGAAAGAGTAAGGGTAAAGATTAAAGAATGAGTGATGAAGACTGAAGAGGAGTGGAGCACGCTGGGAGAGGTGCCTCCCTCATTGTGATGACAGTATTTAAAATAGTACGGTAACAGTAATGGAAGTATCTGAGGAAGAATCTGGAACAAGCAAGAGTAAAGGACAATGAGTGAAAATGAAAAATACAAAGAAATACTTGGATGCAGAGGCGTCCCTCAAGTATTTGGCACCCGGGGAGGATCATACCATTGACACCCCCTCCCCTATAAAGGAACTCACTTGCAAGTACATTTTTAACAGTAAGTACTATCATAATAGTGTCAGATGGCATCCCATTCATATCTGTCACCCGGGGCGGACCACCCCCCCCCCCTTCGCACCCCCCTTAGTACGCCACTGCCTGGTTGAAACACAAGCAACACTATCGAGAAATACTTGGATTAAATACAAATAAGAATATATAGAACTATTTCAAGTAAACACAAATAAAACAGCCCCCCCCCCCCCTATGTCTTTTACCGTAGGAGTTTCAGATCAAGTACCGCCTTGTAATGCTATCAACTGGTTTGCTGAATTTGTGTAGCTATTTCCTATACTTCTGCGTCACTGTCAGAGCGATTTTTCTTCACCTCTGCGCTTATTTCTTCACATCAACGTGCTATGTGTATATTTTCATTGTATGCTTCACGTTTGTCTGTTACGTTTAATTATTTCTCATCAGTGCTTAATTTCTTCGAAAAGTTAAAAAAAAAAATAAATGAAAAAATAGTTCTGGAGTTAGCTCTTACCAATAGATTAGAAACACAGGACGTTTCAGGATTCCTCTTGGTCAGACACAAACAGGAAACAAAGATGATAAATATAGAAAAGCCTTGAGGAAATAAATAAACAAAGGCCAAGAATACACAAGATAAAAAAACAACAACTAATTAACAAAGAAGAATACTAAACACAGCTGATAGAATAGTCTGGCGCACTCTCTTCCAAACCTCTACACCTCACTTTAGAAGAGGAACGACTAAGTAAGTAAGTAAATAAGAATACTAAACAGGAAAGAAATTTAAACACAAAGACATTAACTACAAAAACACAGCAAAGAATCAAAAATAATTTTTCTTTTTAAATGAATGAATGAAAAAAATGGACAGGTGTAAAAATTATGCTAAAAGGTCAAGGTAATCCTATAGCAGATACTGACGTAGGGTAGGGAAGTGTTAGGAACTTTACTATACAAGTTCTCAGCTTTTACGAGGTGGGATCACGGTTCCTTTCCTTGCCACCTTTGCCTTCCCTAACTCGAGAGCCGGGAGGAGCTCCTGCCTATTGCGGCAAACTTACCGGGATCCGGGTTTGAAACTTGGTAGCGGTCACACTCCAGTCCACCTAGCTGTAAATTGGTATTCGACTCTGCTACTGAGTTAGGGAAGGCAAAGGCAGCGAGGACGATTACTAGTCATTCCACGTCAACAAAATTAGACCTAGTATACTGAGTCTCTAACAATTCACTCCTCACTACGGCAGTATCTGCTATGAGACTACATTTACCTTTATATTTCTGACCTGAATAACAAGCAAATTAATTTCGTATAAGTCAAATGTACAGAATAAATATAATAATATATGGATAATACAGGGTGATCGAAAAACCTCTTTTTTTTTTTTTTTTTTTAGAAAGTTTTGCCTCGTTTTGGCGAGGCGCGTCCCGTTCAACCCAGTCGGTTATATTAGGGCGCATGTCCAAAAATTTTTTTTATTTTTTTTTTAAGCTCGCATGAATCGCAGTGGAGCACGCCTGACCCCGGCCCTGGCTAAGACACATTGATCTTAGCCAAGGCCGGATATTAGGGGGCATGTCCAAACATAAAAGACCCTTAGATCTGGGATGATCATTAAAATGAAGTTTCGAAAAGTCTCTCCGCAGTGGGTTCAGTGCTTTAATAATATGAATGTAACATTTTATGATACAGTAAACAGTATTATTTTAATTGACTTTAATTAGATTTACTTTACTGCTACATAAAAGTAGTATTTTTATTTTATTTTCGCATAAAGCATTAGTCCAGCAGAATGGAAGGAAGGATATCTGGTTAAGTTGCCTAAGAAAGGAAATTTACAAGAGTGCACACATTATAGAGGAATAATGTTACTATCAGTGCCAGGAAAAGTATTAAATAGGATTATCCTTGAGAGATTAAAAGAATCCATCGACAAGAAACTGAGAGATGAACAAGCAGGTTTTCGACAAAACAGATCCTGTACAGACCAGATAGCCACTTTGAGAATAATAGTTGAACAAAGTCTGGAATGGAATTCACCATTATACATCGGATTTGTGGACTACGAAAAGGCATTTGACAGTGTAGACAGAGAATCACTTTGGAAATTGATGAGGCATTATGGAGTTCCCCTGAAGATCATTAATTTAATGAAGAAAACATATGAAGACATGACATGCAGAGTTCTTCATCAAGGACAGCTTACAGAACCGTTTGGGATAAGAACAGGAGTGCGACAGGGATGCCTCTTGTCTCCATTTCTGTTCTTATTAGCAATACACGGGGTTATGAGAACATCAACAACACACAACAGAAATGGAATCCAGTGGACTCTGACTAAGCAGTTGGATGATCTGGATTTTGCTGATGACTTGGCTCTTTTGTCCCATAACCGTAATCAGATGCAGGACAAATTGAAAACACTCGATGAGAGGTCACAGCAATTGGGTCTGAAAATACACAGGGAAAAGACAAAGATAATGAGAATAAATGCAGGTAATGAAAACAGGGTTGAACTTGAAGAAGCACCAATACAAGATGTAGAATCGTACACATATCTTGGCAGCAATATAGACAAAGTTGGAGGGACAGACAATGATATCAAAATAAGAATACAAAAAGCAAGAGGAGCTTTCATTGCATTGGAAAATACTTGTATATGGAGATCAAGAGAAATCGGATCCAACAGGAAAATAAAAATCTTCAACTCAAATGTGAAGTCAGTCCTATTGTATGGCTCTGAGACATGGAGAACAACAAAGACAACAACCAAAAAGCTACAGACTTTCATAAATGGGTGCTTGCGTAGAATAGAGGGATTACGTAAAATGGTATGACAAGGTTACCAACGTGGAACTGATGACAAGAACTAAACAAGTGCCAGTGGAACAAGAGATGAGAAGAAGACGATGGCGATGGATAGGACACACACTGAGGAAACCTGTTGATAGCATTACAAGGCAGTCCTTGTTTTGGAACCCCCAGGGCAAGAGAGGCAGAGGTAGACCAAGAAGCACATGGAGAAGAGAGCTGGAAACAGAGATGAAAATGATAAGGAGAACGTGGAAAGAACTTGAGATGATGGCACGTGACAGGAGGACTTGGCATGTGTTTGTTGAAGGCCTATGCTCCTTTGGGAGTGGAGGGTTATGAATGAATTAATGAATAAAGCATTAGTGTCTGTTTAAATAATTTAAATTGCTATGTAAAAGAAAGAAATGTAGAGTTGTAAATTACGACCTTTTAATAATAATTTTATCATTTGGATTGTTTCCCTTGATTCGTAGTATTCAAGCACTGAACCCACTGCGGAGAGACTTCTCGATCACCCAATATATCCGATAGACAAATAGACAGTGAGATGAAGAGGGAAGTAGAAATTGCAAGGGGAGAGCAGTTGGTAATATGAAGTTAAGGTGAGTTATAACCCCTTTATTGATTTCAGCAGGGAAACAATGAACGAACAATCGAGCGGGAGCAGGTGTTGATAATTTCAAATGAGGCGCGTTATGGCACATTTATTGATCTGAGTCAGAAATTATTGTATAACTTTGTATAACAAGCGTCTGCCTCAGACGCTGTGCAAGGTATGGGTAACCGGTAACGGTTCTCTTTAGACATTATGGTGACCTCCCCTTGCAAAGGAATGAGAACCCAAACCCTATTCGTACATGGCCAAGACAAACATTACAAGAGTTATAACAAAGGTTAAAGGTAGTCCAATAGCATATACTGTCGTAGGGGAGTAAAGTGTTACAGACATCACCATACTAGGTCCAGCATCGAGAGGTGGGGGGTGACCAGTGCCTGTCCTCGCTGCCTTTTTCTACCCTAACTCAAAGTCAGGTACCCATGTGGACTGACCTATACTGTATAATAGGGGAACAACAGAAGTGATTGCGTCATTAATAGACTGGACTGCCCATGGTAAACTTCCGGTGTTATGTGTTGCGGGTCGCACTAATGACCCGTCATCGAAGCATCATTTGTTGGTGATGGCAGGGAGGATGGTGTGATTCGCTTGCATAGCTGGGCGTGGTTGTCGCGCGGAGGGTCCTGGGTTCGGGTCCTCGGTGGGCCACTCGCGTCTGTTGTTTTTCTGTTGTCTGGTTTTCTACTTCTTTGTTTCTTACGAGTGTCTGAAAACACGTGACCTTGATGTTTGTCTAATATTTATTTACAGCTGGGTAGACTGGAGCGTGTCGGTACCGTGATCCAAACCCGGCACCTTTGCCGCTACAGACTAACGCTCTAACCACTCTGCCAATCGGACGCTCATCTCCATGTGGGGAGGATCAAACAAAACAAAAAATGTCCTTCAAGACTGTCGGCTTCAAGAGAGAAGCAGCATGGCAGCATAACCTTCTTCAACCTAGTTGAGGGAGAAACTGTATGCTGACGAGAGAAGCCCAATGCTTCTCTAGTTAAACAACTACAACAACAACTAGGACAAAAGAAAGAAAATAACCTACGTTACGGCCATAAAACCTTCATCAAGGACAAAAAAAAAACAAAAAAAAAACCAGAAAGAAAAGAAAGTGAGATTTAATTTTTTTTTCAAACACGAAAAAAATGTGTATCATACAACAAATACTACAGCTTTATAAGGGAGCCGTGGTAGCGCAGTGGTTAGTGCACTGGCTTCCTAGCTCGGTGGTCCGTGGTTCGATCCCCAGTTGAGGTGGGATTTTTTAGACCACAAACGGCTCCGGGGTCGACCCAGCCTCATGAATTGGGTACCAGAGTAACTATGGGAAGGTTAAGGCGGCCGGCGTGATGCTGACCACATCACCCCTAGTGTGCCGATGGTCAAGAAAATATGGGCCTGATACCATATTCCCAATATGCCTCAATGGGCGTGTAACGTTATGCTTTACTTTAAAGCCACAAAGCCTTCATCAAGGACACACACAAAAAGAAAGGATAAAAAGTGAGATTTAATTTTTTTAAACATGAAAAATAAATATGAATCATACAACATATACTACAGCTTTATAGGAGAGACAGATGTCGTTACTTGAGAGCGAACCGCTACGAAGATGAATTATATTGCTGACTTCTTTGAACAGTAAATAATAAAAGACAATGGGTAGGTAACAGGGACTCATAGGGCAAAAAGAAAAA
This sequence comes from Oreohelix idahoensis, assembly GCA_024509875.1. Lineage (NCBI taxonomy): Eukaryota > Metazoa > Mollusca > Gastropoda > Stylommatophora > Oreohelicidae > Oreohelix > Oreohelix idahoensis. The sequence goes on along the minus strand of JAMPIV010002227.1, from coordinate 673,292 downwards.
TTACACTAGACAAAAGAAAAATAAGAGAAGTGAAATGCTGAAGTGGAGAATCGAACCAGAGACCTTCCGAACAGCGTCATCGACTGGCTGCAGACATGACTCGTGAAAGAAGTTTATTTATTTCATTGTTTATATCACGAGGAGTAGTATCCAGTCGCTAAGCGTCGAGTGGCAGTGTAGTGGTTATAGAGCTTGCGTCAGGGTAAAGTTCGAAACCTGGTAGTGTGCACATTCGAGTCTTTCTAGCTGTAAATGGGTACCTGACATTGCTGATGAATTAAGGAAGGGAAAGGCTGCGAGGAAGGCGCGACCTGTTCCCTTCCTCTCTGTCTTTGCCATCCTTAACTGAAGAGCAGTCATGTACTCATTCTTACAGATGGTTAGACTGAAGCGTGTGTCGGGAGAAATTCTAATCCACATATATCAATTATAAAGTAAATGTAAAGCCTAACGCATTAATTCAATAAAAGGAAAGAGGAATGGTAAAAGAACAGTGCTGTCACAATGGAGTACAAAAATCCCCTTTTTCTACTTCGTCTGCAAAATTGTAACGCTTTCACGTTTGATAGTAAAGCCTACAGCAGCATACACGCGTTTCTATAAATAAATTTTTTTCAAATAGACAGTGATAAAAAACACTACCAATACGAGGTTAGGTTTTAAAAAACATGGTTAATGCTTATTAGGAAACATGACCCAATACTGTTTTACGTCTGAAATCCTGACTTTAGCCTGACAGTACAGAAGACACCCCATCGTATCGAAGTGAACGGGTGGTAGAAGAAAATACATATTTTGAACGCAGCCACTTAGCTCCATTAAAATTATATATTTGGGTTCCTTAGGACTTGCTGACAAAGAATATGTTAAGTGTTACGCAAATAGTCTAGGAATTAACAAATTATAGCCAAAATAAAATAGTGAGGTTGTCTGACAGCACCAGATCATATTTGCTCAGTGGCATGTTTTAAAACCACTATTTTACGGGAAATAGGCCAACAAGTTAAATCCGATTTGATTGGCTAGAAGAATATGTAAGGCGAAACATGATTAGTCGAATGCAAATACTATTTTTGGTTGTTAAGGGAAACGGTAGGAAGGGTAAATTTTTTCAAAAGCTTTTGTAAACATGGTCCCATTGGTTAGACCATTTGATATAGTCAATTAGGAGCGTCAGTTCAGGGCCACATTTTGAAAATAAACTTACCGAGAAGCAAGTGCGTTGAGATCCAGCTCATATTTTTCTAATGAAAGCCTGGGACAGAGGCAGATCGGAATTGTGCCATAACTCATCGCCAGTCAACGTATTTGTTTAATATTTCCATGAATTGTGGTAAGCTAGACCTATTTGATATCTTGTTGATGAAAATTGAATGTGAATTGATAATTTATGTCTATATGTGTGTGGTTCAGTAACAATAAACAGAGGCAAAACCTCGATATGGCTCCACCATGAATAAAACTTGTCGGAGAGGAATATATCTGCATGGGATGGCCAAATAGTACTATGACACCTATCTTATTGAATAGAAGGAAATAATGCTGGAATTGCAGAGGCGTTGTAACCATTAGGGAGAGGAATACTGGTGTAAATTGTTTCAGATGAAGCTAACAGTTGGCCTACCGCGCTGAACTCGGTGTTTGTTATGTATTGTGCTTCAGTGTGGAAATAGATTATAAATTAGTTCTGAAGGGAGGTACAACCTTCTTGTTTCAGGGACCGTGGTACTAACTATTAAAGCAGCACCTGGTCTGAGTTTTGCTGAATCCAGAGGCTGGTAGCATACTCCTTGGTCAAATATATCGACCAGTGTTGGTTCTCAAGAACACGGTGAAGCAAGCGAGCAGTGGAGACTGTTTCCTGCCGCCCACACAGAAGTTAAGATTCGTTGGCCAGAGCAGCTCAATCTTGTGTACCCCCCCCCCCCCTCAAAAATTGACTATATATTAAATAAAGAGGGACACTTATTTGTTTCAAATGACAGGAACTGTGAACTTTTCCAATACTATTTCCACCAGAAACAAACACTTGAAGTCATGATGACAAACAACCACCTAGCTTGAAAAAGCCAGTATTACCTCATAGTACTACATCACAACTTACACACATATTGTAATAATAATAATATATGTCAATACAAAGATCATTTCTATAAATTTTGTACATACAACATGTAATTACATTTGATTGTGATTCCTGGTTCACTCTGTAGTTGAATCGGGATATTTAATATTTGAAGGAATTAATACATATTTTTAAAAGTTACCCTTGACTTATTAAGATAGCCTTATAGAGTGTTCTATGTATGTGAGTGTCACAGTGTTGTAAAGTATTTGATTTTAATTAAAGTATTTATCTGTCTGTTGTTGTTGTGACTTACACTTCATCATTATCATAACCCTAGACATTCAACGTAGTCATTACAATATTCCAGAATAAGCCTGACTGAGGTATAAATGTGGTAGCAAGTAAGGTTATCTGTAATACACCACACTTATTAGATACAGATACCTTCACAGCTGATTTCAGTCAGTACACTAAGTCCCCTATAAATATTTATACCATCCCACTTTACCACATATATTGGGGTCCTGTCCGGGATTTTGAATCTTCTCCTATTATATATATTGGGGGTAATTCACTTCAGGGAATAATAATATAAAATTAAAAGGTATCCTTGGGTGGAAATAAATAAGGTTGAGCTCTCAGTGCTTGTGGTTGTCCTTAGATAATTAGTATAGATTAAATTGTTTAACTTAGACATTGTATAAATTTGCCTGTTAAGAAAATGGTCGACTTGGCAAAATTTCGATCTGCTGCTGTGCAGACTGCTAAAGAGTTAGGAATGGACGGGCAAGTTATGATTGCTTATGTCACTACTGAATGTGACAAATATACTGAACGCGAAGAAAGAAAATTTGAAGCTAAAAGAAAGTTACAGGCTGAAAAAGAAATTAAAAGGTTGCAGATTGAGGCTGACAGAGAGGCTAGAGCATTGGAGGCGGATCGTGAGGCGGAAATAAAAAGGCTCCAATTAGAATAAAAAAAGGCAGAAAGGGAAGCCGAGGAAAGAAGACAGGCTGCAGAAAGGGAAGCAGAAGACAAGAGATTACAAAGGGAAGCAGAAGATAAGAGATTACAAAGGGAGCACGAGTTACGACTAAGGGAGTTGGAATTTCAAGGCCATGCTCCTGAAAATGGTGCCAGTCCCTTTACCTCTGATGCCACTGCTAATCAGGGAGCCTCAACCTCAGCTATGAACTTTCATTTAGATCATTTTGTTGAGAAAGAAGATGATATCGAGAGCTATCTAAATAGGTATGAACTGTAAGCTACCACGTATGGGTTAGAGAGAGAGAAAGGTGGAGCTTAAAGTTATCACAAGGGCTTCGTGGTACGGCTTATGAAGTTTTTGCCAAATTGAGCAGAGATGATCAAGAAAATTATGACATGCTAAAGCAGGCTCTTTTGTTAAGATATGAAAAGAATGGTGAATTTGTATAGAAAAAAATTTAGGAATGCTAAACTACTGTCAGGTGAAACCTATCACCAGTTCTCTGCACGGTTAGAGACATACTTGGAGAAATGGACTTATCTGGGGAAAACCCAAGATCTTAAGGAAATGATACTTATAGAACAATTAAGAGAGTCCATGGCTCCAGACCTGAGAAAGTTTCTCATGGAACAAGGTGCAGAGAGACTGGGTGAGTTACTGAATGTCGCTGAAAGGTATCAAGCAGCTCAGGCAGAGATATCAGGTAATAAAAAGAAACAGGTAGATAATTTTAGGGCACCACAGAACTTTAATAAATTTGATCCTAGAGATCAGAACAAAGGTAAGCACCAGTTTGATAGGCCACGGTATGACAATAAAAATAAAACCCCACAATTCGATGAAAGGAAATTTGATGAAAGAAAATCTTTCAACCAAAAAAGGAGGTGGTGTAAGAATTGTCGGATGGACAATCATGATACTGACCGTTGCAGAAGGAACCCTATAGTAATGGCCACCCTTCAGGTCAGGTCGACCTCTAGAAAGGAGGAGGATATCCTGATAGATACCACTCCAGAAGAGATGAGGAAGGCACAGGCTGGGGATAAGACCCTCAAGCCTTGTTTCAGGAAATTGGCAACTTGTCATACAACTCCAGGCAAGGGAGATTTTTATATGAAAAACAAGTTGATGTATAGGAAGGCCGGAACTAGATCCAATGGTCACGGACAGTTGGTTCTTCCAAAGACATATAGGGCAGAATTAATAAGGAGCTTACATGTGAAAAAAGATGGGGACCATGAGAAAATAGGTACCATCATTCAAAAGGTAGCTCAAAATTATTATTGGCCCAAGGCAAGGTGGGACATTGATAATTTTGTTGAGAGATGTGGCATAGCACATGAGGGAACACCCACAAGTGGGAACATTGATCAGGACCTGGATACGCCACGGGGCAAACGTAGGCCTGACAATAGAAGGAATAATAAAGTGGACCAAGTGGAATGGGAAGCCCCTTTTCACGGACAATCTTCAATTGACTGTTTTACAATGGCCACGATGCAGCGAGTGCAAAAAGATGTCTTACCCCAGGATAAGCCGAAAATCCCTCACTCGGACTTATGTAAACTGGAGGAAGAAGATGTAGAGAGGAAATCTCTCATCAAGAATTCTAAGTGGGGAGACAGCCCCAAGAAAAGAATTGGTAGCGGTCGATTTGTAAATGATAATTCTGGGAAGAAAAATCATCACTACAGAGCTTCGAGTGAAAAGGACCCGACATGTGCCAGGAAAAATAAGTTTCCGAATTTAAAAGTCCATATGTAACTCTGTTAAGAACGTGGACTGATGAACAGGCAGAGGAACATATTACATCCTCATACCAATATGTGAATGAGCTGACCACTCGTTTAAAAACTGGCTGGAAACTTGCCAATGAAAATTTGAGACAAGCCAGGAAAAAACATGCTGCCAATTACAACAGGAAAGCTAAAGACAGAGATTTGGCTGTGGGAGAGAAGGTACTGCTTCTTCTACCCGATAGTCAGAATAAGTTACATATTGGATGGCAAGGTCCATATACAGTTCTAGAGAAGGTGTCTAGAACAAATTATAAGATAGATAAGAAGGGGAAAGAAAAAATCTATCATGTGAATCTCCTGAAGAAATATTTGGAAAGAGAAAATCCAGGAGACTGAATGCTATCACAGAAGGTAAGGTGGATCCATTGCCGGATACAAATCAGTTGTTTGCCAGGCTAAATAAAGCTAAATATTTCTCAAAAGTGGATCTGAGTAAAGGATACTATCAGATTCCAGTAAAGCCTGAGGTTAGACCATACCTAGCTTTTAGTACCTCAGAGGGACACTATGAGTTTAACAGATTGTCATTTGGATTGAAGAATGCGCCTAGTGTCTTCTCTAGAATGATGAGAAAATTGTTGGATCCTCTGAATAATCCATGCATCACAAATTTCATGGATGATATCCTTATAGCAACAGAAACATTTGAGGAACACATTGACTCTCTGAACATGCTGTTTAATCGACTTAGAGAAGCGAATTTAACAGCCCAACCAACCAAATGTTGCGTTGGATGTCAAGAATTAGAATTCTTGGGACACACAGTCCATCAGGGAAACATGACCCCTGACCCCAAGAATTTAGAGAAACTAAAGAAAGCCCCGAGGCCACAAATTAAGAAAGACGTGAGATCCTTTGTCTCATTATGTGGTTTCTACCAAAAGTATATCAAAAACTTTAATTCCATATGTGCACCGTTAACTGATTTTACACGCAAATGAAATTCAGATCGAATTACATGGACAGCACAATGTGAATTGGCATACCAGGAATTGAAGGAAAAGCTCACAAGCAAACCTATTTTGAAATTACCTGACTTAAGTCAAGAATTCGTTGTAAGAACGGATGCCAGTAATATCGGGTTAGGTGCGACCCTGTTACAGAAATCAGATGCAATGGATGGGGAATTAACCCCAGTGGCATATGCTAGCAGAAAGTTGAATAAAGCTGAAACAAATTACTCAACTAGCGAAAAAGAATGTCTTGCAGTAATATGGGCGATAAAGAAATTCAATATTTATCTGTATGGGAAGGCATTTAAGTTGCAAACGGATCACAAACCCTTGTCGTTTCTAGCGCAGGCTAGGCATGAAAATTCGAGGTTACTCAGATGGTCCTTACTTTTGCAGCCATTCCAGTTCAGCATAGAGTATATTTCTGGAAAAAACCAACCTGGGAGCGGATTTTCAAAGCCGCCATCCGTGTGTTGAAAATCACCGTAAGCCCCAGGAATAATATTAAATTTCTCTATGTGTATATAGAATTATAGACTGACATATAACGTCTGTTTTAAGTGGGGAGAATTTGTCGTGAGAAATTCTAATCCACATATATAAATTATAAAGTAAATGTAAAGCCTAACGCATTAATTCAATAAAAGGAAAGAGGAATGGTAAAAGAACAGTGCTGTCACAATGGCGTACAAACATCCCCCTTTTTCTACTTCGTCTGCAAAATTGTAACGCTTTCACGTTTGATAGTAAAGCCTACAGCAGCATACACGCGTTTCTAAAAATAAAACTGGTACTGTGTTTCTTAGAAAACCGTGAGATACGCACACTGCTTAATGACCTAGATAAAATACTAGCATTAATGTCATTATATACACTGCGTAATGAAAAGACAGACGGACTTAGAAGAGAGAGATAGAGAGATGAACGGAGGAACGCATGCAATACTACTACAGTCTCGCGATGAAAAAGTGAAAGCGAAAGGCATGAAGCACTAACTTTTTTTTTCAAATAGACAGTGATAAAAAACACTACCAATACGAGGTTAGGTTTTAAAAAACATGGTTAATGCTTATTAGGAAACATGACCCAATACTGTTTTACGTCTGAAATCCTGACTTTAGCCTGACAGTACAGAAGACACCCCATCGTATCGAAGTGAACGGGTGGTAGAAGAAAATACATATTTTGAACGCAGCCACTTAGCTCCATTAAAATTATATATTTGGGTTCATTTTTGGTTGTTAAGGGAAACGGTAGGAAGGGTAAATTTTTTCAAAAGCTTTTGTAAACATGGTCCCATTGGTTAGACCATTTGATATAGTCAATTAGGAGCGTCAGTTCAGGGCCACATTTTGAAAATAAACTTACTGAGAAGCAAGTGCGTTGAGATCCAGCTCATATTTTTCTAATGAAAGCCTGGGACAGAGGCAGATCGGAATTGTGCCATAACTCATCGCCAGTCAACGTATTTGTTTAATATTTCCATGAATTGTGGTAAGCTAGACCTATTTGATATCTTGTTGATGAAAATTGAATGTGAATTGATAATTTATGTCTATATGTGTGTGGTTCAGTAACAATAAACAGAGGCAAAACATCGATATGGCTCCACCATGAATAAAACTTGTCGGAGAGGAATATATCTGCATGGGATGGCCAAATAGTACTATGACACCTATCTTATTGAATAGAAGGAAATAATGCTGGAATTGCAGAGGCGTTGTAACCATTAGGGAGAGGAATACTGGTGTAAATTGTTTCAGATGAAGCTAACAGTTGGCCTACCGCGCTGAACTCGGTGTTTGTTATGTATTGTGCTTCAGTGTGGAAATAGATTATAAATTAGTTCTGAAGGGAGGTACAACCTTCTTGTTTCAGGGACCGTGGTACTAACTATTAAAGCAGCACCTGGTCTGCGTTTTGCTGAATCCAGAGGCTGGTAGCATACTCCTTGGTCAATATATCGACCAGTGTTGGTTCTCAAGAACACGGTGAAGCAAGCGAGCAGTGGAGACTGTTTCCTGCCGCCCACACAGAAGTTAAGATTCGTTGGCCAGAGCAGCTCAATCTTGTGTACCCCCTTCAAAAATTGACTATATATTAAATAAAGAGGGACACTTATTTGTTTCAAATGACAGGAACTGTGAACTTTTCCAATACTATTTCCACCAGAAACAAACACTTGAAGTCATGATGACAAACAACCACCTAGCTTGAAAAAGCCAGTATTACCTCATAGTACTACATCACAACTTACACACATATTGTAATAATAATAATATATGTCAATACAAAGATCATATCTATAAATTTTGTACATACAACATGTAATTACATTTGATTGTGATTCCTGGTTCACTTTGTAGTTGAATCAGGATATTTAATATTTGAAGGAATTAATACATATTTTTAAAAGTTACCCTTGACTTATTAAGATAGCCTTATAGAGTGTTCTATGTATGTGAGTGTCACAGTGTTGTAAAGTATTGTTGATTTTAATTAAAGTATTTATCTGTCTGTTGTTGTTGTGACTTACACTTCATCATTATCATAACCCTAGACATTCAACGTAGTCATTACAATATTCCAGAATAAGCCTGACTGAGGTATAAATGTGGTAGCAAGTAAGGTTATCTGTAATACACCACACTTATTAGATACAGATACCTTCACAGCTGATCTCAGTCAGTACACTAAGTCCCCTATAAATATTTATACCATCCCACTTTACCACAGCGTGACACGAACTGATTTCGAACCGTGTCCCTTTGCCTCGACAAGCTAACCCGAGGCCATCCCATCTCATAAAGCTTTGACCTAGTATAGTCGAAGTCTCGATAATTTCCCCCCCCCCCCCCCTCCTTTACAGCTGTTATAGGCAGGGGTGTACTTAAAGTATTTGGTTCCTGGGGCGGATCCTACCTTTGGCACTACCATAAATAAACACAAAGAAACATACATTATGCTTGCAAGTAGATTTGTAAATATTACAATACTGTCATAATAGTTGATGGCACCCCTCTTCTGGCTGTCAGCCGGATCGGACCCCCCCCCCCCCCCCCCCCTCCCAAAGCACCATACGTAGTACGCTACTGGTTACGGGTCAACCTTTTTTTAATCGTTATATAAATGTGTGCTCACGTTCTTCTTAAAGTTAGAGTGGTAGCAGCCATTTTGCTCCGAGCAATGCGGAAGCACCAGTTGTATGAATGCTTTTTCTTAATGCTAACTTTCTTTCCTTTCTGTTTTTTGTTTGCTTGTCCCCAATGAAGGCTTTGTGGCCGTAACGTAGGTTATTTTCTTGTCCTTTGTCCTAGTAAGACTTACTATCCTTTTCTCCCCTTATTTTTAAGTATACGTTCCGAGATAACTAGAACAGTTTCAGCACACCAATTTAAAAAAAACAAATGTTGTTCCTGGGGATCTGAGGAGAGAAAGTTAAAAAACAAAATAAAAAGACTAATGGTCCCTCGTGCATGTAGTAAGAACTGACTAATACGAGAAGGTTGTGCATGGAGTGGCACCCTATCTCGAGAGTCTGGAACCAAGGCGCAATTTAGTGAAATAGATGATATACATATACAAAGACACGGCCGAGTACCGAGTTAGCTAGTCGAGGCAAAGGGACAGGGTTCGAAATCAGTTCGTGTCACGCTTCAGTCTACCCATCTGTAAAAATGGGTACCCGACTGTGCTCTTGAGTTAGGGGAAGGCAAAGGCAGCGAGGAAGGGAACTAGTTATGCCATCTCGTAAAGCTGGGCCTAGTATAGTGACGTATGTAACACTTATTTCCCCTACTGCAGCTTCTGCTATGAAACGACCTTTACCTTTGTACACAGATAGGGAGAAAGAGACAAATTGTGGCGGCAAATATTGCTAAGACGTGATTAATTTTTTTTCCTTGAAGTAAATAAACAATATGCAGACAGACAAACAGACAAACAGACGGACGGACGGACGGTCAGACAGGCAGGCAGGCAGGCAGACAGACAGACGGACGGACGGACGGACGGACGGACGGACGGACGGACGGACGGACGGACGGACGGACGGACGGACGGACGGACGGACAGACAGACAGACAGACAGACAGACAGACAGACAGACAGACAGACAGATAGATAGATAGATAGATAGATAGATAGATAGATAGATAGATAGATAGATAGATAGATAGATAGATAGATAGATAGATAGATAGATAGATAGATAGATAGAAGCTGCACAGATTTTTCTTTAATGCGATATAAATTTCATCACAATATTAAAATGTAAACACGGAATAAGAGAAGAAGAGAAAAACCACACACAAACACAAAGAGAAGGAGGTAAAAGAGAAAGCAAAAAGTGTACAAGCAGAGAACGAACGAACTATTTTCAAAGAGATACGAATTGGTGAGCGCGCAGGCCTGTTTAACATTCTACCCTTCCACTCTCACTTATCGTGAATACTTGAGAGAGAGAGAGAGAGAGAGAGAGAGAGAGAGAGAGAGAGAGAGAGAGAGAGAACAAGCAGTGCACACATATAGGGAGAATGAAAAACTAGAGATGCAAGCGTAAATATGTCTGAGCTATGATCATCATCATCATGTGCCTCATTGCTCCCTAAGGGGCGTGCGGCATTGCTACAGCTGGCCCCCTTACAGGAAGTGTGAACCACAATATTTTAAGTGCTCGTGCAGCGGTGCTTTTTAAAACAAATTGTTTTGGATGATGAGGTTGTCAGCCCCAGTGGCGTCACTAGGGTTGGTGTCACCCAGTGCGGTAACTTATGGTGTCACCCCCATGGACCTCCTCCCGTACCAGACCATACAGAATCCTTAGTAATGTTGTTTGTACTAATGTTACTCGTAAATCGTAATTCCCGTATATCACTGAATGTAATGGCAACAGTAGTGACATAAACAACTAGCAAAATTAAAATTACACCTTTAAATTACAATGTCATACGCACAGCCTAAATGTATTTAAATTTACAAAGTTTCATGTCGTTAAAGTGAAAATTCGGTAAGAAAACAATAGAATCTGAAGTTAAAACGTTTAAGAACTACATCAAAATTATGTTCATTTCAACGGAAAATGATTTTGTGGTTATAACTAACTACAGGGAAATTTTTATAAAGAAAAAGAATAAATTTCTGCTGAAACACTGCACGCAAATTTTATAGACAGTCATTTTGGTGTCCACCCCTCTGATGGTGTACCCGGTGCGGTCCGCACCCCCCTAGTGACGCCACTGGATAGCACCATTCACAACCCTATATTAGTCACATTTTACGACATGCACGAGGGAGGATTGCCTTTGGTTTTCTTTGGTTTTCTTTCCTTAGAATTCCCCGGGACCTAGACGCGGCTGAGCTATGATACACTATATCATTAACATCAGAATGTTTCCAATGCTCGCAGGGGAAGCATCTAAATGAGCCATGACGTAAGCTTTGTTGCGGGTAAACAATAATAAACTCCATAATATAAGATAAAACACGGCAAAGGTAATGCAATAGACGTTAAGTGTTTTAAAATATCGGCGGTCTGTGTTACTGTGACCTCGAGAGAAATACGCAGCCAAAAATATGACATTTGTAGGGGAAATAACTCATATATTATTTACTTCACAGATAATTTGAAAAGTGGAATTTCTGAACACAGTTATCTGCACATGATTTTTTGGTTTCACGGTTGCCTGTGAGAATTAAAAAAAAAATAGTACAGAAATCCTCGGACACTATGCCAGTCTGTCCGAAGAATAAACGTATAATAATAGTGCAAAACGTGGACAGTCAGAAGTTCCGCGGGAACTGCACTAAAAGTAGACACTTCTGAAGTAGAGCAGACAGCTACGGATAGGTGGACAATTAGAAGTATTGTAAACAATTGCGGTAGGGGTAGACAATAAGATGTACATCAGACTACTGAGATAAAGGTGGACAGTAGGAAGTACAGTAGACAACTGCAGTAGTTGTACACAATTATAAGTACTGTAGCCAACGGGGATAAAGGTACACAATTCAGAAACATAGTGGGCAGCTGCGGTAAAGGTGGACATTTAGAAGTACGGCAGGCACGTGTGGACAATTAGACGTACAGCAGACACCTGCAGCGCAGGTTGACAATTCGAAGTACCGTATAGGAGACAAGTGTGGTATAAGCTGACAATTAGAAGTGTACGAGACAAGTGTGGTACAGGCTGACAATTAGAAGTGTACGAGACAAGTGTGGTACAGGCTGACAATTAGAAGTGTACGAGACAAGTGTGGTACAGGCTGACAATTAGAAGTGTACGAGAGAAATGTGGTACAGGCTGACAATTAGAAGTGTACGAGACAAGTGTGGTACAGGCTGACCATTAGAAGTGTACGAGACGAGTGTGGTACAGGCTGACAATTAGAAGTGTACGAGACAAGTGTGGTACAGGCTGACAATTAGAAGTGTACGAGACAAGTGTGGTACAGGCTGACAATTAGAAGTGTACGAGACAAATGTGGTACAGGCTGACAATTAGAAGTATACGAGATAAATGTGGTACTGGCTGACAATTAGAAGTATAGGAGACAAGTATGGTACAGGCTGACAATTAGAAGTAATGGAGACAAGTGTGGTACAAGCTGGCAATTAGAAGTAATGGAGACAAGTGTGGCACAAGCTGGCAATTAGAAGTATAGAAGACAAGTGTGGTACAATCTGACACTTAGAATTATAGATGAAAAGTGTGGCACAGGCTGGCAATTAGAAGTATAGAAGACACGTGTGGTACATACAAGCTGACACTTAGAAGTATAGGAGACAAATATGGTATAAGCTGACACTTAGAAGTATAGGAGACAAGTATCGTACAAGCTGACAATTAGAAGTATAGGAGACAAGTAAGGGTTGACATTTAGAAGAATAGGAGACAAGTGAATACAGGCTGACATTTAGAAGTACAGTAGACAAGTGAGGTACAGTCTGACATTTAGAAGTACAGGAGACAAGTGAGGTACAGGCTGACATTTAGAAGTACAGGAGACAAGTGAGGTACAGGCTGACATTTAGAAGTACAGGAGACAAGTGAGGTACAGGCTGACATTTAGAAGAATAGGAGACAAGTGAGGTACAGGCTGACATTTAGAAGTACAGTAGACAAGTGAGGTACAGGCCAAAACAAGTAATGTGGATGCCCTGAAAGAGGCCAAAGCGCAAAGAAAACGTATTTCACAAGTTAAAAATCAGCAATTCACTTTTCTGGGGCATGTGATGAGAAGAGGATAGCTGAAATATATCGTAACAACAGGTAAGATTGAAGGAAAAGGAGATAGGGGAAGACAAAGAGAGCAAATACTGGACAGTTTGACATCGTGGCATGGAAAGAAGTCAACAGCAGAATTGATAAATTGTTCGGGAGACAGGAGGTTGTGAAGAGACATGATCTCCTACACCACTAGGCACGGTACTTGAAGAAGAAGAAGATGATGAGAAAAGTCTGAAACTGATCGCCAAAATTGTGAGATAAACAAATGTAATTATGCAGAGGAGATAATGAAGAAGAATTGAAGGTAGATTTTAAAAAAAAAATTATAATAATAACAGAACGAAGCTCAGGGAGAAATTATGAATATCATTATTTTTCATGGTGCTCCTGACAGAGCATTGAGCCACATCTGCAGCATCGTTAGGGAACTCTTGACAAGAACAAGACAAGTACCAGGAACAAGAGACACGCATTGGGCAAACCTGTTGATAACATTACAAGACAGTCCTTGTTCTGGCATCACCATGGTAAGTTAAGGACAGGAACATCCAAAAACCACATGTAGGCAGCTTGAACCAAGCAGTAACACGCTCATTCAGCGGTGGTTGTTGTGGCAATTAGTTGTACATGATGAGGTTGCCAGTAGTCCCATGCACAACCTCAATTAGTCGCCTTGTACGACATGCTTGAGGGTGTAGTTGTCCTATTCTGCTTTGTCTCTGGGGAGACCCTCGGGAACTGCACGAGGCGAGAAATTATTAAAAGGCAAAGGTAGTCCCATAACAGATACTACCATACGGGAGTGAAATGTTAGAGACTTCACTGCACTACGTCCAGCATCGGGAGGTGGGGTGGCCAGTTCCCTTCCACGCTGCCTTTTCCTTCCCTAGCTCAAAAGCAATGTCAGGTAACCATTTACATATGGGCAGACTGCAGCGTGACGGCACTGTGTATCCAACCTGGCACCATTGCTGCGAAAGACCAACGCTGTAACCACTCTGCCAATCGGACGCTCGAGAAGTTATTAGATTTTAGAAAAACCTACATCACAGATAGATTTTCAAAAATCCCACCACAAAGTATAGATATCATTGGAATCTATCAAAACAGTTGTATAAACTGAAAAGAACTGAAGAATTACTACAGGGAGCCTCGCTGGTGTAATGGCTTCGGCGTTGTACTGGCGACCAGGTGTTCATGGTTCAAACCCGGGCGTCGGCGTTTGAAGAAATGTTTACGGCCGGAAATTTGACTGAATAGCCTGAACGGCTCCTGTGATAAACCCTCTGTGGATGGGAAGGAGCGAAGCTCCTGACCGGGTTGGAAGGAAAGTCCTCAGGTTCCCCAGCCTCGCAATGACATGTCATTGGGCCGAAGGGCTGAAAGCCCAAGTGCCGCTGGTTAAGGGAAGGAAGAATTACTACGAGCAACAGCAAACCCAGATAATTCAGACCCAGGTGCTGTGAAAAATATACGCAGACAAAGAAAACATTTGGCATCTCTGCAGAAAAATACAGAAGTTAACAAAGAAATACAAGCCAACATCTGGATGTATGTATAGTAAGAACAGAACACCGCTTAGCACACACAATAACAAGTTAAGGGTCGTTCACGAGGGTCTCAGGCGAGACAAAGAAATAATAGACTTCTGCTCCCTGGTGCATCACGTAAGGGAAGAGAGGGGGGGAACTAACATGAGGTTCTGTAAAGGAAAGGTAACCTCATCATGCAAAAAAAAATTGTTACAGAAACAAATCCTGCTGGAGCTACATGGGACGAATCTCTTACAAGGTATCCTCAATAATTAGTGTTTGCCAGTCTGTGGGATTCCTAACACTCTTCTACGCCGCACACTGCATAGCAAGTACATAGAGTACAGCACGAGAAAACGATTATAAAATAGAAACGTTTTTTAAATTGATTATATATCACGCACGATGACGGACCTTGTGTCTAAGTTGAACTGGGCGCGCTTCGCTAAAATGAGTCAAAACAATTTTTTTTAAACAATGGAACGAAGGCTCCAAAGATTATGAGCCGCAGCAAGATTTTTCTTCCAGGTGTGGTAAAACGGCGCCCCGTGTAGGTCCCGGGGGTCTCTGAAGAGACAAACACAGAATAGAACTGCTGCACCCTCATGCGTGTCTTAGAAGGCGGCTAATATGAAGCTGGCATTGTTATTATGAAAAAACAATTATCACAGAAACGACCGCTGCAAGAGAATGTAACTCCTTGATGCTGGCTTCCTGCGGAAGGACCAGCTGTAGTTGTGGTTCCTTGATCTGTAGTGAGCGTAAAGGAAAACGAAGGTGCTACAACGTTACGACTGGCATTGCTCTACATACTTTGTTAAGTACCAGAATTATTACTTGATAAGTTTAAGAATCACATTTTTTTAACCTAGCCGGATATGTTGTAGCTGTCGAAGGGAAAACAGTAATTTAACTTTAAAAACATTAAATCTAAATTGTTATTTTCTTTGGCACAAACTTACACGAAAGCTGGCGCTGTCACATGAAAGAGACCAATTGAATATACAACAAACCACACTTTGACTCAATAATGGAATGTTATCACAAATCCACACCGAATATACAAATATTGCGTACCTTGTTTAGCACCATTTTAAGACAAATCCGTGTTAAGCAATGGTAATCCTCACGGAACGTCGTTTAACTAGAGTGCGACTGTGCATTTGAATGGACTGTCACGTAAATATCTATCTCTCTTTTACGTCATCCTGCGTCATCAGATCAAGCAATGAATCACTACGCTTATCTCCTCGCGTTATCTGCTAAGTCGACGAAATTGATAACATTAATATTTGCTTACGAGTGCAGATTATCAATAGTCGAAAGAAAAAAAAAATGCACTAAAATATGAAAAGAAGTGAAATTAGATCCATGAGATTTGAACTATGCAGTTGGTGGCGGTTGCTGTGCGGTGTGTTTTAAACTTCATTTATTATTTGATGTCGTTTTCGGCACCGCAAAGCACCTCCACTAGTTGCGTGTATGCATTATGTAATTTAGCAAAATTGATGACGTGAGTGAGTTACTAGGGATGACGTGCGTATGAAAAAGGGCAGTCGATTTCCCATAGCATAAAGTGACATAGGGGGAGTAAAGTGTTAGAGCCTTCACTAGACTAGGTCCAGTTTTACGAGGTGAGGAAAGCAGTTTCCTTCCTCGCCACTTTTGCCTTCCCTAACTCAAAAGCAGAGTCAGGTATGCCATTACAGATGGGTAGAATGAAGCGTGACACTGCCAAGTTTCGATCCCGCAATCCTGTAACTGTGCAGTGAGAGGAAAGCACTCTAACGGCTTAGCCAATCGGACGCTTGAACTGGCAGACTCAAATAGACCATAATGTCTCACCAAGTAACGAGTAAAGGGAGGGAAAAATACGTTCGTTTTAGAGACCCAGAGTTATTGTTATTGCCAAAAGGACTCAAAAGCAGAAAACACATTTTCCATGCTATCTATTGCAAATAATAAAATTAACTGTGTCAGCGCTAGTCAAAACATGAAGGATTAAAACATCCTTTAAAAGGGGTTTTCATGCAAAGTTTAAGCGCTCTCGGATGAATGGGACGTACAGATTTTAAGTATCAAAGATCTGAAACCTCACAAATATTTAAACGTCATATCGAGTTAAATAAAAGTGGAAGAAAATAGTCTTCAAACCGTAGCGACCAAATCGTATATTTCTGATACAAAATGAACGACCACAGTCTAAAATATAAGTATTAAAACCAATAAAACGGTATTTAATCAGTTTTACGAATAACGGTTCACAAGAAACAAGGGACGTTTCGAGTTTTACCCTTCGTCAGCCACAAACAGGTGACAAAGACAAGAATACAAATAGGTACTAAAAAACTATACGGTGATGAGAAATATACAACAAATGAGCGATACAAGCAGATGGAAAAAGTAAACAACAACAGTGATGAGAGAAAAAGAACAATAATAATACAAGAAAATCGTAAAATCTAACAGAAATACCGAAACAAGAAAGTAAATAATCAACGAAACGAAAAAAAGAATTAACAAAACTGATGAACTAATAAAAGTTATTTATTTACAGTCTAAAATACCAGAGACAAGGTTTTATCGTGGGAAATCGGAATAAAGTATCGACCATTGACGTTTGTGGCCTCACCTCGAGTTATAGTCTAATATCGGTATAGCATATCAGCAGCTGGTATGCAAGAAGTGGAACGATTGGGTAAAGATTTCTGCTTGAACTTGGCGTTAACTAGATGTTTGATGTTTTATTTTTGGTGGTTTCCATGAATGTGACCTACTTTAGCCGAATACTTAACTGATAACTCGCGTTCGAAGATTAAATGGGTTGCTACGGAGATGAATTCGATCAGATGATCATTTGGCCTCTTCATTCATTCATAACCCTCCACTCCCAAAGGAGCATAGGCCTTCAACAAACACATGCCAAGTCCTCCTGTCACGTGCCATCATCTCAAGTTCTTTCCACGTTCTCCTTATCATTTTCACCTCTGTTTCCAGCTCTCTTCTCCATGTGCTTCTTGGTCTACCTCTGCTTCTCTTGCCCTGGGGGTTCCAGAACAAGGACTGCCTTGTAATGCTATCAACAGGTTTCCTCAGTGTGTGTCCTATTCATCTCCATCATCTACTTCTCATCTCTTGTTCCACTAGCACTTGTCTAGTTCTTGTCATCAGTTCCACGTTGGTAACCTTGTCATACCATTTTAATCCCTCTATTCTACGCAAGCACCCATTTATGAAAGTCTGTAGCTTTTTGGTAGTTGTCTTGGTTGTTCTCCATGTCTCAGAGCCATACAATAGGACTGACTTCACATTTGAGTTGAAGATTCTTATTTTCGTGTTGGATCCGATTTCTCTTGATCTCCATATATTTCCCAATGCAATGAAAGCTCCTCTTGCTTTTTGTATTCTTTTTTTGATCTCACTCCAACTTTGTCTATATTGCTACCAAGATATGTGTACGATTCTACATCTTGTATTGGTGTTTCTTCAAGTTCAACCCTGTTATCATTACCTGCATTTATTATCATTATCTTTGTCTTTTCCCTGTGTAATTTCAGACCCAATTGCTGTGACCTCTCATCGAGTGTTTTCAATTTGTCCTGCATCTGATTACGGTTATGGGACAGAAGAGCTAAGTCATCAGCAAAGTCCAGATCATCCAACTGCTTAGTCAGAGTCCACTGGATTCCATTTCTGTTGTGTGTTGTCGATGTTCTCGTAACCCAGTCTATTGCTAGTAAGAAAAGAAATGGAGACAAGAGGCATCCCTGTCGCACTCCTGTTCTTATCCCAAACGGTTCTGTAAGCTGTCCTTCATGAAGAACTCTGCATGTCATGTCTTCATATGTTTTCTTTATTAAATTAATGATCTTCAGGGGAACTCCATAATGCCTTATCAATTTCCAATGTGATTCTCTGTCTACACTGTCAAATGCCTTTTCGTAGTCCACAAATCCGATGTATAGTGGTGAATTCCATTCCAGAATTTGTTCAACTATTATTCTCAAAGTGGCTATCTGGTCTGTTCAGGATCTGTTTTGTCGAAAACCTGCTTGTTCATTTCTCAGTTTCTTGTATATGGACTCTTTTAATCTTTCAAGGATAATTCTGTTTAATACTTTTCCTGGCACTGAAAGTAACATTATTCCTCTATAATTTGTGCACTCTTGTAAATTTCCCTTCTTAGGCACTTAACCAGATATCCTTCCTTCCATTCTGCTGGTATCTCTTCCTTTTCCCAGACTTTACCAAGTAATTTATATAACATCTCTGTAGCAGTGTCGATATCTGCTTTGATGGCCTCTGCTAGAATGCCATCAGGTCCAGACGCTTTTCCATCTCTTAGAAGCTTTATGGCTTTCTTTATTTCTTCCTTCGTTGGTCTTTCACCGTTAATTTGTAGCTCTACTTCTGCTGGCTAGATGTCCGAGGGGTTTTGTGGAGCTGGTCTATTGAGAAGGTCCTCAAAATATTCTGTCCACCTCTTCATTTGCTCTTGTATATTGCTGAGCAGTTATTTGGCCTCTTAGATCGATAAAAAAATTTATAAATGTCCAAACATTGTTATTTGCGATTGTTAATACATATTTAGAAGCTTCCAAACAGTGTTATTTGAGATTGGTAATAAATATTTAGAAGTTTCAAGATAGTGTTATTTGAGATTGTTAATTCAAATTGAGATGTCTCATAAAAAATATTTAAAAGTTTCAAACAGTGTTATCTGAGATTGTTAATAAACGTTCAGAAGGTTCAAAACAGTGTTATATGAGATTGTTAATAAACTTTCAGAAGGTTCAAAACAGTGTTATATGAGATTGTTAATGTACATTTAGAACGTTCAAAACAGCCCTAGTTGAGATTGTTTATAAATATTTAGAAGTTTAAAAACAGTGTTATTTGAGATTGTTTATATAAGTTCAAAAGTTTCAAAACGGTGTTATATGAGATTGTTAATACACATTTAGAAGTTTCAAAACAGTGTTATTTGAGATTGCTAATAAACACTTAGAAGTTTAAAAACAGTGTTATTTGAGATTGTTAATAAACATTTAAAAGTTTTAAAACAGAGTTATTTGAGATTGTTAATAAACATTTAGAAGCTTCAAAACAGTGCTAGTTGAGATTGTTATAAACATTTAGAAGTTTAAAAACAGTGCTACTTGAGATTGTTAATAGACATATAGATGTTTCAAACAGTGTTATTTAATATTTACGCGTTTCTAACAGTGTTATTTAACATTTACATGATTCAAACAGGAACATGAAGAAGAGACTGGAAGATGAAATATGATAAGTGCGATAAACTTTACAATATATTCAAACTTTTAATAATGAAGATGACGAAAATGATAGTAGAAGAAGTCAATGCGAGAGCAATGCATACTTTTGATATCATTGTCAGGAACTAACGTGTCCGTGTTAAATTAACATACAACAGTTAACTTAGGCGTTGCTAGTGCTCTTTTGTTACTGCCAATATGACTCTTACTGTTGTATGATAATTTATTACTCTTTTGGTCGTTCCCTCTGTCATTCATTGCCCGTCAGCACCAGTGCTTTTTACGTTTTATGAGCTGTAATAGGAATTAGAGGAAACTATATACGGAATATGACAACAGGAGGAAACTTGATCATCACAGGAGTATAAAACACTTCTTCCCTACGGCAGTATCTGATATGGGACAACCTTTACCTTTTTTTATATTCTAAAGGGATGGGATGCCCTTTGGGTCATACTCCCAAGTGTCAGCCTCCTGCTGTCATTTCACGCCTGCGTAGGAAATTGAACCCACTCCAATTTGGGTTGTGTCTTTCCACTTCATTATTTATTCGTGCTCTCAGCTTGAGGAAATTATGAATGTAAACATTTGTTGTATATAATTTACTATCTGTTGTAATCGTTCGGGGTTTTATTATATTCTTGCGTGGGTAAGAGTGGCACGGTTAGCGAATGTTATTATTGTTGCTGACTTAATTACTATCAGCTCTGGCCGGGCTTACATGTGGCCGACAGATTGTGGGTCGTAAAGATAGACCACACAAAGTTACTCAAAGAACATCGTACAAATGGTGTATTCATAAAGTTTGACTAACTGGAACAAGATGTACGCAGGATTCATCTCTCAACATGGACGATACATTTATTCGTAGACGCAATACAGATTCAATCATAGTAGCAGCAGGCATCATCAATAACGTAGGTAATTACATTGGGGCATCATGGTGCATATCGTTCTTATATATCTTGATCATGTACTTGATCGACATTCTAGATAACGGCCGACCTCTCAAGGACGGCGATGAACGTTATGGCAAATAGTTCTATCATGGCTTTTTTCGTTATGGAGCTTGTCTACAAAGACGGGTTTTATTGAGTGACCCCTTTAAATATATTGCAGAATAATTCTGATAATCTTCAATAAGACTCTGGATCCCACTAGCAATACGTCATGGCATATGCGTATTGAAGTTCAGCCAGATCTCGGCAAATGACAAAAATATCATAATAATTAACATACAAACGAGCCCTGTATTGACTAACGTGAATATTCCTTACCAGGAGTCTTATCATAACTTCATGACTGCTTCCCATAATTTGGGTAAGGCTTACAATCAGTTTCATCCACAGACGACCGTCTCAGATCATCGCCATTAGGCATCTCATCATAATGTCCTTGTTCTTTGGCAACAACCACCAGCGCACCTGTACTTTGGCAACAACCACCAGCGCACCCGTTGCGCTTTTGTGTTCAACATAGTGTATGATAGCGCGTAAATAATTAATCATATATATTTTCTTGGATGTGCTCAACATTTAAATTACACGCGCAAAAAGGACTTAACACTATCCTAAATTGCATGTTAAAAAACTGAAATCAATCAATAAATACCCTGTAGGTCGCCAAGGAGCATAGGCCTTCAACAAACGCGTGCTCAAGTTCTTTCCAAGTTTTCCTCATCATACTCGTATTCACTTTCGTTCTCTTCTCCATGTGTTTTTTGGCCTAACTCTGCCTCTCTTTCTCTGAGGATTCCAGAACAAGGACTGCCTTGTAATGGAAACAGGTTTCTTCAATGTGTGTTCTATTCATCGCTGTAGCAAAGTTGATTTTGCTGGGGAGGTTATGATGGTATCCTAAAAAAGAATGAAAATGTGTCTGCTATAACCGTGTGAGGTCAAGCAAATGTAGGCCTCTGACTCTATAAATGATGATGATGAATTATGTGCAGAGAACCTACAGCTACCTCCCTAGGTCTCACACGGTCAATCTTCTGGCTCTAGTGTATGGTGTACCTAGTGTCTAGGGGAGAAATGAATGATGGTACACAACAATCAAACACTTTAAGTTTCTATTACAGAAGTTAATAACTAGCAGTTAAGTTTTTCTTTAAAACAAGTATTTACAATTTATTTTGCCTGTCCATTCATAGCTTGTGGACAGGTCTTTGAAAACAAGGACAAGATAGTTTACAGAAAAGAAACAATTAAAAACTGTTGGGACAATCTGCCCAATAACTAAAAGTTATTATGTATTATAACTGTTCTTCCTGTATGGAATATGAAATTAGTTCACTTTAGTTATCTACCGGGAGAGTCACTGTATATGAGGGCTGCAGTCATCATACCCCCATATAATTCCTGTGTAATATTTTGAAACACAAGAAAATGTCAGAGATGCCCCAGATGTTTTACTCTTCACCTGAGAGTCCTTGTTGTAAGATAATACGATGGGTAGCTGCAGAAATTTCACGTCAACACTCGCCAAAGCTCCTACTGGATATTCAATAGCATATAAGTCTGATTGGAGACTGGTTGGCGTTTATAAGCACTCAGCAGGTTTCCTGTCACCAGCCGGCAACAGGAACATAAACCCTCACAATCAAGAAATATATAAACAAATGACGCTGATTTTGTGAAGAAATGGCCTCAGCTTCCTCCAGACTGCACAGACTGTGAATTTATTCTTTATTTAAGTTTACAATTAACACAGCTGTTTTTCAGCGTATCTGTATACAAATTTTAATTCAAATGGCAATGAATAATCAAAGCCTTTTGCTAATATCTACCAGCCCTAGCCAATCGTAACGTTCTACTACTTGAATTCAAAAGCAGTTTGAATGAAAAACCAAAATAATTTTGAATAACTGGTGGTCGATTGGCTAGTCTGCTCTAGTCATGCCAAATACAAAAGATATCACGTTTAGGATTACATTTCTCCTACCGTTCCCCTTTCCCATTCATACTCTGTTAACCCCAAGCGAATTTGAATGTACCTCCCTGCCTCTGTTCCCAGCTCACGTCCCCCTAACGTTACCAAAAAAACATGAGCAGGAACTCCAGTGTGTCTGGTTGTGTGTTCTTAGAGATTAGTATTTCTTCACTAACTTCTCTAATACTGGGAATATCATATATTTTAAAGTACATTCTTACTCAGCCAACTCCACGTCATACTACCATATAATTCTTATGGGGAACTTCATAATGGTTTAAAATTTCCAATTTATTTCATCGTCCATCGTCAAATAAAATTTTACACAAGTCCGCCATCTTTCCTCTCCGTCTTGCGAGCCTGTATTTTTTCAAATAACTAACTTGTTTTAGTTACATCAGAAATGCTACCACGAAGAGGAAATAAAACTGTCTGCGTGGTTAGGCATTGGCTGGCTTTTCCGCAGTGTGAATATATGCGTTGCAGACTGTGTCATCGAAGCGGGGTAGACGGGGCGGGTTTAAGAATTTGTGTTAATATTTAGCATTTTATCGTGTAATATTACCAAAAAATGTAAGGATTACTACTGGTTTTGCTACAAAGTTGACAGAAAGTGTTACTTCAGATAGCTATATTGCGGTGTACTTCCGCCAATAGTTAATTGTAAGGCTAGACTACAAAGTGTATACAGCAGATTGGGCAAAGTTAAATATTAGTAGTGTTTCTCGAAAACGAAACTAAAGCGTGTCAGACTTTTTCCGTGAAATCGTTCTCTAGGCTTAGCACTGTGCAAAAGGCAGCGGTGCTGGCTTCGAAGATGACAACCGTCAGACACATGTGGGCTAATGTATTTATTATCGTTTTATGCCTAAATCGTACTGAATTGAGCGTTTATTCTCGCATATTTTGCTACAAACCTCCCATCCTAAAACATGCATTCATTTGCAGGTTATAATATGCGAGATAACTTAGCTCCATGAAGTCTTACTCGTTTTTCTGATCTTCATCATAAGGATGTCTGCTCAGAAAGTCTGCGCCAACGTTCAAAGGGCCGGGAATGTATTCTATTAAAAATGAGTATGGTTGCAACAAGAGAGACCATCTCAATAATCTAGAATTTTCATGCTTGGCCTGTGACAAGAACACGAGGGGAGAATGGTCCGTTTGGACCACAAATGTCCGGCCATATAAATAAATTTGGAATTTCTTTATAGCCCATATTAAAGCGAGACATTCTTTTTCACTGGTTGAGTAATTTTTTTC
This sequence comes from Oreohelix idahoensis, assembly GCA_024509875.1. Lineage (NCBI taxonomy): Eukaryota > Metazoa > Mollusca > Gastropoda > Stylommatophora > Oreohelicidae > Oreohelix > Oreohelix idahoensis. Next base: position 649,250 of record JAMPIV010002227.1, on the reverse strand, counting down.
CGCCTTGTTCAATTTGCGGCTAGCATAAGCGACTGGGTTCAATTCCCCATCTTGTGAGGAGGACCTTTGCAATAATGTAGCGCCCAGGCCTACATTGCTTGCGTCACTTCTCACAATAAATTCTTTAGTCAAGTCAGGCAATTGCAACACTGGCCTGCTTGTAAGCTTCTCTTTTAACTCCTGGTAAGCCAATTCACACTGTGCTGTCCAAATTATAGTATCAGGTTGACCTTTGCGAGTTAAATCGGTCAAAGGAGCACATATAGAGTTAAAATGTTTGATATATTTTTGGTAAAAACCACACAGAGACACGAAAGATCGCACATCTTTTTTTGTTTGTGGTCTAGGTGCTCTTTTTAGTTTTTCCAGATTCTTGGGATCAGGGGTCATGCTACCCTGATGTACTGTATGTCCCAAGAATTCCAACTCTTTACAACCAATACAGCATTTGGTTGGCCTAGCGGTTAAGTTAGCCTCTCTGAGTCTATCAAACAGCATATTCAAAGAGGTAACGTGTTCCTCAAATGTTTCCGTAGCAATGAGGATATCATCCATAAAATTCGAAATACATGGATTTTTCAGGGGATCCAGCAATTTTCGCATCATCCTAGAAAACACACTCGGGGCATTTTTCAAACCAAATGGTAACATGTTGAACTCATAATGACCTTCCGAGGTGCTAAATGCCAAATAAGGTCGAACCTCAGGCTTTACTGGAATCTGGTAATAGCCTTTGCTAAGATCCACCTTAGAAAAATATTTTGCCTTGTTCAGCCTGGCAAAAAGTTGAGTAGTATCAGGTAATGGATCCACCTGACCTTCTGTGACAGCATTCAGTTTCCTGTAATCTATGCACAGTCTATGTTCTCCTGATGGTTTCCGCAAAAAGAACCACAAAGGAACTGTAAGGAGACTCACTGTGAGAAATAATCCCTTCTTTTAACAGATAATCAATCTCCTCTTTCAAAGCTTTTTCCTTAGCGAACGGAATAGAATAAGGCCTCATACAGATGGGTGCTGGGTCTAGTAGTTTCATATCATATGACAGCAAATTTGTGTGCCCCGGTTTATCAGTTAGCACATCTGTATGTTTCTCAAGGACCTGTTGAACCTTCTCCTTCTGTCGTTTTGTCAGGTGATTACTGATTTTCACCTGTGCAAACGTTTCACTGGTTTTCAGTGGATATTCAACCGAGGAGAGAGGTTAATTTTTCATCTCGGTTGCTATAGACAAGGCCATTAAATGTGATCCCTCCTGGATTTGTCTGTCCAGATATTTCTTCAAAAGGTTCACATGATAGACTTTCTCTTTTCCCTTTTTGCCTATCTTATAATTGGTTCTGGATACCTTTTCCAGAACTGTATATGGCGCTTGCCATCCGATCTGAAGTTTATTGTTGCTGCCTGGCAATAGAAGAAGTACCTTCTCCCCTACAGCAAGTTCTCGATCCTTCGCTTTTTTATTATAATAAGCAGCATGCTTTTTCCTGGCTTGTCTCAAATTTTCATTTGCCAGTTTCCAACTGGTTTTTAAACGAGTGGTCAGTTCGTTCACATATTGGTATGATGAGGTAACAGTCTCCTCTGCCTTCTCATCTGTCCCGGTCCTTAAAAGAGCTTCCAACGGACCTTTTATAGGCCTCCCAAATAGGAGTGTTGCGGGTGCCATTCCAGTTGAATTATGTGGTACTTCCCGGTAGGCAAACAATGCGGCGGGCAAGTAGTGGTCCCACGTCTCAGGTTTCTCATGTGCCAGCTTTCTCAGGATAGAAATGAGAGTCCCATTGAACCTCTCTACCTGGCCGTTCCCTTGGGGGTGATACGGACTACAATAAAAGTGCTTGGCTTGAAACAACTTGAACACTTCTTCAGTTAGCTTCCCCTTGAACTGAGAGCCATTATCAGTCAAGATTTGATGCGGGAATCCTAACCTTGTGAATATTGTAAGTAATGCCTCTGCCACATGTTTTGAATCGATTGATGACAGGACTACCGCCTCTCCCCACATAGAACAAGTGTCTACCAGAGTAAGGATGTAACTGTTCCTCCTCTTGGTCCGAGTGAGAGGTCCCACAATATCCACTGCAACTCTCTCAAAAGGGGTTCCCACTATGGGCATTTCCCCAAGAGTTGCTGGAGCAGTCCAATGCTTTGGAGCTACTCTCTGGCATTCGGGACAGGATTTCACATATCTCTTAATGTCTTCCGTTATCCCTGGCCAGAAATAATGACAAGCTATACGCTGTCCTGTTGCGCTAATCCCCATGTGACCACTGAAGGGGATAGTATGACCTAACTCCATTACTTTCTCCCTATATGAACTAGGAAGGACCAGCTGTGCGTGACCAGCTGAACCAGTGCTGGCCTTCCTGTATAGCAATTTATTCTTCATATAGAATTCTCCTTTATTAGGAGGAGTATGGCTCTTTGGGAGTTTCTTATAACACGGCTTTAGTGACTTATCTTCAGCCTGTGCCTTTCTCATCTCCTCTGGATGAGTATTTATGGGTTCATCTTCTTCCTTTCGGGATTGAGATCGTGTCTGGACTGTTGCCATGATCACAGGTCTCTTGGGATTCCCCAAGAAGACAGATCTACACCCCAATATCAGAGGGTAGATTGGATCATTTAACACTGCTGCCTTGATTACTCCTTCCACATATCGCGTCTTCACATTTATCCTGGCGATGGGAAGTGTCATGGTTGCTACGTCCTTGGTTGCCGCTTGGATCTCCACTGTTTCTGTGGTGTATTGATCTGCCTGCACCAGGTGAGAACTCACAACTGAATCATAATCCAATCCCGTATCATACAAACACCTTATGGTGACTCCATTACATATTACATCTTCACACACTGGGGGGTGGTAAGGTTCCTGCTGTTCAATAGAGTTGACCTTTATTCCCTTCCTCCCAGTTTTCATGGCAGCGAAACTTGGAGTTTTCTTTCTACAATTTTCAGTGTTATGGTTGTCCATCCATTAAAATTAATATAAATTTTGTTTGTTTGTATTGTTTCATCAGTGAAATGGGCGATAACTGCAAATAATCTAGGTGTATTCTTACCAACAAGATTGTCTTTCTTGAGAGAAATATTGAAACTTCTCTTCCCTCCCCCCTCTACACACACACACTATCGCACGCGCGTGCAGAGACATACACGCAACTCACAACTACATTTAAAAAAAAAGTAATTTACAACTCTTATCAAAATAAAATAAATAAAAATATTAACTTTCCGTGTAATATACTGAATAATGAAATCCGCCTCCTGTGCTCTGGACTCGTTTATCGCAAACTGATTATGTCATTAGCGGATTGATTACATTTGACTTAAATGTAAAAAAAAAAATTACACTAAAGAGAAGAAAATAAAAAAAAAATTTAAAAAAAAATGTTTAAACACAGGCTTTTAATGCACTAACAAGCCACAAATAATTTTTCACGTAGTTTATAGCTTGCAGTCAAAAAATGTAACATCAAATTGACAAAAAGCCTGGGACGCTGATTGTACATGAAATTAACTTCTGCTTTATACTTCATTAGACACTTATGGATAAAATATATGATAAGCGCTTAAGTGCCCCACGCTTTTTGTCAATTTGATGTTACATTTTTTTACTGCAAGCTATAAACTCCGTGAAAAATTATTTGTGGCTTGTTAGTGCATTAAAAAGCCTGTGTTTAAAATACATTAAAAAAATTTTTTTATTGTGTTGGACTTGATTTCTCTTGATCTCCATTTGTTTCCCAATGCAATGAACGATCCTGTTGCTTTTTGTATTCTTATTTTGATATCATTATCTGTCCCTCCAACCTTGTCTATATTGCAGCCAAGATATGTATAAGACTAGCAAAAACCCGCCAAAATTTATATGAAGCGAAAATTATATAGATATATTAAATATGAAGACATGAAGGAACCCAACCTAAATGTGCATCTTTTAAAATCATGCCCTGGACGACTTACCGCCTCTGAGAAGCCTTGGTCGACTTACTACTTCTGAGAACAATGTTTGAAGTCTGACGAAACTCCAGTTCATGTACTGTTTATCAATCATGTTGTTGGCACAATCAAACTGTTCATGCACACCTTCATTTGCGCACCTTTTTCTATTTTCGCGAGAGTACATATAAGGGGAAACAATACAATTATTGTCTAACTTTCAACCACAGTTGCACCCCCTTAGCTGAAAGTTAATGCATTCTCTCTAAAATAAAACCTGTGATCATGGCAACGCTCCAGGTCAGGTCGACCCTTAGTAAGGAGGAGGGAATACCACTCACTATTCATCCTAAACAGATGGAAAAGGCCCAGGAAAAAGATAAAACATTAAAACCTTGCTTTGGCAAATTGCCAAATAGCCATAACACCCCTAAGAAAGGAGAATTTTATGTGAAGGATGGTTTGCTCTACAGGAAAGCTGGAGCAAAACAAAAGGGGCATGGACAGTTAGTACTGCCAGCTTCATATAGGGACAAAGTTATGGCACAAGCACATGTTGTACCAGACGATGGACATCAGAAGATTGGTACCACCTGTCAAAGGACATCTGTTAAATTCTATTGGCCAGGCGTAGTTGCAGACATTGCAAAATTTGTGGAGGCCTGTGATCAATGTAGCAAGGTGACATCCCCAAGTTGGGAAATCATCAAGATTTAGAAAAGCATTGTGGCAACCATAAACATGGGCCTGAAATTAAAAATAAAAATAATAAGGTAGACATCGTGAATAGGCATGCTCCTTCTCGCACCCAGTCTTCCAGTAGACCAGTTAACATGGCAACTCTTCGGATGGTACCGAGAGTAAATAAACACACAGACCAGTCCCACCCGACACAATGTTGCTCGGAATTCCGGGAACTGGCTAAAAATAGAGTGGTTAGTCCGCCCACTTTGAAAATGAAACTGAGGGATACCCCAGAAAAGTTGGGAGTGGCCATTTGGCCAATTGGCCTAATGTCAAGCTCACTTCAACATACGGCTATTAACTTAGCATTATAAGGGCACCGGCGACAGTTGGCCGACCCTATACAGTCCATTGGAAGTATTGTACGGACATTGGATTGAGATCACATATTACATAGCAATGCTACAGGGAGAATTGATTCTTGATGCAGGAATTCATTTCCCCATATATGATATTATATCGCCAGTGACGTTAGGCTGAGAAAACAGCTGGTGAATATGGACTCTACCTGAATGGCAGATTAAAGAGTCAGACATGAATATTAGTAAAGGATTTTTCCAAATTCCAATCAAGCTTGAGCTCAGACCATTGTTGGCTGTGATCACCTCGGAGGGCACTATGAACTCATATGTTGCTTTTTGGATTGAGAATACTCCGAGTGTTTTATCCAGGCTGATGAGGAAAATACTGGATCCCCTACATAACTCTGCTATCACCAATTTTATAGATTTCCTCCTCATAAATATTTCAACCTTGAGGAACATCTAAAACCTCTGGACATGTCATTGGACAGACTCAGAGAAGGGTAATGGTGAATATTGATTGATAATCAGCTTGTGACAGACAGTAGCACCTGCAGCTGTTTATTAACACAACCTGCAATAGATACTTGGATTGCAGAGGTCTGAGGCAAATTTCTTGAGTAGTGTCTACTTGAACTGACCCACTTGCAGGAATCCATGTCACGCTTTTCTAACGGGGGAGATATGTCGTAAAAATGTTTAATCTGTATGACACCACTGTTACGCACATATTCTTTTGTGTGGCGCACAGATTACTGTTGACACGCATACAAATGTAAAATATATTTATTTGTCTGATAAAAATATATTTATCTTTGAATTCACGATTTTTAGTCTAAGGGACAGAACTCAGATTAGTCGATGTGTATTCATTCTGTGAGTTATCTGTTCTTGTATCTTTCCTGAATATCGAACTCAGCGTAGGGATCTAGGTTTACAGCGATCTATTCTTTGTTTGGTTAGAAATAGATTGTTCTTGCTTCAGAATATCTATGACCCGAATCTATGTGTATTTCTTGTCTATGTAGGACGAGTATGTCTTATATCTTAATATCTTTGTATGACTAAGTCGAACTATATCTTCGGTGTCGAACTCGGGGTTAAAGGTTCTTCGGCGGATGTGTTGCTAAGTGGAGGTGAGAAGGTTCCGCCCTGATGGGTGCTGAGTTGTTGTAGCGGCCTGTCGCCGAAAAGTGATCTCTATATTAGTGGGGAAAGAGGTAGTCTCTTTAGACATATCATGTATGATTCACCCCAGTGTTTATTCTTACTGCCAAGGAATGGCAGAATCATATTCGAGTGTATTTCTGATACCAAGGTAAAGTCGCATTTCTTATGAACTTTTCCTGAGGCATTGTATTCGATGGGCAATCGTACGGTTGTACGTTTAGATGAATATTAACCAGATGAAGATGACATTCATACCTAGCAGCACCATATTATGTGATGAAGTCAATTGTATAAATGGTAGAATCTACAAAGCAATGAGGACATTTAATGTATGATCAGCTTTGATTGCGTTTCATAGTTTGTATCCTGGGTGAGCGACAACTCACTGGGGAAAGAAACCATTTTGAATTCTATATTTTCCAATCATCGAGGAGAGAACAGGGATGCCTCCTTACTATCACCTGATGAGTCCAGAGATCACTGCTACAGAAGAGAACCCACTACTTTGTTAATCACTATGTCGAGATACAGATTTGCTTCAACCAATCAACGAGCAACGTTCACCAGTGTCTGAGACAGAATAAATTAACGGCCATCTTGTTCACGCAAGATGGCGGATGAAAACTGAATAAAATTAGGCTGTACAGCGTTTGGGACTAAACCGGAGGAAACCAATCATTTTGCTCCGCCAGGAACCAACCGAAAGCCTTGCTTAAGAATTCACCTACCTATATAATCGGGCGGATTTTATGCATAATCACACATCACCGAGACGACGCCAGAGATACCGACCGACTGAAGAGGAAGAAGCTGTCACCTTGATTTAGAGCTTACCTGAGGGCATCGACCTGCATCCTACTTCGCTAAGTCGCGTCAAAAACTGGCTGTTTGAATCTTAGAGGGTAAATATGTTTACGATAACCTTTAGGAAAATAGGCTTTCCGCAGGTCTATAATGTTGGTATTTGTTGTGTGTCATTTATACTACCTATCAGGTTACTGATTGTATCTTGGGGAAATTAAGTATAATGATTGTATTTCCTATTATGATTGAATAGACGAAGGCTAATAGGACTCACACTTCAACCTATTGTCTCCTATACTTCAATCTATTGTCTCATCTAACTCCAACTGAAATATAACCAAAACAGTCCTTGTTAGGACTCAATCTATTGTCTCCTATACTTCAGTCTATTATCTCAGATAAGACCAACTGCCATATAACCAAAACAGTCCTTGTTAGGACTCAACCTATTGTCTCCTATAACTTGTCTATTATCTCAGATAAGACCAACTGCCATATAACCAAAACAGTCCTTGTTAGGACTCAATCTATTGTCGCATCTAACTCCAATCTATTGTCTCCTATAACTCCAACCTGATATATCACCAAACAGTCCTCGTCTCATATACTCCTATCATAAGAACATAACGTTATTGTTAGGATATATGTTACCAGCTTGTATAGCACTCGTCAGAGAGGGCCTGGTATATTATAGGGGGAAGGAAATGGTTGTATCACACCTAAATGTACATATTATTGGATGTCTTGAATTTATATTATGGAATGTATTCATGTATTGAATTTATATTATTGATGCATTGAATTTATATTATTGACTGTATCCATGTATTAGTTTATCAGAAAGAATGCTTTGCAAGTAGACACCTGTCTTGTCTCGCTATTGCTAAATCATACTGAGCCATGTTGTCATTCATCCTACATGCAAACACTGAGGCACACGCTCATTTCATCCACATTAGAAATAGGTGGGCTTGAGGACAGAAATTAGCCCCTATTTTTGCTTTGTTACAGGTTTCAGTCGTGTCATAAAAACTGAGATCGTATGTTCGAGTCAATCCCGCTGCCTGGAACTCCGCAGGAGCATAGAGGTTGACCAGACTCTACATCTTTGGTCCCCCTCAGTCTTGGGTGGGCTAAAGGAACGATACTCTGCCGTTGTTGTGTGAACCAAACAAAGACGAACAGACTTAAGAGAGATGAGTACACATTAGTACCATTTCTGTCAGCATTGTGAGCATAGAAACTGTCAGTGATGAGAAAGTGAATTAGCATAGCAAGAGACAAAATTAACAGCATAGCTGATAAGTGTTATATCCTTAATTAACAGCACAGCTGATATAATTTTTTTGTTCCTATAATTGGAAAACTTGTTGTAAAATATTTATATATATATAAAATAAATATTTGTAAATCACATGTAAACTTACAATTCCATTACATCCCATTTTTTTCAACATTCACCCTTCAGCACAAGAGTAGATAGTGTATATACTAAATAAATACTTAGGAAATTGTATTTGAAGCCTTGTCAATTTTATCATTGTTAAGCAAAATCTGTTTCCTTGTTTTTTTAATATCACAGTTAGTTACACAGCGGAGGTGGCGCTTTATGTCGGTCTCCTCTCTACTATTGTTTCGAGATCAGATCATTCACAGCCGTAACTAATTTGTGATACCAGTAGTCCTCTCAGACACTGGGACTTCACCATTTTCTGCAGAAATTCTATTTCTGTAATTGTCAGTACTATACTGATCCAAGAGCCAAATAAAACCTCTCGCCACAAACTCTTACGAACGTTTGCCATCATTCGCATGTACTGTATCCTCACTCCATGTCTACACACCACTGCGTAGGTCGAGTTGACCTTTTGTTTGTCTTCATGTTGACAACACCCATCAACACCCTTCGAACACGATTGCAACCATGCAAGCAACACCCACGCTCAAATTCCCCGCTCAAAAACTAGCTATAATACTTGAATGTAAAACTAACTATAGTATTTGAAGCAGTCTAAGAACCCAGTCAAATTTACCGCCAAAAATTTATCTAGTGTATTTGAACTTGTTTAGGAACCAAGTCAAAAGTTACCGCCCACCAAAATTTATCTAAGAGCATAGTACAAATTTAATAACCAATCATAGTGCTTCTTTTTTTCGGTAGTGATAAAGAAATCTTTTGACTTGGTGACAATACCTATTTTGTGTTTTTGACCGAACGAAGATATTTTATTTCTTAACAACTAAAGATAATTAAGTTGAAAGAGATATCCCGAATTATAGCGCTGATATTGCTTAAAACATAAGCATAAAGATTCTCTCATAATAAAATTTTATTGACTTAGAAAAATTGATTTTAATGATATTTTCATATCAGAGTAATGCCAAAATTAATTACTTAAAAATTACCCAGATTGAAATGCAAAGGAATAACTAAGAGAAAACCATATAGAACGATAGAGAGCAATTGGTCGTTTGATTATCACTTTTGATAATTAAAATCGGTCCAATAATAACTGTAATATATAATATTTAAAATTAGTCAGATTATACAAACACGCTCAGAATCGCATCAGTCACTAGTCTCAAAACTAATTTTTTGACTATGTTTCCGATTGGGCGGATGTAGTTCTATAAATAGTAACAAGGTAGTACGATCTGGGCCATTCGATTCAAAATTCTGCATCGAGCTGACAGAAACTAAAAGACAGAACGACCAAGTCTTTGCCTTCTGATCTGAGAGCAGTTCTAGATCCCGTAGAAGGCCAGTTCAGCTTGTGTGTGTGTGAATATATTTGCCTGAGGGTAAGAAAGATATATTTATTTGCATATTTTGTTAAGTATTAACCTGTGTATAACCAGACTATTTGTTCGAGAGCTAGTAGAAAGTGAAACTAATGTGTTGTGCCATACTGACCCATTTATGAACGTGTGTAGTTTTGCAGACAGGTTCGAAATGAAACAAAATGTGTATAGTGTTTGCAAATAGGGCACAAATTACGACCGTAAGTGCTAGTAGTGATTTAAATTGGTATTTTCTTCTGGAGTGACACACTGTTCAAAGATCATGTGATAAACGTACAGGAAAGGTTAGAATGAAGTAATCAATATGTCACATGCTGTTTTGTACTTAACCTGATTATTGTACGGAAGCCAAGCATGGACTAAGGACACTAACATTGAATCAATACAGAGAAAGAATGATCACATGGAACGGACGGTAGGCAAAGAAATTCTAGGTTTTGTGCAACTTGTTAGCACACTAACTGAAAAAGGGTAAGACTTGGTGTTGTTTGTGGGTGAGTGAATTGAGGCAGACTTCTACATGGAATGTGGTTGTCCTTTTATTCCAGGTTATGTCACGTCATTACCTCGTGGCTGCATTCACTTGAGAGGAAGTGTGTGGGTGATGAGAGCTCCTCATATATCTGGAGTCAGATCCCATCTTCTCAGTCAGAAGCTACACGTCTCGTGGTCCTGACTTGTGAATGAATAGCAGCAACAACATCCCAAGATAAGTCCTTTATAAAGGCCAGTGTCAGTTTATCCAATCATTCACCCAAGAGTAATCAAACTAGGATTACAACGCTTTTTAGGATGAATAGATAAGACCATCAAAATAATAAAGAGAACTTACAGCATAGTAATAGCGGAAGTTATCACTCATATGAACAGAAACTGTATGCGTGGTTAGTCCAGTGAACACTCTACACAAATGGAACAGTTTTTCCAATATATTTATTTTGATGTGTAAATATCATTTTATTGCTTTTGAGTATTCCTGGCCTGAAAAGATTGAGGTTCAGGACAATTAAATTGTACATAAAATTTCATCCAGCCTTGCTTAACAATTTTATTAAAGTTAAAGTTGTGTTTGAAATCAATACCTGTTATATTAAATAAATTACCCTAGAAAATTTGCCAAATAACACAACACAGATAATTTTTACTCAAGTTGGGATCTAAAGAGGTAGCAGTTAGGGACTCAGAGTACTACATCATCATCATCTTCTCTGAGAACTTACATAGCTTGACCCCACCTTGATGTCTATACACCCTTGCTCTTTTCAGAGAAGGGGGTATTACTTATAAGACCAGTCTCTTATCTGGCACTATCCTGGTATCCTCTGATACACCTAATTGTCCAGGATAGCCTATACTTTTATTAACATCAAAACCTCTTATGACACCGACCAACCGACCAAGTACTTACCGTGGCAATTATGTATTTAGTTTGTATGTGTGATTCTACATCTTGTTGTGCCGTTTTCTCAAGTTTGACCTAGTTATAAACAGACTGAAAGCTCGCCAGATATATGAAGAAATAACAGAAATAAAACAAAAGAAGCATTGAAAAAAGCTAAGGATTACATCAATGTCTGGCTAATCCGGGCCACAATACAAGCTTACGTAATGTATAATTCGCTGTTTCTCAACCTGCTAGAAAGCGGATTACTTGAAAAGCACAGCTAACTCTGTGGACCCAGGCCCAGTCCCGGAGATTTTACAAGGTGGTGCGAGGTCTCGTGATGGCGACCACCCCCCATCCCCCTCGTATTACGTACTGTATTGTAGTCTTTTTCTTCTTCTTCTTCAAGTACCGTGCCTAGTGGTGTAGGAGATCATGTCTCTCCACAACTTCCTGTCTCCAGTACAATTTATCAATTCTGCTATTGACTTCTTTCCATGCCACGATGTCAAACTGTCCAGTATTTGCTCTCTTTGTCTTCCCCTATCTCTTTTTGCTTCAATCTTATCTGTTGTTACGATAAATTCCAGCGTTACTCTTCTCATAACATGCTCAACAAAAGTGGATTGCTTCTTTCTAACTTGTGAACTAAGTTTCCTTTGAGCATTGGCATTTTCAGGACATATTCATTGGCCTCTTTCAGGACATCCTCATTGACCTCTTTCAGGACATCATCATTGGCCTCTTTCAGGACATCGTCATTGGCCTCTTTCAGGACATCCTCATTGGCCTCTTTCAGGACATCTTCATTGACTTATTTCAGGACATCTTTATTAGACTGTAATTTTTCAAGTGGTGTTCACTGTGGTATTTTACAAACACATAATGCACATGTTTTTTTTTTTTAAATAGGACATCTAAAAAAAATTAATGCTGAATAAGACACAAAGAAGACATGGAATCAACTAGAACACGCGATACAGCACGCGCAGGTTTGGCGTGAACTAATTGAATGCCTATGCTCCGCGTGGAACTTATGGGTAATTAGTGAATCCATAAACATAATCGTCATTATTCTTCAGCTTCCAAAGGAGCAAAGGCCTTCAAGTTCATGCCAAGTCCTCTTGTCCTGTGCCATCAGCGTAAAACGTTTCCATGTCTTCTGTATGTCTTTCATTTCTGCCTCCAGTTCTTTCCTCTATTTTTTTTTTCGGTTTCTCTCTCTCTCTCTCTCTCTCTCTCTCTCTCTCTCTCTCTCTCTCTCTCTCTCTCTCTCTCTCTCTCTCTCTCTCTCTACCCCCCTTACCCTGAGGATTCGAGAACAAGGACCGCCTTTTGATGCTATCAATAGGTTTTCTCAGTTTGTCTCCCTGTCCATCGACAGCGTCTTCTTCTTATCTCCCGCTCCGCTGGCACCTGTCTAGTTCTTGTGATCAGGTCCTCATTGGTGATCTTGTCATACAGTTTCAATCCTTCTAGTCTGCGCAATCATCATTTATGAAAGTCTGTAACGTCTTCGTTAAAGGGTAATCCCATAGCAGATACTGCTGTAAGGGAGTGAAGTGTTAGAGACTTCACTGTCCTAGGTCCAGCACAGAAAGGTAGAGTGACCAGTGCCCTTCTCGCTGCCGTTTCCATCTCTAATTCAAGAGCAAAGTCACGTACTGCGAAGACTGGAACGTGTCGATACCATGAATCGAACCCGGAACCTGTAACGCGAGAGATCAGCGCTCTAACAACTATTTTTGGTTACGTAAATAAAATTCTGATATATAACAGTAAACCAGTAGACATTTATATATTAAGAAATAGTTTTTATATTAAAGTTAATGGCGGAACTGCTCCTCGGACGCCCCTGGATGAGAAACGTTGACGTTATCCATGATTAGCATCAGGGTACAAAGATTGGTACGACTGGAACGCATTCAGAATGAAGGGAAGCGACTAGTTTTGGGCAGTACGCGTGATACCCCCATTGTGACAATGAGATACATGCTCGGATTGCTGTCGATTAGATTCAGATATGCGATGGCCCAGGCAAAAGACTATATGCGGGTAACCACCGACAAAAGTCATCCCATACATGAGAACGTAGCTGACGTCAAAGAAGCAAGAATCAAGAGGGGGATGTCACGGATATCACAGGCAGAGGCTACAATTGGTCAGGTGACCAGGGTTGAAAATGTAACCCAAGGGGAAGAGTGGAGTAAGTCAGGGGAGAACCGGATAAGCTACCAGCAGGTCATCATTAGCCTTGGCAGAGAGTGCAGATCTTGGGGCAATGGAAAAGCATAGCTAGAGATTAATCAGCTGGTAAGTGATCATGCTGGGGATGATGACGCCATTGTGTACACTGATGAGTCTGTAGTGCGTGGTGAGAAATCAGGATGGGGCTTCTCTGCGAGAATAAAGGGCAGGGTCGCCGCTGAACACGACTACAACCTCCAGCATGAGAATGGAGGTAGTTACTGCAGCACTGAGGTGGCTGTCTGAAACTCCATCAACCAGGGCAGTTATATTGTCAGACTCTCAAGCCATGCTTCGGAAAGTTCAGAACGGATGGCTGCGGCAGGAATGGAAAACATCAATAGAATCCTCACGTCATCAAGAACTGATGTGGATCTTACTGTCCTGGTCATGCAGGGGTACGTGGCAATGAGAGAGCTGACAGATTGGCTTCGAGAGCACCCATAGTGGAGACACTGGACATGGATAAGGGAGAGGTACTAAGGGCAATTAATGATCGCCTGCTGGATAATGACACTGCAATGGATGAATCAACAAGGCTGAGACTGTTGGAGTTTGGCATCAAACGTGGGACTAGCAGAAATGGACGTGAGAGAGGATGCATCCGTCGTATGTACAACAACCAGCATGCTACAGGTACACTTAGCATTCATACTCTTCGGCATTTGCTGAGGGAGACTGAGCACCTATGGGTTTGCCCGGAGGGCAGTGACGTCGATTCTGATTAACAATAACAATAGCAAAGATTGATCTGATGACACCTAATTTAACAACGATAACCTTAATACTTTTGACGAATGAAAAAAAGTAGACTTACACAAGTCGAGTTATGTCCAAGATGCCAGATGCCAACATATTCACCACGCTACACCCAACAACATCGAATTAAACACACGCCGTCTTTGTCAGGGTGTGTATGTTATCAGATCAGGAAAAGTTTTCAAAAATCTCGTTTATACAAAAGCAAAGAATATTAACATTATCAACCGATATCACAACACCACATATGACACAGTAAAATTATTTTAACACAAAAGTTATTTAGATTGTTTCAACGTTTACCAAGTTTCGCTGGAGAAGATTTCTCCATTTGTTGACTCATCTACTAGGAACAACTCCGTGACTGCAAATACAGTTAGCACTTTAAAAAAATAATCGATACTCCTCATATCTTTCATGCTTTAGCTAAAATTCCGCAACGCATGCTAAAGAAAGCCTCACTGTTCACAAGAATAAATTTATGTTTGTTTAAATTTCACTTAACACCTTATAAATATAGCTCGCGCTTTCGTGGATAGGAAGATGAATGCTCGCTACTTTAGTTTGAAACATCAAAGTGCTGAACAGACACATAATCTAGTCCAGGTTTATTTAGTGATGTAAATAGTCTTTGATTTAAGCACATGACAACGTTGCTCTGTTTTCGCAATTTCGCAGCACAACTAAGGAGTTGTGGAACGCGCTATGATAACAGGAAAGTAGTGCTATCTGTTCTAGTCAGTAGGATATCTTCTTCTTCGTTTACTCTCAGACGTATATGAAGTCAGATATAGTATCCACTACCTCAGGGCTGAACCGGGAAGGAAAACGTGGAGTGACGTCATATTAAGCTGACGACGACTACTCGAACGCAGACTCAGTCACGTGAGTACGAACTGTCAAACACGCCAAACACACGGATAGAAGGTAAAAAGGTATTTTCAGCAGAACTCGCCCGATTGGCACTACCTTTATTTGTTCCTGTCTTTAAGAATCAGGTAAGACCTGGGATACCGGTACATACTTCGTTCTCGCGGTAGATTGGTTAACCTTTACATTAATGGTCGTCTGCACTTCACACGAGCGAGACGGCTATAAAGTGTTGTCTGAAGGGTTTTGTTTTAGGAGTTTCTGTCTCGTGTTTGGTGAAGAGAGCCTCGTAAAGGGATTGTTGGTTATATTATGTCGCATGCCAAAATATAAAAGATCTTGAGATCTTGCTCACAATGACTACTCTGATAAACTCATATTCCGAATCAAGTAACATTATATATATATATATATATATATATATATATATATATATATATATATATATATATATATATATATATATATATATATATATATATATATATATATATATATATATATATATATATATATATACTACTGGACAAAAGTTAAGGGCCGCCATTCAGTTTAGACAAGGTTTATATAATTCTTCGTGAGCAGGGTCGATTTTCCAAATGTCCGGTAGCTTGAAATCTCTCAAGAAGTCTCTGAATGGTAGAGTAGGACACTGCTAAACGTCTTGCAACATGACGAACAGATTGACCATCCTGAATCCATGCCATGGCTCGACCACGGTCTACAGTGCTGAGACTTCTCCTTGGTGGCATGGCTAATGCAGTGATCATTTCGACCACTTGTCATACTGATTTATTGCATACCAACGGTGAACACTCTATGCCGATGATCTTTTTCCACGTGCATTCAAATTCAACTCACTTTTTCACCTTTTGAACTAGTGGGGCGTGTTGCAAAAACCACGAGTCTTTGCAGCAACAATGGCAATTTTCACGTGCGGGTTAAAGTGACCCAGTTTTTGGACATTTAAAAAAAATTAACCTAGTGCACACATAAATGTATACACATTTCTCTGAGCTCAGTTTTAATGACATTTTCACTTGTCTTTACAGTTTGCCAATAAATTACATAAACCTTGTCTAAACTGAATGGTGGCCCTTAACTTTTGTCCAGTAGTATATATATATATAATCTTCTTCTTTGATCCTTAGCCGCCGACTGTCAAAGTAGTCAGTGGCCATCATGTATGTGTATATATATATATATATATATAAATATATATATATATATATATATATATATATATATATATATATATATATATATATATATATATATATATATATATATATATATATATATATATATATATATATATATATATATATATATTCACAGTATATATGTTGACAAAATATTAAGTTGGTTACGCTGCGAGTGGCGACATTGAAATAATAAAAAACCCGTTTTGGTCAGGTGACCTGGAACGGAAGTGGGGAGTTGACTTTCTGGCCATCGACCACGAGAGGTCGTTTTGTGGTTCCCTGTCAGCATTTTTGCTGGGATTTATATGCCATGGTTGTTCATTGATAGTGCTTGCTATTTATTCATGTGGTCAGGATTAGTTGCAGAATTCAAGAATGGAGGTGTAATTTCTTGTGGAATTTTCTGTAGACCATCGATGATAAGTTATCTGTATTCGAGTATTGCTTTACTATAGTATAGGACTTAGCCGGTGAGCGAAAGTCATCGTTATGGTCTCTCGGTAGGACAGGCCAGTGATTATGGTACTGTTAGATTGAGCTGTTGGTTATTGCAAGTTATATTGGCATTTTTGTTGCATTTTATTTCATATGTTTTTGCTAGCCGTGTGTGGCTTCTCTGTGTACAGTGATTATTAAAAGGGAACTTACCTGTTAAAGGTGTTATTGTTAATTAATGTCAGCTATTGTATGCTGTGGTCATATCCTTAGATATTGAGCCAAAGAGTATAGATTTGTCATGTGTTAAATCCACAGCATAAATAGTTTTGGTCTGACATCTGGGCGCTCGTCTACTCTTAAAGGCCGTGGGGCCTGTAGTTTATAGCGTAGTTTATGATATTTCATAGCAAGGCCGTGGTGCCTATGTTTGCTATATAAAGGCCAGTACGTATTATGTACACAGAGTGTTAGAAGGTTGGAGCCGTGTTGGCGCCTTCTGTTTGTTAAGTCACGATAGTGAGCTATTTTCGGTTGCCAGATTCGGGTATGTGTGTTTGCCAGTCTGTAGGTAGTGAACTGTAGGCGGTCAAGCGTGAGGCGTTGCGGTACGTGACCCAGTTTTGTTCTTTTCTGAGATCACAGTGACAGAGTGTGTCTTCGCAGTACAGTACCAGTTGGACATTGTTGTTAAGTATTTTGTTCGACAATGTTTACAAATCAATGTTGGTGATAAGTTGGAAGTAATGTTAGAAGTATGTCTAAGGTGGTTTAATTAAGTGGCAGCTAGCGTCTGACGTGTCCTTTTGAGATATTAGAGAGTGTACTTTGGAGTGTAGGTCTAGTAAGGTGGCGATCCAGGTGGAGCAGCGGAGATAGAGGGTTGAGTTTGGTATTAGATGGGCTCTGGTGCCTGACTGTGTGTGTCGGCAGAGGAGATTAGATCTCGGGCTCTGGTGCCTGTCTGTGTGTGTCGGCAGAGGAGATTAGTTCGTCTATATTTGGTGGTATAGGTAGTGTCTTTATGTTGGCGGCATCCCAGGGTGTGTGAATCTACTCGTACTTGGATGATGGTCTAAATCTATGTGACCAAAGTAGGCTGGGACTTGATATCGTGTTCTTGTAGCCTATCTGCAGTAGTGCCATTTCACATACTGCTCTACCCACCTGGGAACGTTCCCTATACGAAGTTTTGGCAAGTGATGTCTGGTTCAAGTCTGGCTGATGTCATTCCTCTGACGTGACCTGTCTTCACTGATATGCCCTGACAGTGGGTAAATTCCAACGAGGACTGAAGCTTGCTGACCTGAGTATCTTGAAGTCTGCTGGTTGCCTGTTGCGGTGTGATGAAACGAACTGTGCTTATTTTCATATATCACATAGACGTGTAAAACTAACTGCTCATTGAGACTGTTTTGGATTATACAGTTGGTGATCTATTTTGGACAGTACTGGGAAAGCATCGTGTACAACAGTGCAGTTGCCTGGATATTGATTGCAGTACCGTGCCAAAGGACAGTATTGTTTATGCTGGCACACAGACTAATGTAGAAGTCTGGTTTTCTTAACTGTATTCCGGATATTCTGTCGGGATAGTCGATTCCACAGTGGAGGATATTTGTTTTGGAACTGTACGTCAAGTGTGGTGGTCCGTTTGTTGGTATTCATCTTGGATCATCTATGCCGAAGAGCTTCTTGTTCGAGCGACGCTGAACCACCAGTTAAGTTTTTGTTTGTAATTTTTGTATGCTATGTTTTATTGTTGTTTCTTATTTTTGTTTTCTTTTTCTTTCTCTAAATTCTAAATTTTCTGTCTGTCTATGAATCTGATCTTTTAGAGTAAGATAATTCTGTTTCTTTATCTGCTATTTGAACCTTGCTTCTTGGTTTGTTATTGTTTTTCTTTCCTTTGTTTTGTCCTCTGCTCTACTATCTGGATAGAACGTGGTCTGTATGTATGTATAGGTTAGGTAGTTATATCAGATCTTTCACTGGTTTTTTTGGGTACTTAGGAGTATTTGTATTATATATTTTGATATTCTATAGGGTAAATTGTGCTAACATGTTATTTTTTTTTCTGACTGGAGTGATTTCTTATTGCTTGGTGAGGGAGATAGCTTTCAGCACCTCATCGTTGACTTTAGTTGTTGTTAGTCTATTGTATCATATTATATTTGTTTGTTCAAGGGAGGAAGGATGGTGAGTTTAATCCATCCTTGGCCTACTTGTGGGAAAAGATTGGATTAGACCGATTCTTTATAGGGGGTGGCTGTGTGTGTTTAGTGGTGGAGTAAGGCAGAGGGTTTTCCTGCGACTGCCCTGCTCAACGTTCCAGGCACTGTTGGTGTTAGGCGTATTTGTGTGATTTGTATTTACATTGTCGTGTACATTCAGTAGTTCTTTTGTTGTGTTTAAGTGGTGTATTCTTTTGTTCCATCTGTCTATCTTGTAAATACGTTTAGAGGTATCCCTTGTTCTCGTTCGTGCGCAGTCACGCATTGTATGTATTAATCTACTTCTTCTCTTTTTGGTCTATCATCTTGTTCCTCGTGACTGGAATTTTGTTTTCGTAATGTGATGTATGTGTTTCTTTCATCTGTGTGGTGCTCATTTTGCCATAGGAAACACTTGCATAACTTAGATTATTAAGATTAGTAGTAAGGGATAAGAACAGGAGTGCGACAGGGATGCCTCTTGTCTCCATTTCTTTTCTTGCTGGCAATAGATTGGGTTATGAGATCATCGACAACACACAACAGAAATGGAATCCAGCACCAGTTGTGATCTGGCTGATGATTTGGCTCTCCTGTATAACCGTAATTACTTTGATGAGTAAAATTGGGTCTGAAAATACACAGTTGCGAATTTATTGAACTTGAAGAAAACGCCAATCAAGTGTAGAATCATACACATATCTTGGCAGTAATATAGTTGGAGGGACAGACAGCGATATCAAAATAAGAATGTCATAGCACCATTGAAAGTTTCATCCAACACGAAAATAAGAATCTTCAACTCAAATGTTGAAGTTCCTATTGTATGGCTGACATGGAGAACAACAAAGACAACAACCAAAAAGCTACAGACTTTCATAAATGGGTGCTTGCGTAGAATAGAGGGATTAAAATGGTATGACAAGGTACAATGTGTGAACTGATGACAAGAACTGGACAAGTGCCAGTGGAGAAGAAGTGGCGAAAGGACACACACTGAGGAAACCTGTTGATAGCATTACAAGGCAGTCCTTGTTCTGGAACCCCCAGGGCAAGAGAGGCAGAGGAAGACCAAGAAGTACATGGAGAAGAGAGTTGGAAACAGAGGTGAAAATGATGAGGAGAACATGTTGAGATATTACAGGAGGACTTGGCAGTGTTTGTTTAAGGCCTAGGTGAGTGGGATTATAATGAAGTACACCAGTGTGGGTGCCAGTAACAGACTTTGAAGTAAAAGTTGATTTATTGTCAAGTTGGTATAGTGGTGTCATAGCACCAGAAAGTTTCATCAGTTGTTATTATACAACTGTCGACTACTGTAAGTTTGTTGAGTATATCACAGAGACTAAGTGGCCAGAAAGACCTAATTTTCAGAATGATGAGACAGTAGCCAAGTGGAAAAGTAAAAGTATATTAATACTATAAGAGGTAGAGGTTGATGATGTGTATACAGTGAGAGGTGAGGTGATATATACTACATGAATGTTTATATGCGTATAGTGAAGTAGTGGTATCAATATTTATTACTATTACTGCATATTTTGTAACCAGAGAGTTATCTGGTGATATAAGTGAAATGTATACGACTGAATAGTGGTATAGAAAATCTATAGCAAGAGATAATAGTAAGTATTCTGGGTGTACACCATGGACCTACATGTTTTCATTCAGATTGGGAAAGAATGTGGGTACACTGGCAAAGAATTAAATGACTATGCCAAAGCTGAATTTTATTCAGTGGAGAATCAAAAAGCTCTGGAGAAGGAGAGGATTGAGAAACAGAATGCTCTTAGAGATGCTCGAGCTGAAGAGCTAGAGCTAAAAAGGAAAGAATTTGAATTACAAAAACAGAAGATGAGAAAAGATAGAGAATTTGAAGAAAAGAAGATAAAGCGAGAACTGCAAGAACGGAAGATGAGAGAAGATAGAGAATTCGATTTACAAGAAAAGAAGGTGAAAGAAGATAAAGAGTTACAAGAAAAGAAGATGAAAGAAGATAAAGAGTTACAAGAATGGAAGATGAAAGAAGAAAACGAGTGGAAACAGAGAGAGTTCGAATTGAAAGACAAGAAGTTGAGAGAAGAGAGAGAATTGGAGGACAGGAAGATGGATAGAGAGTTAGAATGAGAGAGAATGAGGATGGATAAAGAAATACAATTGAAGAAATTGGAAGTGGGTGCGAGTGGTCAGAACTCGACGTCTGGAGGGGCTCATCGTCCCTTTATGCTTCGTCTGCCGAATTTTAATGATAAAATTGACAGTTTAGATTTCTTCCTTGAAAGATTCGAGGCCAAATGCGTGGCCTATAAGGCTGACAGAGATCAATGGACATCTCTGTTATCGACGCTGCTAGTGGGGCCTGCGATGGAGACTTTTTATAGCCTCCCATTAGAGGAAAGGGCCGATTACGACAAAATAAAGGAAAGGATGCTCCGGAAGTTCCGTCTGACTGCTGACGGGTACCGGACGCGTTTTGAAAACGCGATGCCAAGCGCAGACCAGGACTTCGAGGACTTTATCTCGAAGATCAAACTTCTGCTGAATAGATGGATCGAAATGGAGGGGATAACGAAGGACTTTAATGGCTTGCTAGACTTAGTGCTACAAGACAAAGTGTTGTCCTCGTGTTCTAGTGAGTTGGTTGCGTTTTTTCAGGAACGTCAACCAAAAGACATTGAATCCATGGCCCAATTGGGGCACCATTATGTCCTTGCCCACCCGGGCAAACCCATTCAGAAGTCAGGTCTGTCAGATGACATAGTTGCCGGTGTCGGCAAAGTACAGCGCCAGCCATGACAGAGTCGAGTAGGAAGTGCAGACAGGTCAACGAGATCGAGATTTGATAGGTCACCCCGTCCTTATCAGCCACATAGAGGAAATTATGGGAATTTCCGATCTCATCGGAATGGTCGGCCGATTTGGAAGAACCGACAATATGATAGTTATAGCGACGGAGGGGAGCGCCAAACGCGAAAGCAGGTACGCTTCGAAGACTCTCAGGACGGAGACCGGTTTTGGTATAAAACCAAACATCCGAAGCAGAGGAGTGGTTCCTCAGAGAGTCGATCTTTTGACTCTGATGCGGGGTCTTCGTCATCGAAAAGCTCCAGCAAAAGTACACGCGATTAGAAGAAGAAAGAGTGCATGTGTACCAATTGTGGTGGCAGGGGTCATTATGCTGACATATGCACTACCCCGATCGAACACGCCAATTCTGCGATTGTGTTAGACACAATAAACAACGAGGACTGTGCAGGGTGTCGCCCTCTGTTCCACACGAACGAGACGATAGTGCTTCAATGCGAGCATGCAGCACCATGTCTATCGGCAGTCCATGAGACTGGCAAGGTGGATCTCCACAAAGGCATGGTGGAGATGAAACCAGTCTCCGTGTTGAGGGACACTGGATGTACCACAATTGGGGTGCGTCGGTCGTGTATCGACGACTCCTGCCTTACAGGCAAAACGGTAAAGTGCACCACGTTCGGGGGTAAAATGGAGTCTTACCCCCAGGCGTGTATTAATGTGGACACTCGGTTCCTTTCGGGTAGAGTGAACGCGGTCGTCCTTGAGGACCCGATTGCCGATTTAATCGACGGCAATGTACGGGGAGTGCACAAGGCCATGGGTGAGGCTGGTACAGCGGCCCAACAACTCCAGAGTTCCGTAGTGGATGACCAGAAGGTAAATCATAAACGTGATTCGCGGCAAGTACCAAATGACATGATTAGGAGCAGTAGGAACTTATACGAGGGTCCGAAAGCTAATGATCGCACAGTTTGGGTGCGTAACGTTTCCCTGAGTGCTAGTTGGCGCACACTCAGGCGAGTGTTTGATGAGGTCGCGCCGGTTAGATTTGTCGAGGTATTGTCGTTGCGCGACAATACCAAAATAGCACGGGTGACTTTTGCGAATAGGTGGGGTGCGCGTGATGCAGTTAGGCAGAAGCATTTGTCGTTGCTTCAGAACCATCTGCCAATAGTCCAGAAATAGCTAGGGTTAGGTTTCGGGTTCGTATTCAGGAAGATGTTTCGGGTGACCCGAACCGAACCTTAGAGTCTGACCCACGCCCCCAGTTCTATTCTGATATGGATGTCTGAGTATTGTAAACTTGTGGATATCATGTGATGCCTTGCAATGCATGTTTATGTTGTAATATGTTATGCTTTACAATGTATGTCAGTCGGAAGTTGTGGCCAGCAGAAACCAGATACTCCACGATTGAGAGGGAGTGCCTTGCGATTGTCTCGGGGCGTCTAAGCTGGCACGATACCTGTTGGGGGAGCATTTTTTCCTCCAAACAGATCACAAACCACTGCTATTTTTGCAGTCGGCTAATCCACCAGTGCTAAGTTGACACGCTGGGCATTATTGCTGCAGCAATTCAGCTTTACTATTCTACCAATTCAGGGAGTACATAACATTGTAGCGGATGTCCTGTCCAGATTATGAGATTGGTGTGGGACTGGAGCATCAGTAGAGAGTATTCACATTGGTTTTTGGAATAAATGTATTATAATCATTAGAGTTGATGTTTAGGAAGATGTATTATGTTATATGTTTTATGTGTCATGATGCCATAAAGGCAATATGGATAAAGTTATACTCAACGTATGTATGAATCATGTTATAATATATGTTTATTTACAGTGTGTAGACAGGCTGTTGATACTTTGAGATTCTGATTGATACTTAGATATGTATAAATAATATGTAACATATGTGTGTTTTGATAGACCAGGTTTGGATAGTCGTTGTCATTTTTCACGACTACCAGTACCTGGGGTGGTTTGGTTCATTCTCATATTGTATTTAGTACATATGGTGAGAAGGCATGAACGACAATGGTGTTAGACAACTTTGGCATTCTCTAGGTAGATGAGGAGGTGCTGTCTCGGCATTTTGTTCGTCCATACTCCGAAGGGGGTTGGGCGTGGCTCCTCCACACAACATATTTACAGGATTTGTTTCTTTCCACAGCAGTAGAAAGTTACGGATAAACATAAATTCGTTACTATGTATTCTCTGGCAGAGAAAATTGAAAATAATTTTTGTTATAAGATTTCCTGGGATCGCGTGATTGTCAAACAGTCACAAAGTTATTTTTTGAAGTTAAAAGAGTTGAGCTCAGCTAAAGACGCCTTGTTCTGATTTTTTAAGTCTAGTTAACAACGTCTCTTCTCATAAACTGATTTCAGAGGGCGGAGTTTTGTGGCGGAGAATTAAAATTTTAGGAATTTTTTTTTCCCTTTAAATTGTTTTTATATACATTTTTCTCTACTGTTAGTAAAAGTAGATTTTTTTTCCTGGTGTTTGACTTACCATCTAACGTGGCATAGTCGCCTGCATTAAGAGTCTTAATTGACAGATAATAGCAGCGATAAGTTAGCACATTACAAGGTAGGAGGTAACACAAGTAAATTTATACTTTGTGTTTTTTCTCGTAGCGGCTTTGAGTTTTTTTTTCCTCCTTGTTTCTTCTTCTTATACTCTAGTCTTAGAAGCATCCAGTTCTTTGTCATGGCAGAGAGAATTAGGATGAGATTCATTTTGAGACAGGAGGCGAAGAAGTCAGGGTTAGAAGGAGAAGCCGCGAACGTGTTTTTAAACACGGAGCTTGAAAGGTATGACGCGGAGCAAGAGAGAGCAGAGAGGAAGGAAGCACAGGATAGGGCAGAGAAATTGGAACAGAAGAAAATTGAGGCAGAGATGGAAGCTCGCAGGGAAAGAGAGAGAGGGAGAGACAGCACGAACTGGCGCTTAAGGCTTTAGAGAGTCGGGGCGCTTCTACTTCAAATAATGGAGAGCCGTCTTCGCCCCAGTTTCAGTCAATGGATCTCTCCAGCACTCAATCTGCCCAATTAACTGCGATGTCGTTTACTTTAGAGTCTTTTCCCAGCCCCAATGAGAAAATTGACACCTTCCTAGAGAAATTCGAGAGGCTCGCAAATCTGTATGGGTTAGAGAGTTCCCGTTGGAGTCTTAAACTCTCAACTGCATTGAAAGGTAATGCTTATGAAGTGTACACAAAACTGGGAACCAACCAACATGATTACGACATGCTAACGAAGGCCTTGCTAGAGCGGTTTGAGATGACCGCCCGAAAATTTCTGCAAATGTTCAGAAACAGTCGAAAAGAGAGCACGGAGACATTTCCCCAGTTCTCTTCACGTCTCACGGGCTATTTGACAAAGTGTATTGAATTATCTGAATTACCTCTTACATATGAGGGACTTCTTGAACTTGTTCTTGTGGAACAGATAAAGTCAACTTTGTCAAACGAAACCCGTAGATTTTTGACTGAACAGACGCAGTCAGGCTTGAGGACATCCTCAATAAGGCAGAACGCTATACAAACGCAATGGCCGAACTTCCCAGCACTTAACGTAAACCCACAGATGAGCCAAGTCGAAAACAAAATCTAGAGCAGTCATCCTATTCTTCCAATTCCTCTCAGCATTATAACCAACGAGAAAATAATACCCAGAGACCTCCCCAGGAAAAATAGAAATTCTACAAGACCCGATTTTCCCCAAATAACAATTCCGATCAACCCACCTAGCCTACGTGGCAGCAAGGCCACCAAGGTCAAGGAAAAGGGAAGACCCCTACACCAGGGACGTCTGATCATGGCAAACAGACCGGGCCTAACCGCATCGGATGTTTGCATACAGCCTCGCAAGGTAGAGACAATGTCAGTGATTCACAACCTGAGGGGGACAGACCCTCAACGCGAGGAACTGTAATTTTGAATGGTACATCAACTACTTGTCTCTTTGACACTGGATTAAGTTTTGATTGTATTTTCGCCAGGCACCTAGTCAAACCCGGTCAGGAGACATAGGAAAGCGTCAAACTTAGTGGAGTTTTCAAGAGTGATGCACCCAGGACGCTTCCTATCGCACTGGTAGAAATACACTCTGATTTTGTCAGAGGTGTTATTAAAGCGGCCATAATGGATGATCCGATCTACCCAGTTATTCTGGGATGTAGATATGTGTTTGTTGGGCGACCAAAGGAGCCGATTGTGGCAGCGGTAACCACAAGAGGGCAAACTAAGAAGGAGCGGGAGCCTGCGCCAAATTTGTTGCCGAACGAACTGAAGGAGGCGCAAAAAAAGGACCCTACTCTGGAGCCCTGCTTTAGAAAACTGCCCATGGCTAAGGACCCCAGATACCTCGGAGACATCTTTTCGAAGGATGGCGTATTGTATCGTAGAACGGGCGACCCTGATACAGGGAATAACCAGCTCCTAGTACCGACGCAGTACAGAACCCAGATCCTAGAAATGGGGCACTCTCTTCCCTTTAGCGGACATATGGGACAAAACGCTACTATTCAGCGAATACAAAACCACTATTGGTGGCCAGGAATGAACTCTGAAATTATCAGGTACGTGAAATCCTGCGCCCAGTGCCAACGGGTAGCACCCAAGCACTTGACACCCTCAGTACCTATGGGGCAAATGCCAATAGTAGGTACTCCATTTGAACGGGTTGCTGTCGACATCATTGGACCCCTGGAAAGGACCACAAGAAGGAACAGGTTCATCCTGACCTTAGTCGACACTTGCACAATGTGGGCCGAAGCTATACCGCTAACATACACGGATTCCAAGCATGTCGCAGAAGCCCTCGTGCAAATTTTTACACGGTTGGGATTCCCTCAACAAGTTTTGACGGACAATGGATCCCAATTCCGTAGCCTGTTAATGGAGGAGATCTTTAAGATCTTGAGGGCCAAACATATCCACACAAGTCCCTACCATCCGGCCGGAAATGGGCTCGTGGAACGTTTTAACGGCAGCCTCACCATGCTGTTACGTAAGCTGGGTCAGGAGAAACCGGAAGACTGGAATCTATATATATCTGCTGCCTTATTCGCCTACAGAGAGGTCCCCCAAGCGTCTACGGGATTTGCGCCAGCTACACTTTTATTTGGCAGACCTATTAAGGGGCCACTAGAAGCCTTACTTCACCTCTGACAGACCAAAAGGCTGAATAGACAGTCGTCTCTGCAAGCAAGTACGTATCTGAGCTCAAGGAAAGGCTAAAGCTAGGATGGGATCTAGCTACAACCAACCTTAAGAAAGCCCGCGCTAAACATGCTAAAAGATACAACAAAGCTGCAAAAGAGAGAGAACTCCAACCAGGGGAGAAAGTTTTGTTGCTACTTCCAACCGGAAGCAATAAACTTCGCATCGGATGGCAAGGACCGTTTACCGTCCTTAAAAAGATCTCACGCACCAATTACAAGATCTCCATTAAAGGAAAGGAGAAGGTCTTTCACGTAAATCTCCTTAAGAAATATTTGGAAAGACCGGTGCCATCCTCCGAGCATCTCCTGGCTGTCGCCATAGCAACGGAAGACGAGGAAGATGATGATGGTTGCATGGAGTACCCATTGCAGCCCACAGAATCCTTTAAAGATGTCAAGTTCGGCGACAATCTCTCACCAGAACAACAAACAGAAACCACGGCGCTACTAAAACAGTACAGTGCAGTCTTAACGGATGTACCTGGTCGAACAAATCTCATCGAATTTGATATGAAATTAACAAACGAGACCCCTGTTCGAACCAGAGTTTACCCCATCCCGTACGCTAAAGCTGATGCACTTCGCGGAGAAATAGACAAGCTGCGTCAGGCAGGAATTATCAGTGAGTCTACATCTCCTTACAGTTCGAGTGTAGTGCTGTTGCAGAAGCCCAACAAGGAAGTTCGGCTGTGTATAGATTACTGGTTGCTAAACGATGTAACGGAATTCCAGCCAGAACCTATCCAGACTGTTTCTGAGTTGTTCACCAAGCTTAGCAAAGCAAACATTTTCTCCAAGATTGACCTCAGTAAAGGATACTATCAAATACCAGTCAAGGAGGAAGTTAAACCTTTGTTAGCTTTCAGCACTAGTGAAGGACATTACACATTTAATGTGATGCCGTTCGGATTGCATAACGCACCAGGAGTGTTCACCAGGATGATGAGGAAGCTTCTAGAACCTTTGCAAAGTCCCCATATCCATAATTTCATGGATGACATATTAATTGCATCGGAGACCTACGACGAACATATTGCTACGGTTGCTATGCTCCTCAGGAGACTACAGAAAACTGGTCTCACAGCCAGACCTAGCAAATGTCTCATCGGCTTTGGAAAGCTAGACTTCCTGGGGCATACTATTTCTCACGGCTGTAGTTGGCCTGTTAAGAAGAACGTGGAGAAAATAGTTGCAGCAAAAAGGCCCCCAACGAAGAAAGACACTCGTTGCTTTTTATCACTATGTGCATAATATCAAAAATACATCCAGAACTTCAACGGACTAACGGCACCTCTGACTGATCTCACAAAGAAAGGTTGTCCTGATAAGGTCATTTGGGATCAAAAGTGCGAACACGCGTTGTCGTGGAACATTCTAAATCCACATATATAAATTAAAAGGTAAATGTAAAGCCTAACAAATAAATTCAATTAAAGAAAAGAGAAATGGTAAAAGTACAGTGCTGTCACAATGGCGTACAAAAATCCCCCTTGTTTTCTACTTCGTCTGCAAATTGTAACGTTTCACGTTGATAGTAAAGCCTATAGCAGCATACACGCGTTTCCACAACACAATAAAACGTGTACTGCATTTCTAAGAAAACCTTGAGATACGCAAGCTGATTAATGACCTAAATTAATACTTCCATTAATTTCATTTTATACACGGCGTGATGAAAAGACAGATGAACTTAGGATAGAGAGAGGGAGGGCTGATCGGAGGAACGCAGGCAATACTACCACAGTCTCGCGATATTAATGCCACCCCCAACAAGCGTAAGGCCAGAAGCACTAACTTTTTTTCAAATAGACCGTGATAAAAAAAACACTACCCATACGAGAGTTAGGTTTAAAAACCTGAAAAACGCTTATTAGGAAACATGACATTATACTGGTTTACGTTTGAAAGCCTGACAGAACAGTCGAAAAGGCAGGACAGGTGGCCGTTCTAAATCGATAAAATAAAAATAAAAATACACGACTATCCTAGAAAATGCATATTTTGAACGCAGCCACTTAGCTCCCTTAAAACTTATATATTTGGGTTCCTTAGGACTTGCTGACAAAGAATATGTTAAGTGTTACGCAAATAGTCTAGGAATTAACAAATTATAGCCAAAAGAAAATAGTGAGGGTGTCAGACAACACAAAAAAAAAATAATCGCACAGCGGCATGTTTTGAAACCACCATTTTACGGGAAATAGGCCACTATGTTAAATCCTATTTGATTGGATAGAAGTAAATGTAAGGCGAAACACGATTAGTCGGACTACAAATACAGATTTTTGTTGTTAGGGGAAACCGTAGTGGGGGTACTTTTTTTGAAAAGCGGTTTAAACATGGCCCGATTGGTTAGACCCGCCAAAATAGTCAATTAGGAGCGTCAGTTCAGTGCCACATTTTCAAATAAACTTACTAAAGAAACAGTGCGTTGAGATCCAGCTCATATTTTTCTAAATAAAAGCCTGGGACATAGGCAGATCGAAATTTGTGCCATATTCATCGCCGGTCAACGTAATTGTTTATTATTTCCATGAATTGTGGTAAGCTTGAAATATTTGATATCTTTTTGATGAAAATTGAATGTGAATTGATAATTTGTGTCTGTATATATGTGTGTGGTTCAGTAGCAAACATGAGGCCAAGCCTAGATATTGCTCCAACCTGAACCAAACTTGTCGGAGAGAAGTAGAACTACATGGAATTACCAAATAGTACACTGACACCTATCTTATTGTATAGAAGGACTTACAGCTGAAATTGCAGAGGCGTTGTAACCATTAGGGAGGAGAATACTGGTGTAAATTGTTTCAGATGAAGATAGCAGTTGGCCTACCGCTCTGAACTCAGTGTTTGTTATGTATTGTGTTCAGTGTGGAAATAGATTATAAATTAGATCTGAAGTAGGAGGTACAACCTTCTTGTTTCAGGGACTGTGGTCCTAAGTTACTGAAGCAGCACCTGGTCTGAGTTTTGCTGAATCCAGAGGCTGACAGCATACTCCTTGGTCCAGATAGCGACTAGTGAGGTGTCTCCAGAACACAGGAAGCAATCGAGCAGAGGAGTCTTTTCCTGCCGCCATCACGAAAGATAAGCTTCTGTGGCCAGAGTAGCTCAACATTATGTGTCCCCTCAAAATTTGACAGTTTATTAAACATAGAGGGACAATTAATTGGTTCAAATGATAGGAACTGTGAACTTTTCCCAATACTATTTCCACGATTATCAAACACTTAAAGTCATGATGAAAAACAACAACCAAGCTTGAACAAAACCAGTATTACCTCATATTACTACTGCACAAATTACACACATAGAATAATAATAATAAACTATGTCAATACAAAGTTCATATATATAAACTGTGTACATAATACTTGTAATTACATTTGATTGTGATTCCTGGTTCACTGTGTAGTTGAATCAGGATATCTATTATTGAAAGAATTAATACATATATTTTTAAACTTAAACCCTTGACTCACTTAAGATAGTTTTATAGAGTGTTATATGTGTGTGATTGTCACAGTGTTGTAAAGTGTTGTGGAATAAATTAAATTGTTTATCTGTCGGTTGTTGTTGTGACTTACACTTCATCATTTTCATAACCCTAGACATTTAACGTAGTCATCACAATATTCCAGAATAATTCTGACTGAGGTATAAATGTGGTAGCAAGTAAGGTCATCTGTAATACACCACACTTATTAGATACAGATACCTTCACAGCTGATCTCAGTCAGTACACTAAGTCCCCTATAAATATTTATAACATCCCACTTTACCACACACGTACAGCACTTTCAAAGGACAGTTGTCTGCATACCCCATTTTGAGATTTCCTGACCTCAAGAAACCTCTCTTACTGCGGGTCGACGCGTCAGGTCAGGGCATCGGGTCAACACTGCTGTAGGCTGAGGACAGTGACCCGAATATGCTATTTCCAGTTGCCTATGGTAGTCGGAAATTAAATAAAGCTGAACAGAACTACAGCGTAGTTGAAAGAGAATGTTTTGCTCTGATTGACGGTATCAGACGCCATCATGAGTTTCTTTATGGCACATCTTTCACGGTGCAAACAGACCACGCTTCATTAGCTTTTCTTGGTGCCAATACAGAATTTAATGCAAGGATCATGCGTTGGGTCCTCCTTTTAAGCGTTTACTCCTTCAAAGTGGAATACATTCCGGGAAAACAGAATGTCGGGGCAGACTTCCTGAGTAGAAGGGGACGATTGTGACGATGAAACGCAGCTGACCCTGAAATGTTAGATGATATGGTAGATTCCTCGTAGCATCAGTACCCCCGAATATTGTTGTAAGTTTTTCGTCAACGGGAATTCTTCCACCTGGGCTCATTAGCAATGCACATCAGAAACGTGGAACTCCACCTGGTCTCATTAATATGCGTCAGAGCAGAGTGGACTTGCCACCACGTTTGCTTATTAATATGGAGACTGTTATCTTCTGTGCATTCTGGGCAATTGAATGGCCTAAAGGGGATGTTAAACCACGCCCACGACTATCTCTAGAGAAATTGATAGCAGCGAGTTTCCTTCGTCTGTGCATCCAGCAGAGCGCATCGTCTAAAGGAGGGGTTAAGCCACACCTCTTGCTTGACCTCAGAGCGGTCTGAATCAACTACCGCCTCACCTTTCTTTCGTACCTGCCTTAAAGGCGTTGCCTAAATCAAACGGAGGAAAGCGGCACGATCTAAGGCAAGACGATCCCAAAACAGACGACGCTAGTCTCTTGCAGGAATTTCACATCTCTGTGGCAACCAGAGAACCGCTAGAAAGACGGAACGAAAGGGAAACCCGAGCGGTCAGGAGTTGAATAATCGGACGAGGAGCGGGTGGCTAGAATCTCGATTTTTACCTGAGTTCTGAAAAGGTGTGAAATTTTCACATGTTCCCCCCAA
Organism: Oreohelix idahoensis; assembly: GCA_024509875.1. Lineage (NCBI taxonomy): Eukaryota > Metazoa > Mollusca > Gastropoda > Stylommatophora > Oreohelicidae > Oreohelix > Oreohelix idahoensis. The sequence goes on along the minus strand of JAMPIV010002227.1, from coordinate 617,413 downwards.
TCTTTCATTCCATTCCATATATATACAGACCCTGATGAATGCCATTTTATCACTCGTTTGCCAGAGATTTACAGAAGCACTAGCTATAGTAAAATCTTGTTAGATTTCCCCTGGATTTTGGGCTATATTTGCAGTGAATTCTATTCTGTGCTAAACGGTATAATATATATTAGTTTTTTGTAATCAGTGGTCAAGTTCATTCATTTTCAGTTCACTAGATTTTGTGTTGATTTAAATCTATTAAATTAAACCTATCTCAATAGTTTCCAGTTGAAAATTTAATGATATATCTATTACAGTATTTCCAAAGATAATAGATGCTTAAACGATTAAATTAACTTTTAAAGTCGCGAAGGAATTTATAATTAATTAAGTTAAGTTCTATATATAGATAGGTGTTTTAACCATTAGACTCGCGAAGTGTTTTCTTAATAGATATAATTAAATACGCGAGTGTATATAATAGTGTAGCGTGGCAAATGTTGCGTAAATATTATATGTGTTGATAAATGTTCTGTGGAGGATGTCGCATTTGCCACACAACGTTGAGGGTGTTGTAATTCATCTGCTCCTCTCAAGGTATGATAATCCTGGCCTTTGCAGAGTAGTGTGCCACCCTCAGACACCAGGGATGATGAGGCGTAGTAGCATGGTGTCTTTTGTCTGGTTTAAGTGTGTAGGATGTAGATGTGTATTCAGACAGTGAGCATTACAAGCAAGGCAATCCACACAAGGACGTCACGTTAACTCACGACGTGAAAAGTCAATGATGCTTGCAACAGCTAGTGACGGTTTTGTATAATTTATTATAAACGCCACAATGACGAAGTGTGTAGACATAAACAAGCAGGTACATCATAGGTACGATCAAACAGTCATTATTACATATGTCGTCAATTCAACAGGCACAGCAGACAGCATCAAAATAATGTGCATCATCTGCCTTTTAGGATATCATGACAAGCTGTACATGTAGTCAGGTAGTGAACTTCCCCTTTCCGTAAGAGCTAGTAGATATCAACTAGGAGATTAAAGATGGTCTCCTCGATTTGACCTCAACAAGACAGGCGTGTCTTTTGAGCGCCACATTATCGTCCTCTATGTTCCTTATACAGCAAAGGTATCAAACCTAGATCCATCAACAAAGTTCAGGAAGCAAATAGTCCGTAGGACAGGCATCAATCGATGCGTGACAATCTATGTGGATCGTGAGCTGAGCAAACTAGTCATATCGTAGACTTTAGAATAAGGCGGGCTAAGCAAAAGTCAACATCACAAGATGGCGATAAAGTTACTCAGCCAAAAAAGGGATTTAATTACCTGTTCATAAGGAATTAAATGAATAATCACATATGCCTCCAGGCATTAGGAATAACACAGAGATATATCATCTCAAGATAGGAACAACAATCATGAGGACTCCTTCCTGAATAAACTAAGCGAAGACTAGCACATAGCTACGTCTCGCCTTCACAGCTTCTCAGCACAGACTGACCTGGGCGGAAATCGTTTTACCAACGCCACAAAAAAAGGGACATGCGCAGAAAACGCGAATCGAATACAACTCAGGCCAATTTACGAAACGCAGAATGTTCTACAATGTTCGACTTAAGACCTATTACCTTAAAAGGAAATGAATCTTGAAACATTGCGATTGCCAACTGTTTTCAAAGAACTGACGATCTGAGCGCTCCATATATGGTCGTGACTCAAAATCGTTCACACAGCTATCGGCAACCCTAGCTATCAAGATAAGACAACTTCTTAACGATAGCTATCAAGATTAGACGACTGTAGAAATAAAAGTGGCTACCATTTCATGAGTTTCTTCCCATGCATTAAAAAATGAATATAGTCAAAATGCATGGTCAGAATAAGTTGCTACAAGTTTTTAGCAGCAACATTACCGCCACCTCCCGATAAAAAAAAATGTGCAACATTTTTTTTTTTTTTTTAAATATCCAAGAGTAAAACCAAAAAACGGTTTAACAACGCACGAATTATGCGGGGATAAGTAATTGCACTGCCTAATATGAGGCTAAATTGACACATAAAGTGTCTGGTGAGAATATTTCTCAACAGATAAAAAATCTGATTTAAAAAATATATCGGGGAGGTGCCACCAACACACACTACGCTTGCATGAAAATACATTATAAATATGCAAGTTCATATCATTATAATCAAATAGCAGTGTCATAATCTAATACCGCTTAGAATGGATGTACACATCTGATATTGAATGTTAAATATTACATTATCTAAATGTTTAATATTACCATTACACAATGAAATTAAATATAAATGAAGATCGAGGACACATCTCCTGTCGTTCCAAAGAAACTGTACAATGTGGAACTCTCCATGTTTGACAATAGAAAGGTAGCTTCTCAGATCAACAATAACGTGCTGAGAAAAAACAAACAATATAATTCTATTTAATAGCCATTAAGTTTCATACTATACAATACATTATTATTAATAATTGTGGCCTTTGGAACTTTCGGCCCTTATATTAACTACTCAGTCTTCTTCTTATATTAAAGATGGGAACAGAAGAAGATGATAACAAAGCACAATAGTATGTGTTCACCTAAAGTGAGGACAGATATGCTAATGTATTGTAGTAATATAAGTGTGTTATGGCTCTGTCGTATATCTAGAAATAGAACAGAAGTATTAGTTGGAATCATGTGGGCATCTAGACAGAATGTCAGCCATCACATTATCCGACCCACGGATAGCTCGTACCGTGAAGTGAAAAGGTTGAAGAGCAATAGCATATCGAGTGGATCTCGAACTCTTCAAGTTCTTAGTCTGAATAGCTGTAAGAGCTTTCTGATCAGTTTCTAGAATGAAATGTGCGCCCAGGAGGAATCTTTGTAGTTTGAGAATAGACCAAACCATAGCTAACAATTCACGGTCTAAAACCGAGTAGTTCCTCTCTGCCGCATTTAGTTTTCTAGAAATGTACATGACAGGATGCAGAGTTTCAGCATATTCCTGCATAAGTGCTGCTCCGATCCCAGTGGATGAAGCATCACTTCGAAGAACAAAAGTTCTATCAAGAGTAGGTAATCTTAGGATGGGAGGAGAAGAAAATATACTTTTAATCTGGTCTAAGGAAGATTGACATTCCTGAGACCAACGAATCAGATTAGGTGACCCTTTCTTCAATAACGTTGACAGAGGTGCCATTATCGAAGATAGATTCGGAATAAATCTCCTCTTCAAGAGACCATGACCAACACGATGACCCAGGAAAGAGATTTCACCAAAACCAACAAAAGCTTTAGAAGGTTTTGCTGTCAAATTATTCTCACGTAGAGTGGACAGTAAGTCATATAACCCTAAATAGTGATCTTCCCAAGAATCACTGAAGAGACAGATATCATCTAAGTATGCGATGACATCTGAACGATGTGACAGAATTCGACGCATCATGCGAACGAAAGTGGCAGGGGCGTTCATGAGACCAAAAGGCATAACATTCCATTGAAATAAACCCCTAGGTGTAGAAAAAGCAGTAAGAGGTTTGGCATGCTCTGCTAAAGGCACTTGCCAATAACCTTTAGACAAGTCAAGTTTAGTGAAGAATCTAGAATTAGAAAGTCTAATCAGTAGATCCTCTAACAAAGGCATCGGTTCAGCGTCGAACTTTGTGACCTGATTCAATTTGCGATAATCAACGCAAATTCGTATGTTCTTATCCTTCTTCCGGACAATAACCATGGAAGAAGAATATGGTGAAGTCGATGGTTCAATTATGTTTAATTGAATCATTTCATCCAATTCCTTTTCCACTTGCGACTGAAAGTGTATAGGAATAGGATACGGCCTAACCCTAATTGGATTATTGTCGGTAAGAATTATGTCATGTTCTATGACATCTGTGTGTCCAGGAATGTCAGTGAGAACATCCTGAAATGTTTGTAACATCGACGAGACTTGTCGATGTTCGTCACCAGAAAGATTAGGAGAAACAGAAACGTTTTTCCAAGATTCCGTGGAATGTAATGGAACCACTGGAAGGGGAAGGTTGACATCAGAGAAGGTAGCTTCCTCATCCTGTATGACAGACAGGGATGAATAATGACCGTGAGGTGCAGGAGCATCATCCGTTGCCTGGAAAATAGGCAGCAAATAGTCCGGACGTTCGTGAAATTCCGAAAGCATGTTTATATGGAAAGTTTTATGCTTTCCATCAATATCGACCACATAGTCAACATCGGAAATCCGAGAGACTATTGCATACGGACCTTTCCATGCAATAAGAAGTCTATTTTCCCTACTGGGGAGTAGGACGAATGCTTTGTCACCTGGACAAAGTTGTCGTAGACATCTGTTCTTGTTAGCAAACTGCCTTGCTTTTTCTTTAGCAATTTCTGACGAAGCAGTTGCGCTAGCTTTGCATGCCTCAATGATCTTTTGCCTAAGAGCAATGACCAACTCATATGAGGATTGAGTCTCCTCGCTAATATCATCGGCAGTGATGAGATCGTGTAATAAAGACATAGGGCCGCGCGGACGCGCGCCAAAGACAAGTTCGAAGGGAGAAAATCCTGTGTGTTCATTAGGGACTTCTCTATAGGCAAAGAGAGCCGCGGGTAAAACCCTGTCCCAATCTTGAGGATGATCTTCAGTTATCTTACCAAGCAAAGTCTTGAGCGTTCTATTCAGACGCTCAACTAACCCATTAGACATAGGATGGTAGATACTACTGAGAGATCGTTCAATATGTAAGGTAGACATTACCTGTGACATAGTGTCAGATATGAGTTGAGTGCCATGGTCTGACAATATTTCTCTGGGGAACCCCAAGCGAGAAAATATCATCCAAAGAGCATCTGCGATATCTGTAGTAGATATGCTCTTAAGAGGAATAGCCTCTGGCCAACGTGTGCACATATCGACACATGTAAGGATAAACTGATGTCCTCTGGCCGACTTGACCTTAAAAGGGCCAATAATATCTATGGCCATTTTCTGAATGGCCGAATAGGATGTCAGCAGCCTGGATAGGCGCAGCATGTCGTGGTCCTCTAGATTTGACCTCCTGACATACCTTGCATGATCGGCAGTAAATACGAATGTCCTTATTGACAAAAGGCCAAAAGAAAGCCGCAAGGACTCTCGACTTTGTACGGGAAAATCCCATGTGTCCAGCACATTGCGAGTCATGAGCATGTTGCAATATTTGCATTCTCATACTCTTGGGAACAAGAATTTGCGAATGTGCTGACGTAGCCGAGTCTTGTACCATACGTACAAGTACGCCGTTTTTCATTTCTATCCAAGTTTTTCTTTGTGTATCCTTATTTGGATCACCTTTCTTCGCAAGAATGAAGAATTTCTTTAGCGTAGGATCTTCTTCTTGTAATTTTATGAACGAGTCACGAGAAATAACCAAGGTACTATCTTGGCTATGAACTTCATTATCATTATTCAACGAAGTTTGCGGTTTTTGTTGCTTGTGCTCTTGTAACCACTGCATTGGTAGCTTGCATATTATCATCTTCCCAAGCAGCAATCTGCTGTGGGGTACATTCCCTAACTCCGTGAATATGACCAATAATATGGTCCGCAATAGGATTAGGTAAGAGACATGGCATGCACATCTCCCGTAAAGAAAGGAGTGGCAATGTGAATTATAGCAGTAGGATATTTCTCTAGAGTGCCGCCAAATGTGACACATTTGATAACCCTTCCTGTCGCACAGGATGGATCTACAAGCGATTGTCTAACACCAATAGTGGTGCATCCGGAATCGAAAAGTAGTGAGACCGGAGTATTATTAACAAGACCCTTATGTAGGATTAGAGAACCTCTCCCGTCATGTGCAACCGAAGCAGGAAGAGCGGGGAGAGGGTGACCACAACTCAAAGTCGATATTGTAGTCGGTTCGAACAAAATACTGCATTGGGGGCACTTGTTTGCTCTCCCAAAGTCAAAAGAAAACAAGTGACAGCGTCAGAGTTTTTATTATCAGAAACCTGATTACAGGCTCCCTGAGATTCTTGTTGAATGTTGTCGTAACCATTAGCCTGGTGATATCTCTTTTTTTTTGTATTGAGATCTACCGCGATTACTATTACCTCTGAAGTTATCACTGTTGTTATTGTCTCTGTAGTTATTATTGTCTCTATTATAACTGTTATCATGTTTCGAACTACAGTTTCCATGATTATTATCATGTCCACATTGATGTGAACATCTATTTGTTTGGTTTTGAGGTCTACGCGAGGAAAAACCTCTGTTACAATATCCTCTTCTGAAATGCCTAAAATTATTATGTTGGAAGTAACGAGGACTGTCAGCTCGTCTCCAATTCTTCGACGAAGAATCACCCTGAAATTGATTTCCATAGTTTTGACCGTAACTACCGTTACTTTTCTTATCAAAGTTTTGTTTGAATCTATTACTAAGTGTTTTGACTATAAGGTGCTGCCGAAGCAACTGGCAGACCTTCTTTTACTCTAGAGTTACCAATGGGACACATTTTGCGTGAGGATGAGCAGTTACGTATTGGCTACAGAAATCTTCCATTTCTTTTATTGTTTTAGGTTTACGTTCATGAAGGAAAGCAAGGAAAGACTCATTAACAGAAGACATGACTTTGTCTCTAAGTATTAAGTCTATAAGTCCTTCATAAGTTTTTTCTGTCTTAGACAGCTCCACCCAACGTAAAAAAGTAAGACGTGTCTTTGAAATAAATTCAGAGAATTGCACACCAGTTTCTTTTAACATATTTTTAAATTGAAGACGATAGCCGTCTTCGTCAAGTTGGTATTTTTTTAACAATATAGCCCTGACAACATCATAGTTGTTCTTGTCAGGCTCATCTACCATGCTTAACATACTCAAAGCATCACCTCTAAGTATTTTGGACAAATGATAAACCTGCAATGATTTATCTATGTTATGTACTTTACATGAAGTTTCAAATCTGTCCAAATAGAATGTTATATCGTCGATGGAAGCATTGAATGGTGGTAGGTTAAGTTTGAAAGTGCTTGCATTAGTCTTATCTGAGACCTTATTTGCATCATTAGCATTACCTATGTTCATCACCCTTAATTTATCAACTTCCAAAGCTAAGAGTTTTTCTTCATGCTCCATTTTTGCTTTTCTCTCTTCAGACTCTCTTTGTAACTTCCTTTCTTCAACTTCAGCTTGCTTTTCTAACCTTTTATTTTCAGCCTCTATTTCAAGTCTTTTATTTTCAGCCTCTAGCCTTTTCTCTTCAGCTTTTGCTTCTGCTTCTCTTTTTTGTTTTTCCATTTCCATTTGGAATCTTTTTTCATCCACCTGCATTTGCAGTTTCTTTTGTTCAGCTTCCATTGCTTTATCATATTGAGCAGTTGCAAATTCTTCTAACTTATCACCAGTCTTCCCAAGCAATTTACCCTGCTCAATAAAGTGCTCAAATGTAGCCATGATGTGTAATAATATGAGTCCACAACCTGAAATAATTAATTATCTTATTTCAAATTTAATTATAACAAGTCTTAAATGAAGCACTTGTTTACTCACAACACCATATTATTATCCCAATCTCTGTGGGAAACAAGTCTTATATCAAAGAACTTGTGTATATACCTTTTTGAAATATCATCAATCAACTCTTGATCATAGGTCCACTTCCCATTCAATAGTGCACAATACTATTCATCATTTATTAATCATCAGTGTAGTAGTAATGCATAAGCATAACCCACTATTAAATGTGAATTAACTACTATAAGTGTAACCAATGACTATGTAAACACAATCACAATGTAAACAATAACAATGTAAACATTACACTGTAAACAATACAATGTAAACAATACAATGTAAACAATACAAAGATTTAGCAACAATACGAATACATTCGTAGAAATCAACAAAAAATAAAGCGAAAATTAAAAAAATATCACAAAAAATGTGATGATATCTACGAGAAGATAACACAAATACAAGACACCACAGTGTATAAACAAAAATGTTGTATGAAACTAAACTATAGTAAAGAGGAGGCTAGCAAGTACAAACAAATCAAAACAAAACTAAAGAATGCAGAAAAATAACGAAAACAATATTAACACATGTCATCACAACTAACAAAAAATAGCAACTGCAGTCGCTTTGCAAATTCCAGTATCGGAAATTGCACACCCTACAGAAAACGCTCACAAAAGATGACCTCTATGACGTGGTATAATCTAAGGGAGACTCCGCCCAACCGAAAACCCGCAGAAACATAAACATATAAATATAAATATACAAATAACATATAAACATATAACATGTAAAGAAAAGAATGAGATGAAACACAGAAGACTCAGTAGAAGTATAAGGGCACAGTTCACAAACAAACAGGCCACTTAACTTATGGAACTCCAATCGTCAGTACAGCAAACAGGATGTAATCAGCATTCTGAGATCAAAGATCCAACGTTGATTGCCATGTGTACTTGCATCAAAACAGCTACGACGATGGTTGAGACTTGAGTTTTCAAACGGTACATGCAGTGTACAAGAAGTGTAGAACTCGTCAGCGATGGAACTTGGCCTTCTCCAAAGCAGAACAGCAACAAATCGATTCTCCCGTATGTAACAAAACTGGGAAATGTCACTTTCTTGACTTGGAACAGCAATTGTTGAAAATTCCAAAAAAGTTCCTGGGCAACGCCGAGTAATTTCGTAACTCTGCACTTCTGTTGTTGTCTTGTAGATGTTGTCTGTAGACTGTTGTAGAGTGCTGAATGAAGCGGGTAAGGGACCCCGAGTATGCTGGTACCAGATCAAACCAGCTTATGGCCACCAAATGTAGCGTGGCAAATGTTGCGTAAATATTATATGTGTTGATAAATGTTCTGTGGAGGATGTCGCATTTGCCACACAACGTTGAGGGTGTTGTAATTCATCTGCTCCTCTCAAGGTATGATAATCCTGGCCTTTGCAGAGTAGTGTGCCACCCTCAGACACCAGGGATGATGAGGCGTAGTAGCATGGTGTCTTTTGTCTGGTTTAAGTGTGTAGGATGTAGATGTGTATTCAGACAGTGAGCATTACAAGCAAGGCAATCCACACAAGGACGTCACGTTAACTCACGACGTGAAAAGTCAATGATGCTTGCAACAGCTAGTGACGGTTTTGTATAATTTATTATAAACGCCACAATGACGAAGTGTGTAGACATAAACAAGCAGGTACATCATAGGTACGATCAAACAGTCATTATTACATATGTCGTCAATTCAACAGGCACAGCAGACAGCATCAAAATAATGTGCATCATCTGCCTTTTAGGATATCATGACAAGCTGTACATGTAGTCAGGTAGTGAACTTCCCCTTTCCGTAAGAGCTAGTAGATATCAACTAGGAGATTAAAGATGGTCTCCTCGATTTGACCTCAACAAGACAGGCGTGTCTTTTGAGCGCCACATTATCGTCCTCTATGTTCCTTATACAGCAAAGGTATCAAACCTAGATCCATCAACAAAGTTCAGGAAGCAAATAGTCCGTAGGACAGGCATCAATCGATGCGTGACAATCTAAGTGGATCGTGAGCTGAGCAAACTAGTCATATCGTAGACTTTAGAATAAGGCGGGCTAAGCAAAAGTCAACATCACAAGATGGCGATAAAGTTACTCAGCCAAAAAAGGGATTTAATTACCTGTTCATAAGGAATTAAATGAATAATCACATATGCCTCCAGGCATTAGGAATAACACAGAGATATATCATCTCAAGATAGGAACAACAATCATGAGGACTCCTTCCTGAATAAACTAAGCGAAGACTAGCACATAGCTACGTCTCGCCTTCACAGCTTCTCAGCACAGACTGACCTGGGCGGAAATCGTTTTACCAACGCCACAAAAAGGGACATGCGCAGAAAACGCGAATCGAATACAACTCAGGCCAATTTACGAAACGCAGAATGTTCTACAATGTTCGACTTAAGACCTATTACCTTAAAAGGAAATGAATCTTGAAACATTGCGATTGCCAACTGTTTTCAAAGAACTGACGATCTGAGCGCTCCATATATGGTCGTGACTCAAAATCGTTCACACAGCTATCGGCAACCCTAGCTATCAAGATAAGACAACTTCTTAACGATAGCTATCAAGATTAGACGACTGTAGAAATAAAAGTGACTACCATTTCATGAGTTCCTTCCCATGCATTAAAAAATGAATATAGTCAAAATGCATGGTCAGAATAAGTTGCTACAAGTTTTTAGCATTAGAAAATTTAATGATATATCTATTACAGTATTTCCAAAGATAATAGATGCTTAAACGATTAAATTAACTTTTAAAGTCGCGAAGGAATTTATAATTAATTAAGTTAAGTTCTATATATAGATAGGTGTTTTAACCATTAGACTCGCGAAGTGTTTTCTTAATAGATATAATTAAATACGCGAGTGTATATAATAATAATAATAATAATAATAAATTCTTTAAGCACCAAACACGGCGCATAAGGCAGAAACCAGTGCTCTCCAGTTTGTTCGTTGCGACGCCACTCCTCTTAGCTCTTGCACATTATTTGGGCCCAACGTTCTTCCTTCTCTTATTATTGTTCTTCTGAGTGTTTCTTTTGGTCTTCCTTTTTTCCTCTTACCCTCAGGAACCCAAGTGAGCGCCTGTAGTGGTATTCTGCTGTTTTGCATTTGTAGGACATGACCGATATATGACCATCGTCTTTTCCTTATATAGTCAGAGACATATTTCTGCCTAGAGTCTTCTCTTATTTGTCGATTAGTCTTGAATTCTTTCCAACTGTATATAATAGCCTTAACGGTAAATATATCGCGCTTTAGAATGTTATTTGATTTTTCGGTATGATTACATGTTTTCTATCTTTCATATAGGGTGATCGTAACCTTTGCGTCCCAGCAAAAACATTGTATTAGAGTCCTCCAGACTCGGTTCTTAAAACCCTCCAGAATTTGATGAGACTGTTTAAATTTTAATCTTTGTGGCGATCCTCTGTTGGGATTCCGCTATCTAAATTTTTTTGCAAGAAAAAAAGCAACCCCAAAGAACAATCTAACACAGCATCAATTAAATTAAGATTAAACTGGAGGAGAACATTGCCAGATCTATTTATATTATCTTATTGCTCTACTGCGAAAGAAAATAGAAAATCTTCTGAACACTGACTGTGCATATTTTCTTCACTGGATTTTAAAACCCTAGAAGTAAACCATACCTCAACGGTCAGTTGTTATCTTCACGCATTAAGAAGTATTACCATCAGCGGCGAAACCAATGAGACCACGCCATATTCACCACCTGTATCTAAGACTGTGCCATCCCATAGAACCTTCCTTTTAAAATAACAAAACCAAAGTACATTTAGGCTTCACCTTCCAGCGATTTCGGGACTGTACTAACGCATAAACCTGATAATCTGGGGCTGGACACAGAAGAAAAGACACTACCTACGTCGAGTGTTTAATTGATGTTTTTGTATTTTCTATGGAGTGCCAGATTCTACGATCGGTAAGTGTGTGTGAGTACATGAGTGTTGGCCATCACGAGCGTGCATGAATGACATGAGATTTATTTTGCAACCATTTTTAATTTGCCTACCTGGTAAATACGTTTACTGTATTCCCTGTATTGTTCCTTTTTAAATGGGATGTTATAACTCTGTTTATTCCCCACCCCCTTACCTTTGCATAGTAAAAGGAAAACAATTGAGAATAACAGGACTTTTTCTACCACCCATACCTAGTACTGTAACACCTCCTTTTTTTCAGAGTAATTAAATTTACTGTTGGGTTACATTATCTAATAACTAACTATCTTTGGACTGGGTTTATCTTTTGTCTATTACAAGCGGGAAGGGCAAATGGGATACCACTCTTGATTAACCCCCCCCCCCCCCCAACCTTGTTACTTGTATTTCTGTACCTATGATTTTTTCCTGTAACAAATGATACATGTTGTGACTGATTTTAATGATAAATAAACATAATAAAACTTCTAGTACTGTGTTGGAAGGCCCAAGCCCAAATTACCCATATTTGTTTAACATAGTTTGTATTCACGTAGCGTCCGTGTGTTTGAAGCACCAAATTGGTGTGAGCGCAGGTGTGTTTGGGAACTGTCAAATAATTGTTTAGCCAGGAGAGTTTAAGGAGTAGATTGAGAGGAACAGATTGTCGTAAAAGAGTCTTTCCTTATTCTCCCCAGCACTCTGTGAAGCAACTATTTACTTTCTAACCCTTATTATCACATAGCCTTCACCATCATTCTTCACTCTAAATGGGACCACTATTTCTAAGACTCTTTCTCTCAAAATAAATTTACGACACATATACATATACACATATATATCAGAATCTGTATTCTCCAGAAAATACATTGATATGTACTGACAAGATATAATAAAATACAACATGGCATATAGGAGAATCATTAGAATCTACATAAAGTAAATTTACATAAATTCATACAGCGTTAATGAGGGCTATTACCACATACTTACATACATACATACATATATCTTTGGTAATGAACACAAGCTGTTCCGGTTCCCGGGGTATTTCGACGAGACAAAGAAAGACCAGGACTCGTACTACTGCTACCTCAGACATGTCATGTCGTACAATGGCACTAATATGAAGTGGTGCATGTGGCTGACGAACCTCATCATGTTAAACTAATTGCTATGGAAACCATCACCGCAAGAGCACACGAATGATGTTGTAGTGCAAGCTCTATATACAGGGAGTAGCTGCAGTGCTGGCTCCGTGCTCCATAAGGAGCGATAAAGGATATAGATAACGAGCACACACTGACAATAAGATGAGAAGACGACGCTGGCGATGGATAGGACATCAATGTCTGGTTAATCAAAGCCACAATACAGGCTTATATAATGCCATACAAGGCAGTCCTTGTTCGGGAATCCCCAGGGAAAGAGAGGCAGAGGTTGACCAAAACAAACAACAACAAAAAATACGGATAAGAGAACTGGAGACAGAAGGGAACAGAACTTATGGCACGTGACAAGAGATCTTGACATGTGTTTGTTGAATGCTTATGTTCCCGGGTATCAATCAATCAATCAATACCCTTTGGGAAATTTACAAGAGGTCACAAATTATAGAGGAATAATGTTACTATCAGTGCCAGCAAAAGTATTAAACATAATCATCCTGGAGAGATTAAAAGAGTCCATAGACAAGCAACTGAGAGATGAACAAGCAGGTTGTCGACAAAATAGATCCTGTACAGACCAGATAGCCACATTGAGAATAATAGTTGAACAAAGTCTGGAATGGAATTCACCGCTATACATCGGATTCGTGGACTATGAAAAGGCATTTGACAGTGTAGACAGAGAATCACTTTGGAAATTGAGCAGGCATTATGGAGTTCCCATGAAGATCATTAACTTAATAAAGAAGACCTATGAAGACATGACATGCAGAGTTCTTCATGAAGGACAACTTACAGAACCGTTTAGGATTAGAACTGGAGTGAGACAGCGATGCCTCTTGTTTCCATTTCTTTTCTTACTAGCAATAGATTGGGTTATGAAAACATCGACATCACACAACAGAAATGGAATCCAGTGGAATCTGACTAAACAGCTTGATGATCTGGATTTTGCAGATGACTTGGCTCTTCTGTCCCGTAAATATAATCAGATGCAAGAGAAAATGAAAATTCTTGATGAGAGGTCACGACAAGTGGGCCTGAAAATACATGTTCACGGGTAGCTAAAGGGTAATGATTCATTGATTAATACAGACAAACACAATAGTATTTAAAGAATGTATTGTTATTTTCTAAAATTATTAGTAAGATTTTCTAGTACTTCCTTACCTCTCCCTCTATAAATTCATGCTATTACAGTATCGTAATTCCAGACCACAAAGTTCTTTATAATTGACCATGCGTTCTAATATTCCCCGTGTAGTTCTCCGGGGGACGCTGATAAGACAAAGAATAGACCCACTACTCTCTCATGCATGTCGTACAAGGCGACTAACAAGAAGTTATGCATGGGGCTGGAAATCTCATCATGTAAAACAAATTCCTTCAGAAACCACCACTGTAAAGTCATGTGACTGCTTGAGCAGGCTTCCTGCAAGGGGACTAGCTGCAGTGGTGACGTCATGCTCTATACGCATTATAATAATAGCCCCTTCAGTCATAACTTGACTATTGGAATACGCCCCTGAGGGGATAGCCCTCAGCTGCATATTTTCCTGGTGTTCCTTTCGACGTTTCCAGTACTTGCATACGCAGAGAAAAGAAAATTGATGATGTTACGCCCTAATATAACCGTATGTCTAGGATGAACGGGCTAAACCTCATCAAAGCAAGGACAAATTATTTTGTTTAAAAACATCACCGCAGGTGCTGTATTTCCCAGACTGCTTTGCGGAATCATCGCGTTGTGTTCCAGCTGGTTCACATCTATTGCATCACGATGCACTATAACACTAACAGCACTACATAGAAAGAATAGACTCACTACTCTCTCAAGCATGTCGTACAAGGCGACTAACAAGAAGTTATGCATGGGGCTGGAAATCTCATCATGTAAAACAAATTCCTCCAGAAACACACACACAAGCACAAAAAACAGAAGATCACAATACGTCCACCAAAGGCCTGGAAAAACAAATTCACAACAACATAAAGACTACGAAACTGTAACACTACATTTTTACCCGGTTCCGGGATTGATAACTGCTAGCTTCACGCTCCAGTATACCCATTTAGGGAAGGCAAAGGCAGTGAGGAAATGACACTGGTCACTCCATCTCATAAAAAAGGTGAACCTAGAATGGTGAAATCTCTAACACTTCACTCCTCCACAGCAACATCTGCTATGAGGTTACAGGTCCGGTAGGCAAAATGGTTAGAGCGGAACAGTTACCGGCTTTGAAAAACAGTGGTCTCTAGCGGCAAGGGTACCGGGTTCGATACCTGATAGCATCATGTTCTAGTCTACCCAGCTATAAATGGGTACCTGATTCTGCTAGTGAGTTAGGGAAGGTAATAGCGGCGAGGAAGGGACCTGGTCACCTCCTACCTCATAAAAAGTCTGAACCTAGTATTATGAAGTCTCTATCACTTCACTACCCTACGACAGTATCAAACTTGGTGCAGTTTATGCTATACCTTGTTTTACACTTGAATGTAAATTAGCACAATAATTTATGTCACTTATGAAATGATAACAGCAGCTTTAGCTTCAAAACAAACAAACAGATCCAAAAAAAAAACAAAAACAAAAAACGAAACAAGTAATCTATCTCAAATTTGGCTAAGCATGGGTCCTCTAAAGACCCAGGTAAGACTAAAAACATTCAACGTTCGACGCTGCTAAAATGAGCTCGCTGGAACGCGATAGGTAGAGTCATATGTTTTCACAGGAATGTTTAAACAGCAAGTTCTTAAAGGATAATCTTTCAGTTTTTGGCTGCATTTCAAACACTACTTCTTTAGCGCGAATAAAAATGAGTTAAAGCGTCTAATTTTTAAGTGATCAAGTTTTAAGGTTATACAACCCGTTAAAAATTACATCACCGTGAATCTATACGACGTGAGCCATATTTGCTTACTTTCAGTTAAAATTTTATATATATATATATATATATATATATATATATATATATAATGTATATATGTATCAACACATATATATATATAGTATGTATATATGTATAAGCATATATATATATATATATATATATATATATATATATATATATATATATATATATATATATATATATATATATATATATATATATATATATATACACACACACAAGATATAACGTCTAATCAGATAATAAAGGTAAAGGTTAAGGAACCCGTTACACGCCCATTGAGGCATATTGGGAATATGGTGTTAGGCCCATATTATCTTGACCGTCGGCACACTAGGGGTGATGTGGTCAGCATCACGCCGGCCGCCTTAACCTTCCCAGAGTAGCTCTGGTACCCATTTGGGGCTGGGTCGACCCAGGAGCCGTTTGTGGCCTAAAAATTTTCCGCCTCATCTGGGGATCGAACCATAGACCACTGCGCTAGGAAGCCAGTGCACTAACCACTATGCTACAGCGGCTCCATAATCAGATAATAAACCAGTTATAATCTCTAATCAGATATACCAGTTATAATCCCTAATCAAATAATTTATTCGTTATAATCTCTAATTAAAGGATGTTTCAGTTATAACCTTTAATCAAATAATATTCCAGTTATAAACCTCTAATCTAATAAGTCAGTTATAAACCCTAATTAAATAACATACCAGGTGTAATCTCTAACCAAATAATACGCAAGTTTTAACCTCGAATTAATCATCTTGCCAAGGAATGGCAGTTTCATATTCCCTCTACCAAGGTAATCAAAGATACTCTTATGAACTCTCGATCGAAGCCACCATTGTCGATAATTACGATTTGAATGTTTAAGAGAATATATTTGACTCGATGAAAAACGACTTCGATTCCTAGCAGCACTATATTCTGTAGAATGCAGTCTATTGTTCATGACCAAATCTACAGAGCAACGAAATGTTGTATGAATGACTAACTTTAGAACAGATTCATTATCTGTATTCAAACGTGAGTGACAGTTCACGAGTGGAGCCATCTTGGAACCAAAACATGTAGGACTTTCAAGAAGAGAAAAGGGATGCCCGTATTATCGCTTGATCAGTCCAGAGATCACTGCTACACATGAGAACCCATTGTTAGCGGTTCAATATTATTATATGGAAAAATATGTGCTGAACATTATGTTGAAGAATCGTTGCTAAACGAGATTAGGTTTAGAAGTCATCTGAAATATTGTTTACAAGCTGACGTGCTCAGTCAGTGACGTCAGATGATATATGTATGGGCGATACTGAGTGCTTGGCTATTGACAGTCCATTATACCATTATTCTACATGAGTGCCCATGTAACATTGCAAGACCATTTGTCCACTGTACTATGATGTATTATGGCAACCTGTGATTTGTCACTATCTGTGCTGTCGAGTGTGTACGTCCAATTAAACTTTAGAAAAGGTACACAGTCGTTGGTGTCGATGACTTCCGGTCATACATGAGTGTGAGAAGAGAACATTTGTCAACAACACGAACCCTTATCATCATTCGCACATTATACACTCCATCCATGTCTACACAACACTGCGTAGGTCAAGTTGACATTCCATACACTACAGTGGGGCAGGCAACACCATAGGGATCTTGTCAACTGATGATGATAGACGCCTGTCTTCCCGCCTAGGAGTGTTCTGGTGTACTTTATCAACATATATTATATCCAACTAAATATCAACTTTATCAACTGGTGGACCAGCTTTCTGGGTTTGACCTCGCAGAAATTCAGAAGTCAACAGATTACCGATACCAGACCGTTTCCTGTGGCTGATACGACACACTTGCAGTATTGGTTTGCTCTTTGTCAACGCTTCGTCACGTGACCTGTCAAGTGAATGCAGTATGTAGGTCAGCGTTGTTGACATTTTTTACATTAGACATTATAGAGTTTCACAGAACAGTTGGATCAATTCTTGTCAGTGTTAACAGAAAGACAGTATTTGTGAACTAAGAAGTCCTGGTTTCATCGATGGATCTTCTTGTTTGCCATATATGAACTTTAATATTTAAGGCCAGAATGTTTAATTGAATAAAGTGGCAGTTTGTTTGTTTTCATGAAAAATAACTTTGCCATTACTGTAAGACTGAGCCTATTTTGCAACACATACTATCATACACATAATTTATATATATTTATGTTTACATGTTATTTGTTTGTATAGTATGTTAGTTTCTATGTCAGCGGGTTGTGTTTAAGGTTGGGCGGCGTCCTCACAACAGAGTATCCCACGTCATAGAGGGTCCGTTGTGGGCGTTTTCTATAGGTGCAATTTTCTTGATTGAAAATTTGCTGCGACAACTGTTGCTTTTGTGTTAGCTGTGAAGTCTGTAATTATTGTTATTTTTGTAATATTTCTTTGTTCTTTAGTTTTGTTTTGATTTGTTTGTAATTTGTTGGTCTAACCTTTTCTATCTTTCAGTTCTATTCATAATTTATATTCATATATTGTGACGTCATTTGTGTTGTTATTCTTTGCAGATTCAGTGATTATCTTCATTGATTTCCCTATTTGATTTATTTTGATTTCTGCAAACGTTCTTGTATTGTCAGTCCTATTTGTACTTTATGTATTCTGTTGGTTGACATATGTTTTATATGGGTATATTTCATAAGACACAATTGCCTGTGCACTGCACTTGGATTATGGTATAGACCAGTACCTGATTATTATTACTATTATACAAGACCTTATTAAAGGCTTGTGACCCACAGATATTGGGATAGTATACTGATTAATCAGGTCATTGAGAACTTGGGGTATTATTATTGATTCAGGTGATTAGTATTATTGTTAGGCATCATGTCTACTCTAGATTATTTCATTACTCAAGGGAAAGCTCTTGATAAGACTGGTCAACAATTAGAACAATGGGCAGTTGCTCAATATGACAAAGCATTAGCTGCAGAAGAGAAAAGATTAGCTGCAGAAGAGAAAAGATTAGCTGCAGAAGAAAGAAAAGCTATGGCGGAAGAGAAAAGATTAGAAAAAGAAGCTGAGGCTGCTGCTGAACAAAAGAAATTGCAGATGCAGGTAGAGGAAAGGAGATTTGAAGCTGAACAAAAAAAAATTGGAAAGAGAAGCTGCGGCTGAACAAAAAAGATTAGACAGTGAAGCTGAACAAAAAAGATTAGACAGTGAAGCTGAACAAAAAAGATTAGACAGGGAAGCTGAACAAAAAAAATTGGAAAGAGAAGCTGCGGCTGAACAAAAAAGATTAGACAGTGAAGCTGAACAAAAAAAATTGGAAAGAGAAGCTGCGGCTGAACAAAAAAGATTAGACAGGGAGGCTGAACAAAAAAGATTAGATGCTGAAGAGAAAAAAGCAATAAGAGAACATGAATTTGAGTTGGAGAAATTGAGATTGACAAGTATGAGTAATGTTAATCAGGCATCTAGTGGTAATGGTAAACCTTCTACTTACAAGGTTAAGGTTCCACCGTTCAATCAGTCCAGTGACGATATTACATTCTGGCTGGATAGATTTGAACGTTCTTGTCGTACACATAATGTGGATAAATCACAATACGCTAATCAATTATCAGAAAACTTGAAAGGTGAATCTTTGACTAGATTATGCCTTGTAGGAGAAGCAGATAAGGATAATTATGATGTCATTAGGGCGGCTTTGATAAAAAAATATCAGCTAAGTGAGGAAGGCTATCGCCTTTTATTTAAGACGATGGTACCTGAGACGGGGGTAGAATTCTCAGAATTCACTGCAAAGGCACGTCTCACAGTTGATCGTTGGATTGAGCTTTCCAAAACAGAAAAAACGTATGAAGGACTTATGGATTTGTTGCTCAGAGATAAGATTATGTCATGTGTGAACAAACCTTTCCTTGAATTTATACATGAGCGTAAACCTAAATCTCTAAAAGAAATGGAAGAATATTGTTCCCAATATGTCACTGCACACCCCGACGTGACTTTTGGCAACACTAAGATTAAGGAGAGTATGCCAGTTGCTTCAGCAACACCATACAATCCCAATTATTCACACAGATTTCAGGGACCTCAAAACAGATTTGATAAAAAAGGTAACCATAATAGTTATCAAAACCAAGGTAACCAATCATTTCAGGGTTCTTCTTCAAAGAACTGGAGACGACCTGATAGCTCTCGACACAGGGGTGGTCATAATTATAGGAATTTCCGTAGAGGAAGTAATTATAGAAACTATCAGGGTTATCCGTCTTGGAGTCAACAAGATCATAATTACAGAGATACTCATTATAATGAATATGATAATGGTAACCAAGGGTACTATGACTCAAACCCAAATAGGGGTTACAATAGAGGTAACAATAACTACAGAGGTGATAATAACCGAGGTAGATCTCAATACAAAAGACATAAACCACATTTTCAGGCAAACTCTGCACAACAAGAGTCCCATGAAGCCTATAAACAGAGTAAAGATAATAATGATGCTAGTAATATGGCATGTGCCGCTTTTGATTTTGGGAGAGCATCTCAGTGCCCCCAATGCAAAACGTTATTTGAGCCAACCACAGTGACTACTTTAAGCTGTGGCCATCCTCTTCCTGCTCTTCCAGCATCAGTCGCGCATGATGGAAGAGGGTCTCTTGTCTTACATAAGGGTTTAGTGAATAACAATCCAGTCTCTGTGCTATTTGATTCTGGATGCACCACAATTGGTGTTAGGCAGTCACTCGTAGATCCTTCCCGTGCCACTGGACAAGTAGTCAAATGTGTAACATTTGGCGGCACATTAGAGAAATACTCTACCGCTATCATTAGGATTGCTACTCCTTTCTTTACAGGAGATGTACACGCATGTCTTCTTCCGAATCCGATCGCTGACCTCATCATCGGTCGCATTCATGGAGTCAAGGAATGCACTCCGCAACAAATTTCCACTTGGGAAAGGCAAAACATGCAGATTGCTAACGCTGTAGTCACTAGAGCTCAGGCTCTTAATGTGCCTCAAACTTCATCTACTGAAGATAATGAAGTGCATAACCAAGATAATCCCTTGGTAATTTCTCGTGACTCGTTTATAAAACAGCAAGAAGATGATCCCACTCTGAAGAAATTCTTCATTCTTGCAACTAAAGGTGATCCGAATAAGGACACAAGTCGTAAATCGTGGATTACAAAGAAGAATGGCGTACTTGTACGTATGGTTCAAGACTCCATTACGTCAAGTCATTCTCAAATCCTGGTTCCCAAGAATTTGAGAGTTAAAATTTTGCAGCACGCTCACGACTCTCAGTGTGCTGGACACATGGGTTTTTCCCGTACTAAGTCAAGAGTCCTTGCGGCTTTCTTTTGGCCATTGGTAAACAAGGACATACGGATTTATTGTCGATCTTGTAAAGTATGTCAGGAAGTTAAATCCAAAGGTCCACGGCATGCTGCACCCATTCAGGCGGCGGACATTCCTATTCGGCCGTTTCAAAAAATGGCCATAGACATTATTGGTCCATTTAAGATCAAGTCTGCCAGAGGACATCAGTTTATCTTGACGTGTGTTGATATGTGCACACGTTGGCCAGAGGCTATTCCTCTGAAGAGCATTACTACTGCTGATATTGCAGATGCTCTTTGGCTTATATTTTCTCGTCTGGGGTTCCCCGGAGAGATATTGTCAGACCATGGCACCCAACTAATATCAGATACCATGTCTCAAGTAATGTCTACCCTGCAGATAGATAGATCTTTAAGTAGTATCTACCATCCAATGTCTAATGGTATGGTCGAACGCCTTAATAGAACACTTAAAAACTTACTGGGGAAGATAACTGAGGATCATCCTCAAGACTGGGACAGAGTTTTACCTGCGGCCCTCTTCGCTTACAGAGAGGTACCCAATGAACATACGGGATTTTCTCCCTTTGAACTCGTCTTTGGCGCGCGTCCGCGTGGCCCTATGTCGTTGCTTCACGATCTCATAACATCTGACAATATTGACGATGACACAAAGTCATCCTACGAATATGTCATCGCGTTGAGACAAAAGATTATCGAAGCATGCAAATTAGCAACTTCTTCTTCTGAATTTGCGAAACAGAAGGCAAGGCAATTTGCCAATAAGAAGAGATGCTTACGACAACTTTGTCCTGGTGACAAAGCATTTGTATTACTACCTTGTAGGGAAAACAGATTGCTTATTTCTTGGAAAGGTCCGTACGATATAATATCGAAAATTTCCGATGTCGACTATATTGTCGATATTGATGGGAAGCATAAAACCTTCCACATCAATATGCTTACTGAATTCCATGAACGTCCGGATTATTTGCAACCCATTTTCCAAGCAACGGACAATTCTCCAGTACCACATGGTCATTACTCATCACTGTCCGTGATACAGGATGAGGAAACAAGTTTTTCAGATGTAAATCTTCCTCTTCCAATGATCCCACTTCATTCCAGTGAATCATGGAAGAACGTTACTGTCTCTCCTGATTTGTCTCTAGGAGAACAGCGACAAGTTTCAACTATGTTGCAAACATTTCAGGATGTACTCACTGACATCCCTGGACAAACTAATGTCATTCAACATGACATTGTGCTAACTGACCATACTCCTATTAGGGTTAGACCTTATCCTATACCTATACATTTCCAAGCACAGGTCGAGAAAGAGTTGGATGTGATGATAGATTTGAAAATAATCGAACCATCCACCTCTGCGTATTCTTCGCCGATGGTTATTGTGCGTAAAAAAGACAATAACATACGTCTTTGCGTTGACTATCGAAAATTGAATCAAGTAACGAAGTTCGATGCCGAACCTATGCCTTTACTGGAAGAGCTACTTACTCGACTCTCCAAATCTCATTTTTTCACTAAACTTGATTTGTCTAAGGGATATTGGCAAGTTCCTTTATCTGAACGCGCCAAACCTCTCACGGCTTTTTCAACACCTAGAGGTTTGTTCCAATGGAATTTTATGCCTTTCGGTCTTATGAACGCACCAGCTACGTTCGTACGCATGATGCGCCGAATCCTATCTTATCGGTCAGATGTCATTGCATATCTAGACGACATCTGTCTTTTCAGCGATACTTGGGAAGATCACTATTCAGGGTTAGATGAATTGCTGTCTACTTTGCGTGAGCACAACCTGACAGCGAAACCCTCTAAAGCCTATATTGGTTTTAGCGAAATTTCTTTCCTAGGCCACCGAGTTGGTCATGGTTTCCTAAAGACAGAGGACCATAATACTAGTAAGATACTTAACATCTCAATCCCTAAGACTAAAAAACAGGTGAGAAGTCTGTTAGGTCTTATTCAATTTTATGGCAGATTCATTCAGAATCTATCCTCTATCATGGCACCTCTCTCAACACTTCTAAAGAAAGGTTCGCCTAATGTGGTCCACTGGTCTCAGGAATGCCAATGCTCTCTGGATAAGATTAAAACACTGTTTTCAACACCACCTATTTTAGTGCTACCCACTAAAGATAAGACATTCGTTCTTCGTAGTGACGCTTCATCCACTGGGATTGGAGCGGCACTAATGCAAGAGTACTCTGGAACTCTGCATCCTGTAATGTATATTTCCAGAAAACTTAATGCGGCAGAAAGGAATTATTCGGTTTTAGACCGTGAGCTATTAGCTATGGTTTGGTCGATCCTCAAACTACAGAGATTCCTTCTAGGCGCACATTTCATAGTAGAAACAGACCAAAAAGCTCTTACTGCTATACAGAGTAAGAATTTGAAGAGCTCGAGGTCTACTCGATATGCAATTGCTCTTCAACCTTTTCATTTCTCTGTGCGAGCTATTCGGGGATCAGATAATGTGATGGCAGACATTCTGTCAAGATGCCCACATGATTCCACATAACTATTAGGGCTTAGACTTCTTGATATGTCTAGTTCTATAGTAGTTCCTTTTCTATATCATGATAGATACACATTTGTAATTTAATAATATAATGATTGTATCACTACATAGCGGTTCATGTATGTTTATTCACCGCTGTGCTTTGATGATTTTTACTTCATAAATCATAAATTTAAGATATCTAATACGTAGTGATGATATGAATTTTTTAGGCATTGTGTAATTGCCAGAATTGTATTATACTTTGATGACACCTTCCTGGAAAAATATACTTGTAGAGAAATAATTTCTCTCAGTTTATGAGACACATTCTCACCAGTCGCTCCATAAGTCGACTTAGCCTCATATTAGGCGTTATAGGTATTCCTGATATTTCATCTGCGCATTATTCATGCGTTGTGAGCCTATTGTACGTTGCTCCTAGATGTATTTCAAAAAAAAAAAATGTTCCATTTTTTTTTTCCCGGGAGGTGTGGTAAGACTGTTACGTGCAGTCTTTGATATCTTACAATATTATACATAGGTAATTTTTTAGTGCTTAAGGGAAAGTCATTATTGAGTTACTTCCCTTGAACTCCGCGGATAAATACATTTTACTGCGATTTATTCGTTGTTTGGGTAATAATAGATTGTTCTTGCTTCAGAATATCTATGGCCTGAATTTATGTGTATTGTTTGTCTGAGTAGGACAAGTCTGTCTTATATCTGTATATCTTTACATATCTAAGTCGAACTATATGTTCTGTTGTCTCTAGAGAGGTCAAAGGCTATTCGGCGGATGTGTCGCTTGAGTGGTGTGATTTGGCTTCGTCCTGATAGGGACTGTGTGTGTTTTGCTATGTCGGCTTGATGCCTTGAAAAAGTGATCTCAGTGGTTTTGGGGAAAGTGATAGTCGTCTAGACCTATCGTGTATGCTTTACCCCAGTGTTTATTCATCTTGCCAAGGAATGGCAGTTTCATATTCCCTCTACCAAGGTAATCAAAGATACTCTTATGAACTCTCGATCGAAGCCACCATTGTCGATAATTACGATTTGAATGTTTAAGAGAATATATTTGACTCGATGAAAAACGACTTCGATTCCTAGCAGCACTATATTCTGTAGAATGCAGTCTATTGTTCATGACCAAATCTACAGAGCAACGAAATGTTGTATGAATGACTAACTTTAGAACAGATTCATTATCTGTATTCAAACGTGAGTGACAGTTCACGAGTGGAGCCATCTTGGAACCAAAACATGTAGGACTTTCAAGAAGAGAAAAGGGATGCCCGTATTATCGCTTGATCAGTCCAGAGATCACTGCTACACATGAGAACCCATTGTTAGCGGTTCAATATTATTATATGGAAAAATATGTGCTGAACATTATGTTGAAGAATCGTTGCTAAACGAGATTAGGTTTAGAAGTCATCTGAAATATTGTTTACAAGCTGACGTGCTCAGTCAGTGACGTCAGATGATATATGTATGGGCGATACTGAGTGCTTGGCTATTGACAGTCCATTATACCATTATTCTACATGAGTGCCCATGTAACATTGCAAGACCATTTGTCCACTGTACTATGATGTATTATGGCAACCTGTGATTTGTCACTATCTGTGCTGTCGAGTGTGTACGTCCAATTAAACTTTAGAAAAGGTACACAGTCGTTGGTGTCGATGACTTCCGGTCATACATGAGTGTGAGAAGAGAACATTTGTCAACAACACGAACCCTTATCATCATTCGCACATTATACACTCCATCCATGTCTACACAACACTGCGTAGGTCAAGTTGACATTCCATACACTACAGTGGGGCAGGCAACACCATAGGGATCTTGTCAACTGATGATGATAGACGCCTGTCTTCCCGCCTAGGAGTGTTCTGGTGTACTTTATCAACATATATTATATCCAACTAAATATCAACTTTATCAGGGTGTAACTGTGGTTGAAGGTTAGACAATAATTGTATTGTTTTCCGTTATATGTACTCTCCCGAAAATAGAAAAGTGTGACGGTGTGGATTAAATCAAGATACTCTTCTGTCCAGTTTCATTCGGGAAACGGATTTAACTCATCATTTTTCTTAAAAATAACCTTAAAATGTAAGTTTCTGATTATTTCTTCAAGACAAAATTTTAATTTAAAGTATTGCAGGCTTATCATTTTGGATCAAAATGATAAGATGGCTAAAAGGAAGAGACGATCGCGTCATTCACAGCGTGCAAACAGTTTGATTATGGAAAGAAGCCAACAACTTGAACTGAAGACAGGAAGGCGCGGAGATGCAGATTAAATCAACAGACAATCAAGATACTCTTCTGTCCAGTTTTATTCGGGAAACCGATTTAACTCATCATTGTTCTTAAAAAATGTAAGTTTTTGGATTGTTTCTTCAAGAAAGAATTTTAATTCAAAGTATTGCAGACATTATTATGGATAAAAATGATAAGATGGTTAAAAGGAAGAGACGATCGCGTCATTCACAGCGAGCAAGCGAGACTAAAGCATCAATGCGTGTAAGGCCAATAAAGCTCGTAGCAATAACAACGAATAATTAAAAAATTACTTATATATAAAACCGCTATTTAGCGAGGTGACTTGTGATACTGGGCTAGTATAAAGTGTACAGTTTTTACTGCTGCGCAACAGATTAAAAACAACCCTTCTTTAATTATACCAACAACAGCAACAAATTTTCAACTGAATGATGTACACATATAGTAGACTAGTCTAGCACACGCATCAAGCACACCGACTACACGTTCTGTATCCGCTAACACATCGATGTTAATATTATTATCTCTCTGCCAAGAAGGTGAACAGTGAAAATAACGAACAGACGTGCAGACAGGTAATATTGAAACACAAAATGAAAGAGCGTTAAAAAAAATGCACATACAGAGTTATTTCCCAATCTCCTCCAGCTAGCTTTCTTTTTTATTTTTATTTATTCTGTTTTTCCCTAAGACTTCTAATTTATCTCATCAACATGTGTGAGAAAAACCATGTTACACCCAGAGCAGGGAACGAGAATAATGCAGCTTTGTGCAAGAAATTGGTGAGAAAGATTTTTTTTTTGTCGAAAGAAGACATGAGAAATAAAATAACGCGGCAGGATGGCAGATTATAAAAGCCGCCTTTATGAGGACAGGAAGATAGCTGCTCAATTATCTAGAGAAAGGGTGTATCCTTTATGTGAACGTCGCTAGTTTTATCGCCAAGGCAGGAAGTAAATTTGACAGCGGCCCAGAGCTGGTCGTTATGTCCGAAACGAATGCACTCTTACATCAGTCATCATTAGTTTCCTTCGCGCGCCTTGCGGAGCATGGAGACACCACTGGGGCGGGTCCCCGTGCAGGAAGCCAGCACCAAGTAGTTGCATACTGTTGCAGAGGTAGTTTCTGTGGAAATTTGTTAGTTGTGTTTTAACTTGTTATTCACAACACGGCGTTGGTGTAGCTGGCGAGTCCTCTTTAGGGCAAGTCCTTTTCAGGGCTTCAGGCTAGCAGATGGATAATTGTTGCGCACATATTCTTTGGTGACACACGGATTACGCATACAAATGTAAAATGTATTTATTTGTCTGATAAAAATATATTTATCTTTGAATGCACGTTTTTCGGTCTAAAGGGACAGAACTCAGATTAGGCGATGGGTATTCATTCTGTGAGTTATCACTCTTTGTATCGTTCTTAAAAATCGAACTCAGCGGAGGGATCTAGACTTACTTTAATCTATTCTGTATTTGGTTAGGAATAGATTGTTCTTGCTTCAGAATGTCTATGGCCCGAATCTATGTGTAGTTCTTGTCTATGTAGGACGAGTATGTCTTATATCCTGATATCTTAGTATGTTGTGGTAGAACTATTTTTCTTGTACTCTACTTGAGGGGTCAGGTGCTTTTCGGCGGATGAAGATAGGTTAGAGAGTTCTTGGGTGATGTAGAAGCCTATGGCGGGAAGTCATGTCTTAGACCTGCCCGAAGTTTGTGATCTCTTTTGATGATGGGAACGAAGATATTTTCTTCTGTGATGGTTAAATCCATGAGTTCCCTAGTGTTCATTCCATAACGCGAGGAGAAGAGCGTTTTAGTGCTTGCTAGTGTATTCTTATGCTAAGGTAAACGTACTTTTGCTGACTTCGTTCATTCTTAGGCTTAAGATGGGCAGACGTTTACATGAATCTACCTATGTCGGTATGTCAGAACGACATATTATCTAGCAGCACTGATTATGTTTCTATACAGCAATTATGAGGACAGATTATGCTGATGCTTGTGGAAACTTTGATATTCATGAATTGAATCTTTATTGGAGCTTTGTCGTACATCGTTATGGTGAGCGATGTTTACAAGACGAGAAGCCATTTTGGAATGTTATCTATTGTTGATCATCTACCAGAGAACAGGGACGCCCTTATTATCAGGTGATGATAAAGAGATCATACTTATGAAAGGAAAATCTATTATGGGTGATTTAAAATTCGCTCAGAAGATATTTGCTGAATGCTATTTAAAGAAATCTCCGCTAGAGTGCAAGCTACACTTATGCTAAAAGAGGTTCTGTCCGGGAGTCACCGTAAACATTATTGATTAACTGACATGACTAGTCAGTAAGGCCTGATGAAGATTTGTTAAACATTATATATTAACTGACATGATCAGTCAGTAAGGCCTGATGAATATTTATATGAGATATGGAACTCTGAACGTTTGTATACTGATGTTCCATTGTGTTTTTCCTCAACATGAATGTCAATTTATTATTGTACACCGTGGGTCAACAATATGCTATTAATGTCGACCTATGTTCCTGCAACTATACCCGTTCTGTCAAGTGTGTGCGTCCCATTAAACTGTTGAAACGTTCACAGTAGTCTGTATCCTTAACTTCTGATACGTATGAGTGAGTATTTGAACTTCCAGTCAACTTTACAGAACAGTTCACACATTCGCGTATTAACAGTCACTCTACCACTCATGATACACATTACATCCTTGTCGAGTCCTCAAGACGTTTTGGAGCAAGATGACCTGTACACCTGACACTGTGCTCGGTTGTTTGAGTTGACTATTCAGTCCCAGTACATCTTTACAACGTACACTGCACTGATCAAACCCAATATACAGCATCCAAGAATAACAGCCTTTATCACTATTACTACAAGAAAAAAAGGCGTTTATCAATAATGTTGGTCCTTTTCAGGACTTAGTATCTATCAACGCTGGACGGTCTAGCAATCTTTTTAGATTGCTTAAGAGTTCACTACAACCGGTACTAAATTCTCCAGACCTAAAGGTCTTTTATATTTGGACATGCGCCCTAATATAACCGACTAAGGTGAACGGGCCGCGCCTCGCCAAAACGAGACAAAATTTTATTTAAAAAAAAAAAACTACAACTGGTGTTCGCTGAACACTGAGGAAGTACGTGCAGCGTTGGCGTATCTGGCGAGTCCTTTTTATGGCAAGTCCTTTTCACGGCTTCAGGCTAGCAGATGTATAATGTTGGTCCTTTTCAGGACTTAGTATCTATCAACGCTGATCGGGCTAGCAGTTCTTTTCAGGGCTTTTTCATGCCGGCTGATAGATGCTAGTAGTCCTTTTCAGGGCTTAGAGTTTTCAGGGCTTTAGAGTTTATCAAATGGCAAATTGCGCTCTGATATAACCAAATGACATACCTCGCCTCAAGTTAACAGAGTTCACTTATATTTGAATGGCAAATTGCAATTCTGATATAACCATTAATGATTAAGTCTATTTTGGAAACAAATACCTCGCCACAAGAAGTGCTTAAACCCGAAAAGTCATTTTTGACGTTAAATTCCTTGAAAGGATTTTGCCAGCCAAATCATCTTCGATCGGATTCCGCGGACGAATCTAGGCCTACTGCGATTTATTCTTTGGCTGGGTAGGAATAGATTGTTCTTGCTTCAGTATATCTATGGCCTGAATTTATACGTAGTGTTTGTATGAGTAGGACGAGTCTGTCTTATATATGTATATCTTTACCTTTCTAAGTCGAACTATGTTGGTTGTCGCTAGAAAAGGTCAAAGGCTATGCAGCGGAAGTATCGCTAGCAGGGGGTGTGATTCATGGCTGTCATCCTGTCGGGATGTCGAATTTTGTTGTAGCCGGCTTTTTTGCCGAAAAAGTGATCTATAAGTAAATGGGGAAAAGTGATAGTCATTTAGACATGTTGTATGTACTTTACCCCAGTGTTTATTCTCTTTTGCCAAGGAATGGCAAAGTTATATTTCGCATAGAAAGGTAAAACCACAATTTATTATGAACTTGGGCTTCGCCATCGTTGTCGATAAGCAGATGCACAGTGGTACTTTTGAAAAGAATATTTATTCAAAGGAAGATGACATTCCTATGTATCAGCACTAGATTATATGATATTATTCAATTACCTCTATGATAGAAGCTATGAAGAAATGAGGACATTTAACGAATGACCAATTTTGGTCTGTATCCAATAGTGAGTGAAGCTCACGAGAGAAGCACAGCCATGTTGAAATCCATATACTTTGTATTTATCGAGTGAGAAAAAGGGATGCCTGTACTATCGCTCGATGAACCAAGAGATCACTGCTACATGTGAGAACCCATGTCTGGGATTCCTATATCTTTATGAAAAATATATATATATTGAACTTTACGTGAAGGGATATTCGCTAGACGAGGTTAAGTCTAGGAGCCTTCCTATATATTGGTTATGGACTGACGTGCCCAGTCAGTAAAGCCAGATGATTTACATGATGGAACTCTGAATGCTTATTTACGAATGCTCCATTATGATATTTGCCAAGCATGAATGCTAACTTAAGATGATATTCCTGTGACCAACATTATGCTGTCTATGTCGACATTTGTTCCTGTAACCATACACGTACTGTCCAAGTGTGCGTCTCATTAAATGTTATAAAAAGACCACCGTAGTTCCAGTACTTCTTGAATTCGAACAGTGTGAGTATGAGTGATGTACTACCAACCTGTCAACTCTATCGAATCATTCTACCATTCGCGTTCTGACATTCATATACACACTCATTGTCTACACTCACATTCTTGTCGGAGCCTCATCACGTTCCAGGACAAGATGACCTGTATGACCAAAACTGTGCTGGGTTTAATGAGTTGACAATCGTTACACTTTACTACACCAGTCCCAACATCTACATTTATCAACTGGTGGACATTCACGGCATTTAACAAATAAAACGTGATTTAACAACTACTGGCCAGTATGAGTTTAAAAACTGGTGTGCCAGCTTCCTGGGTCAACCTGCACAGTGACCATATTGAGAAGTAAACTACTGAGACCAGACGTTCCTTGGGGTCTGTTACGACACACAAATACATCAACAGTACAACTCTACAGTGATGTCAGCGTGACCTGTCCTGTCGACAGTATGCAGTAACTAGGTCAGCGTTTGTTGACATTTGGTTCGTTGGACATTTGCCATACAACTGACAGTGTTACACAGCAAGCTTGGTTGAAACATAGAACATTACACATCAGGACTGGAGAATATTTGACAGTGTTTGCGAAAGGAAATGTTATTGAACTGAGAAGTCCTACATCGATTGTTATCATTCACATCAACGATGGAGCTTCTATTTCTGTGTTGAATTTAAAATAATTAGACCAGAAGTATTTGTTTAATAAAGTACCACAGTACTGTACTATTAGGCAGTGTAACTGAGCCTTCTTTCCAACACATTCTTTCTGCAACACTCTATTTACATCATATTGCCATACTATTTATGCATTTATGTATTTATGTTTAAATATTTATATGTGATATTTGTTTGTATCCAGCGGGTTGTTGTTTTGGTTGGGCGGTGTCACACAACAGAGTATCCCACGTAATAGAGGGTCTGATGTGTGCGTTTCTATAGGTGCAATTTTCTTGATTGAAAATTTGCTGCGACAGCTGTTGCTATTAGTGTTAGCTGTGAAGACTGTACTCATTGTTGTTTTTGTAATATTCCTCTGTTCTTTAGTTTGTTTTGATTTGTTTGTAATTTGTTGGTCTACCCTATTCTATCTTTCAGTTCTATTCTCAATTTATATTTATATACTGTGGCGTTATTTGTATTTGTTATCCTCTTGCGGTTTATCTTTTATTGTTTTTCCCATTTGATTTATTTCATTTCCGCAAATGTTTTCATGTTCTTCTGTATAACTGTTTTGTTTTGTGCCTGATCGACATACACTATTTAAAATATAGTTGATCATATAAATTGATGTACAAGAATCAACTGATAGTTAATTGCTATTACTAAAGGTACACAGTTGATGATATAAAACACTATTTCTGGTGCACTGCACTTATATTATAGAGTGAACCAGCAACTTATAGCTGTTATTATATAAGGATTTATACAAGACCTTTGTAAGGCTTGTTTCCCACAGTGATTGGGATAGTTAAGTACTATTTTCCACAGGTTACAAAGTTATCATACAAGGTCTTTGATTAAGACTAAGAAAGTGAATTTATTTACTTTTGCAAATTACTGATCTTATTAGACAAGATGTCTACATTAGATTATTTTATCACACAAGGCAAAGCTCTTGATAAGACTGGTCAGCAATTAGAAGAATGGGCAGTTGCTCAATATGACAAAGCATTAGCTGCTGAAGAAAGAAAAGCATTGATTGAGGAGAAAAGATTAGAAGCTGAGGAAAAAAAATTACAAAGAGAGTATGAACAAAAGAAATTGCAGATACAGACTGATGAAAAAAGATTCCAGATGGAAATGGAAAAAGAGAAAAGAAAAGATGAAGCTGCTGCAGAAGAGAAAAAAATTACAAGCTGCTGCAGAAGAGAAAAAATTGCAAGCTGCTGCAGAAGAGAAAAAATTACAAGCTGCTGCAGAAGAGAAAAAATTACAAGCTGCTGCAGAAGAGAAAAAATTACAAGCTGCTGCAGAAGAGAAAAGATTACAAAGAGAAGCTGAAGCTCAAGAGAAAAAAGCAATAAGAGAACATGAACACAAAAAAGAACTTTTAGCATTTGAGTTAGAAAAGTTAAAGTTAACAAACATAAGTAATGTTAATCAAGCATCTGGTGGTAATGGTAAACCCTTTACTTACAAGGTCAAGGTACCAGCGTTCAACCCTTCCAGTGATGACATAACATTCTGGCTAAATAGATTTGAACGCTCTTGTCGAGCCCATAATGTGGACAAATCACAATATGCTAACCAGTTATCAGAAAATCTGAAAGGTGATTCTCTGACTAGTTTAAGTTTGGTTGAAGAGGCTGACAAAGATAACTATGATGTTATTAGGGCAGCCTTATTAAAGAAGTATCAGTTGTCTGAAGAGGGTTATCGGAAGTTGTTTAAGACAATGGTGCCTGAGGCAGGTGTAGAATTCTCAGAATTCATTGCAAGGACACGTCTTACATTTGATCGTTGGATTGAGCTATCCAAAACAGAAAAGACTTATGAAGCCCTTATGGACTTGATACTCAGAGACAAGATTATGTCAAGTATAAATAAACCTTTCCTCGAATTCTTACATGAGCGTAAACCTAAGTCTCTAAAAGAAATGGAACAGTATTGTACCCAATACGTCACTGCACATCCGGACGTAGCTATTAGCAACAGTAAGGTTAAAGAAGGTATGCCAGTTGCTTCTGCAACACCATACAACCCTAATCACTCTCACAAATTCCAAGGACCTCAAAATAGGTTTAATAAAAAAGGTAACTATTACAGTTATCAGAACCAAGGTAACCAATCATTTCAGGGTTCTTCTTCGAATACCTGGAGAAGAGCTGACAGCCCTCGATTCAGGGGTGGTCATAATTACAGGAACTTTCGCAAAGGAAGTCATTCTAGAAACTATCCAAGTTTTCCTTCATGGAGACAACAAGATCATAATTACCGAGATACTCATTATAATGAATATGATGATAGTAACCAAAGGAGCTATGATTCAAACCCGAGTAGGGGTTATAATAGTGGAAACAATGATAAGTACAGAGGCAATAATAACAGAGGTAGAGCACAATTCAAAAACATAAAGCTCATTACCAGGCGAACTCTGCACAGCAAGAGTCCCACGAAGCCTATAAACAAAATAAAGATAATGATGACTCTAATAATATGGCATGTGCCGCTTTTGATTTTGGGAGAGCATCTCAGTGCCCCCAATGCAAAACATTATTTGAGCCAACCACAGTGTCTACTTTAAGCTGTGGCCATCCTCTTCCCGCTCTTCCTGCGTCAATCGCGCATGATGGGAGAGGTTCTCTTGTCTTACACAAAGGTTTAGTAAATGACAATCCAGTCTCAGTACTTTTTGATTCTGGATGCACAACTATTGGGGTTAGGCAGTCACTCATAGATCCTTCTCATTCTACAGGCAAAGTAGTCAAATGCGTAACATTTGGCGGCACCATAGAGAAATACTCTACCGCTATCATTAGGATTGCTACTCCTTTCTTCACAGGAGATGTACACGCATGTCTTTTGCCGAATCCGATCGCTGATCTTATCATCGGTCGCATTCACGGAGTCAAAGAATGCACTCCGGAGCAAATTTCCGTTTGGGAAAATCAAAATATGCAATCTGCTAATGCGGTAGTCACTAGAGCTCAAGCTCTCAATATGCCTGAAACTTCATCTGTTGAAGATAATGAAGTGCATAACCAAGATGATCCCTTGGTAATTTCTCGTGACTCGTTTATAAAACAACAAGAAGAAGATCCGACTCTTAAGAAATTCTTCACTCTTGTAACGAAAGGTGATCCGAATAAAGATTCAAATTGTAAATCTTGGATTACAATGAAGAATGGCGTACTTGTACGTATGGTGCAAGACTCCACTAAGTCAAGTCATTCTCAGATTCTTGTACCCAAGAATTTGAGAGTTAAGATCTTACAACATGCACACGACTCTCAGTGTGCTGGTCACATGGGTTTTTCCCGTACAAAGTCAAGAGTTCTTGCGGCTTTCTTTTGGCCTTTTGTGAACAAGGACATACGGATCTATTGTCGATCCTGTAAAGTATGTCAAGAAGTCAAATCCAAAGGTCCTCGTCATGCTGCGCCTATTCAGGCTGCAGATATTCCTATTCGTCCATTCCAGAAAATGGCGATAGACATCATTGGTCCATTCAAGATCAAATCTGCTAGAGGACATCAGTTTATCTTAACGTGTGTAGACATGTGCACACGTTGGCCAGAGGCTATCCCTCTAAAGAGCATTACTACCGCTGACATTGCAGATGCTCTTTGGCTTATATTTTCTCGTCTGGGATTCCCCGGAGAAATATTATCAGATCATGGCACCCAACTGATATCGGATACCATGTCTCAAGTAATGTCTACTCTACAGATAGAGAGATCTTTGAGTAGCATCTATCATCCTATGTCCAATGGGATGGTCGAGCGACTAAATAGAACACTTAAGAACTTATTAGGGAAGATAACTGAGGATCATCCTCAAGATTGGGATAGGGTTTTACCCGCGGCCCTCTTCGCGTACAGAGAGGTCCCCAATGAACATACAGGGTTTTCTCCCTTTGAACTTGTCTTTGGCGCGCGACCGCGCGGCCCAATGTCTTTGCTGCATGATCTTATAACAGCTGACAATATTGACGATGACACAAAATCTTCTTACGAGTATGTCATCGCGCTGAGACAAAAGATTATCGAAGCATGCAAATTGGCAACGTCCTCTTCTGAATTTGCTAAGCAGAAGGCAAGACAATTTGCTAATAAGAAGAGAACTTTACGACAACTTTGTCCTGGTGACAAAGCATTTGTTTTGCTACCTTGTCGTGAAAACAGACTCCTTATTAGTTGGAAAGGTCCGTACGATATAATATCGAAAATTTCAGATGTTGACTACATCGTCGATATTAACGGGAAGCATAAAACCTTCCACATCAATATGCTTACGGAGTTCCATGAACGTCCTGACTATCTACAGCCTATTTTCCAGGCAACGGACGATTCTCATGTCAAACATGGTCATTACTCATCACTGTCTGTAATACAGGATGAGGAAACAAGTTTTTCGGATGTTAATCTTCCGCTTCCAATGATCCCACTTCATTCTAGTGAATCATGGAAAGACGTTACTGTTTCTCCTGATTTGTCTCTCTAGGAGAACAGCGACAAGTTTCGTCTATGTTACAAACATTTCAGGATGTCCTCACTGACATCCCTGGACAAACTCATGTCATTGAGCATGACATTGTTCTAACTGAACATACTCCAATTAGGGTTAGACCTTATCCTATCCCTATACATTTCCAAACACAGGTTGAAAAGGAGTTGGATGAAATGATAGATTTACAAATAATCGAACCATCCACTTCTGCATATTCTTCGCCGATGGTTATTGTTCGAAAAAAAGACAATAACATACGTCTTTGCGTTGACTATCGCAAATTGAATCAAGTTACGAAGTTCGATGCTGAACCTATGCCTTTACTAGAAGAGCTACTTACTCGTCTTTCTAAATCGCATTTTTTCACTAAACTTGATTTGTCTAAAGGATATTGGCAAGTTCCATTATCCGAACGCGCCAAACCTCTTACCGCTTTCTCTACTCCCAGAGGCCTTTTCCAATGGAATTTTATGCCTTTCGGCCTTATGAACGCACCAGCTACATTTGTACGCATGATGCGTCGAATCCTATCGTATCGGTCAGATGTCATTGCTTATCTAGACGACATCTGTCTTTTCAGCGATACTTGGGAAGATCACTATTCAGGGTTAGTTGAATTATTATCAACTCTGCGTGAGTATAACCTGACAGCAAAACCATCCAAAGCTTGTATTGGCTTTAGCGAAATTGCTTTCTTAGGCCATCGAGTAGGTCACGGTTTCTTGAAGACAGAAGACCATAATATCACTAAGATACTTAACATCTCTATCCCTAGGACTAAAAAGCAAGTGCGAAGTCTTTTAGGTCTCATACAATTTTATGGACGTTTCATTCCGAATCTGTCCTCTATCATGGCACCTCTCTCTACACTATTAAAGAAAGGGTCGCCTAACATGGTTCACTGGTCTCATGAATGCCAATCTTCACTAGAGAAGATCAAAACTATGTTTTCATCACCACCTATTTTAGTGTTACCTACAACAGATAAGACATTTGTTCTTCGTAGTGACGCTTCATCCACTGGGATTGGAGCGGCACTAATGCAAGAGTACTCTGGAACTCTGCATCCTGTAATGTATATATCCAGAAAACTTAATGCTGCAGAAAGGAATTACTCGGTTTTAGACCGTGAATTATTGGCAATGGTTTGGTCAATTCTCAAACTCCAAAGATTCCTTCTGGGCGCGCATTTCGTAGTGGAAACTGACCAAAAAGCTCTTACGGCTATCCAAAGTAAGAACTTGAAGAGCTCGAGATCAACTCGATACGCAATCGCTCTTCAACCTTTTCATTTCTCGGTACGAGCTATCCGTGGTTCAGAAAATGTGATGGCGGACATTCTGTCCAGATGCCCACATGATGCCACTTAACTGTTAAATATTGGATCTTTTTAATATGTATAACTTTACAACAGTTATTTTTTTGTTTCTTTACTAAGATACACATTTGTAATTTAATAATAGAATGATGGTATCGCTACTTAGCGGTTTATTGATGTTTATTCACCGCTGTTCTTTGATGATTGTTTCTTCATAAATCATAAATTTAAGATTATAGTGTGAATTTTTGGTATGCATTGTATAATTACCAGAATTGTATTATACGTACATCACACCTTCCTGGAAACATTTATTCGTAGAGAAACAATTTCTCTCAGATTTTGAGATATATTCTCACTGGTCATATTAGGAATTATAGTTATTCCTGATATTTTCATCTGCGCAGTATTCTTGCGTTGTGAGCCTATTCTACGTTGCTCCTAGATGTATTTAAAAAAAAAAAAAAATTTTTTTTTTTTCCCGGGAGGTGTGGTAAGACTGTAAAGTGCAATCTTTACTATCTTGCAATATAATACATTTATATACTTATTATGTTCGCAAATATTTTGTAAACAAAGTATTTCCTTTTTAAGTGCTTAAGGAGAAGTCATTTTTGAGTTACTTCCCTTGAAAGGAGTTCCGTCATCTTCGATCGGACTCCGCGGACGAATCTAGGCCTACTGCGATTTATTCTTTGGCTGGGTAGGAATAGATTGTTCTTGCTTCAGTATATCTATGGCCTGAATTTATACGTAGTGTTTGTATGAGTAGGACGAGTCTGTCTTATATATGTATATCTTTACATTTCTAAGTCGAACTATGTTGGTTGTCGCTAGAAAAGGTCAAAGGCTATGCAGCGGAAGTATCGCTAGCAGGGGGTGTGATTCATGGCTGTCATCCTGTCGGGATGTCGAATTTTGTTGTAGCCGGCTTATCGCCGAAAAAGTGATCTATAAGTAGATGGGGAAAAGTGATAGTCATTTAGACATGTTGTATGTACTTTACCCCAGTGTTTATTCTCTTTTGCCAAGGAATGGCAAAGTTATATTTCGCATAGAAAGGTAAAACCACAATTTATTATGAACTTGGGCTTCGCCATCGTTGTCGATAAGCAGATGCACAGTGGTACTTTTGAAAAGAATATTTATTCAAAGGAAGATGACATTCCTATGTATCAGCACTAGATTATATGATATTATTCAATTACCTCTATGATAGAAGCTATGAAGAAATGAGGACATTTAACGAATGACCAATTTTGGTCTGTATCCAATAGTGAGTGAAGCTCACGAGAGAAGCACAGCCATGTTGAAATCCATATACTTTGTATTTATCGAGTGAGAAAAAGGGATGCCTGTACTATCGCTCGATGAACCAAGAGATCACTGCTACATGTGAGAACCCATGTCTGGGATTCCTATATCTTTATGAAAAATATATATATTGAACTTTACGTGAAGGGATATTCGCTAGACGAGGTTAAGTCTAGGAGCCTTCCTATATATTGGTTATGGACTGACGTGCCCAGTCAGTAAAGCCAGATGATTTACATGATGGAACTCTGAATGCTTATTTACGAATGCTCCATTATGATATTTGCCAAGCATGAATGCTAACTTAAGATGATATTCCTGTGACCAACATTATGCTGTCTATGTCGACATTTGTTCCTGTAACCATACACGTACTGTCCAAGTGTGCGTCTCATTAAATGTTATAAAAAGACCACCGTAGTTCCAGTACTTCTTGAATTCGAACAGTGTGAGTATGAGTGATGTACTACCAACCTGACAACTCTATCGAATCATTCTACCATTCGCGTTCTGACATTCATATACACACTCATTGTCTACACTCACATTCTTGTCGGAGCCTCATCACGTTCCAGGACAAGATGACCTGTATGACCAAAACTGTGCTGGGTTTAATGAGTTGACAATCGTTACACTTTACTACACCAGTCCCAACATCTACATTTATCAACTGGTGGACATTCACGGCAACAGTCACCTTGCACGACGTGCCTGATGGAGCAGTGGCCTTAATTTTTTTCTTTGTCTCTTCAGAGACCTCTGGGAACTTATGCAAGACAGTAAGCACGTTCACGGGTTGCTTACAGTTTCTAGGGACAAAGAAGAGCAAATTAATGAGATGTTAATGGATGTTTAGGTTCTGAAGTCTCAAACTAACATGGTTCTTCTTCTTCTGCTCGTTCTTTCTTCTTACTTCCAAACTTCCTTCCTCGTTCCTACCTCATTCCTCCTCCCGTATTCCTTTCTTTCGACATCCTGTTTTTTCTTTCTTTCTTTCTTTCTTTCTTTCTTTCTTTCTTTCTTTCTTTCTTTCTTTCTTTCTTTCTTTCTTTCTTTCTTTCTTTCTTTCTTTCTTTCTTTCTTTCTTTCTTTCTTTCTTTCTGCGTGCCTTCCTTCCTTCCTTCTTCCTATCTTCTTTCTTTCTTTCTTCCTGTTTTCCCGTGTGTTAAAGAACGAATATTGATATGTTTTGTATTGTTGCCACACATAGGCTTATTGCCATTTACTTTTGAGGAAATATGTCTCTTTGTGGTAACTCATGTTTTTGCACGGGTTTTAACTTATATTGAACGCTGCATATTTAATACGTCACCAGTTTTCAATGACGAAACGCGTTTGCACTAATTTATTCTAACGGCTAATATTCGCGGCCTTTCGTTACTTCAAGTCGTCCAAGTAAGACGTGTTTTTTCAAGCTCCAAGAATTGCGGAGGAAGATATCTATTTAAGTGGCATAACTAACTTCGAAGGCCGCCACCATGTTTTCTAAAATGGCAAGATCATTAATGTGGAACTAATGATAAGATCACTAATGTGAAACTGATGACAAGATCACTATTGTGGAACTTATGACAAGATCACTAACGTGGAACTGATGACAAGATCACTAATGTAAAACTGATGACAAGATCACTAATGTGGAACTGATGACAAGATCACTAACGTTGAAGTGATGACATGATCACTAATGTGGAGCTGATGACAAGATCACTAGCGTGGAACTGATGACAAGATCACCAATATGGAACTGATGACAAGA
Organism: Oreohelix idahoensis; assembly: GCA_024509875.1. Taxonomy (NCBI): domain Eukaryota; kingdom Metazoa; phylum Mollusca; class Gastropoda; order Stylommatophora; family Oreohelicidae; genus Oreohelix; species Oreohelix idahoensis. The sequence continues at coordinate 577,414 of JAMPIV010002227.1, read as the reverse complement.
TCCCTAATGTAGAACTGATGACAAGATGACTAATGTAAAACTGATGACAAGATCACTAATGTGGAACTGATGACAAGATCACTAACGTTGAAGTGATGACAAGATCACTAATGTGGAACTGATGACAAGATCACTAATGTGGAACTGATGACAAGATCACCAATATGGAACTGATGACACGATCCCTAATGTAGAACTGATGACAAGATCGCTAATGTAGTACTGATGACAAGAACACTAATGTAGTACTGATGACAAGATCACTAATGTAGTACTGATGACAAGACAATTAATGTGGAACTGATGAAAAGATCACTAATGTGGAACTGATAACAAGATCATTAATGTGGAACTGATGACAAAATCACTAATGCAGTAGTACTGATGACAAGATCATTAATGTGGAACTGATGACAAGATCACTAATGTAGAACCGATGAAAAGATCACTAATGTGGAACTGATGACAAGATCACTAATGTAGAACTGATGACAATATCACTAATGTATTACTGATGACAAGATCATTAATGAAGTACTGAAACAAGAATCAGAAGACGCTGACAGGACACACTGTGGAAACCTGCTAATAACATTACCAGGTAGTCGTGTCTTTGGAATTCCGACGGTAAGAGAGGTAGAGGAAAACCAAAGAACACATGGAGAAGAGAAATGGAGACATACGAGATAAAGGGGATTAAGAAGACATAGAAAGACCGTAAGCAGATGGCACTGGACAGGAAGACGCGGCATACGTTTGTTAAAGGCCCATTGTTGAAGAGTAATATTTTGAAGACACCAAAGTGTAGTGGTAATATTACTGCTGTAGACACCAGGGATGTTGAAGGCTGTATGGAAGGGTGTCTCGTGTCTGGTAGGATGTCTGATGATGTGTTGTTAGGATATGAATGTCCACACAGGACTACAGTACACAGGTCACAAGGACGTCACCTTGACTCACAACGAGGAAGTCAAGTCATGGTTGACAGCTGGTGACGCTTCTATCATTTAATTGAGACGACACAACGACGACATCAATATAGCATATTCATTTACAACACTTGAAGACATCACAGTCAAACAAATGGCGAATAAAGTAGATGGCATAGACAACTAATAGGTAAGCTGTCTAGCTCACAGCTCTGCCATCAAACTGCATCCCTAGGCACAGATGCATAGAAAATCACCCCGCATTGAAACGGGTCTTAAATATGTAGGCTTAGCTTCGCCCTGCTCCAACGTCCACAAGTCAGATACAGGTCCTAGACTACAATAGGTCGCACTCCATGGCGAGATCATAAATACTGTTCATAATGGCCTCCGTGGTGATACTTTTATAAACCTTGCTTAAGTGTTACCGCTAGCATTCGAAATACACCACAATTCACAACCGTCTCCAGACGTTTAGAAATAGTCACATGGGAATAATATCAGTAGACTATCAGTCGAACTCACAGATGACTTCATTCCCATGATGAAAAACTCGGGTCGACGAAAAACACGTCTTAACCCATCACAGATTTACCTTCGACTCCCGGGCGGAAGTCTCTTTCTCACACTCCAAAACTTGACGCATGCGTAGTTACGCTACCCTTCTGAACTAAAATCAGATCGGGCGATGCGAACACATTCTAAGAAAGATTGACCATTCAAGCCTTATATGGTCATGAGATACACATCGACTCTAGTTGCAATCATTCTAAGAAAACTTACTTATTCGAGCCGAATAAGGATAACAACCAGACCTAGATCTAACAACAGACCGCCAGGCCAAGACACAAGAGCGGGTAACAACCATTGTAAAAATGTAACCTCAGATAACCAACAGTTATGTACCTTTGATTACAAAAAATCAAAGTGTACAAACAAGACAGGTAAATATATATTGACTCAGAAAAATCTGTGCGTAACACCCATGCTCCATGGGCTTACGCTTTTTCTGTGAATATCTTACTTACTTAGTCGTTCCCCTTCTACCGTGAGGTGTAGAGGTTTGGAAGAGAGAGCGCCAGACTATCCTATCGGCTGTCTTCCTTCTGGCCTGGTTCCATTCTAGTCCTCGGTCCTTCAAAGATTGTCTAATGTTGTCCTCCTAGCGGACTCTGGGTCGTCCTGGAGGTCTTGGTCCCTGGATTTTAGTTTCCCATGCTTTGTTCTGTGAATATCATCAACATTAATGATCTTGCCATACCACCTCAAATCCTTCTATTCTACGAAAGTGCGTGGCTTTTTGGTTATGCGGAATCACATGACAAAAATAAAGAAAAAGGGGGATAAGATATAAAGGCAATCAAACAATGTACAGAACACTAGGGAGTCGATACATAAAATGATGAGAAGACAAAATGAAGGAAGAAAGAGAGATAAGTAGAGAAAAATCGTAAAAGAACATGGGACATACACGTTTAAAAAAAAAAAAAATAAACAACCAACCCCCCCCCCCTTCCCAAAAAAAACCCCTACTTTAAGATAACAGCCAAGCTCCGATTCGAACCCAGACAATATTAATCACCTCCCCGAGGGCAATGATTGAAAAGAGGTACACAGGGTAAAACAAGATTTATCCAGGTAATAACATGAATGCAGGCTTAGTAGGTGAAAATACGTTACCTGAGGTTTTAATATTTTCTGGCAAGGTGCCACATAGTCGGGGGCGAATTTGTGCCTCTTGCTGGATCTCTCTAATCAACGTATTATCTTCCTCCGTGCTTCAATAAAGAAAGCGGTAAACATTTAATATTAGTTGCTTGCCGTGGTCCGTCACGTGAATGGGGATGGCAACCTCATGCAGGCGAATTGCTACAGTAACCAATGTTACAAGAGTGTGGGAAGACTTTGTGTAGGCCTTGCTGTGAGGGCGCCAGCTGTAGTGGTAGCCCCATGCTCCATTAGGAGCGAAAGGAAAATGATAATGGTCCGTTACAGAAGTATTTTTTTAAAAGGAGTTTTGCCTGGTTTCGGCAAGGCCCATTTATGAAAGCCATAAGATGCATACCATTAATTATATTACAAACTAACCAGACATTCTATTGTAGTAAGTGTATATGGAATTAACACAGTGGGCTGATCACCCGCTTGCTAGCCATTCTGATTACGGAAACAACAATTAATTTTTGTTGTACCTATAAACGCCACTAGGCGTAACGGAACAACAATTAATTTCTTGTTGCCCTAAGACGCCACTAGGCGTATTGGCCACTGAAGAATATGGAATTAACAAGGTACAATGAAAAAGGAAAAAAATAACAAAAAATTGTACATGGCCGGAAATGAGTTAAAAGCTATTAAACATAAGGGGAAAAGGGGAGAGAGAGAGAGAGAGAGAGAGAGAGAGAGAGAGAGAGAGAGAGAGAGAGAGAGAGAGAGAGAGAGAGAGAGAGAGAGAGAGAGAGAGAGAGAGAGAGAGAGAGAGAGAGAGAGAGAGAGAAGGGGGAATACAAACATAATACATGACTTGAATCTCTGAAGCGTGTCGAATGAAAGAAAACGAGGAGGAAAAAAAATGGGTTACAAATGAAATAAAACCAAGTCAATGAAAGAAAGATGGATGGACAACATATAAAATAAATCTGAATAACCCAAACAAAAAATGTTAAAGGAGATTAGAAAAAACAAACAAATTAAAAATAAACAGGGATATGGAAACTGTTGTTTAGTGAGGAATCTAATAGACACACTGTGTTTGTAATATGTGATATGAATGGTGTACAAAGCAGTTGGATTTTTTGTTATTTTAAACAGTAAGGTAAGGTATTGCGGAATGGTAAATTAATATGAGACAAATATAAAGGTATGTTAGCAGGCACTCGTAGGAAATTAAGAAGTAGAACACTAGACAACAGAAAAACAACAGACATGAGTGGCTTACCCAGGATTTGAACCCTAGACCTTCCGTGCGACTACCCCGCCTAGCTATGCAAGCGAATCACACTATCCTCCCTGCCATCTACGCATCACCAAAAAAAAAAATGATGTTTCGATGACAGGTCATTAGTGTGAACCTCAATACATAACACCGGAAGTTTACCATAGGCAGTTCAGCTTATTAATGACACAATCACTTCTGTTGTTCCCCTTTATAACAGTATAGGCCAGTCCAACAAGACAAAGACCTTAATACTGTGTCCAGTAAATGATAGTAGACTTAGAACAGTCAGAACAGAACAGAGGGTAGGTTTGGTATTGTATAAACATTTATAACACATAAGGAAGGGAAACCCGAGGCCTGTAAACAGTAAATTAATATGAGACAAATATAAAGGTATAATAGCAGGCACTCGTAGGAAATAAAGAAGTAGAACACTAGACAACAGAAAAACTACAGACATGAGTGGCTTTCCCAGGATTTGAACCCTGGACCTTCTGTGCGACAACCCCGCCTAGCTATGCAAGCGAATCACACTATCCTCCCTGCTATCTACGCATCACCAAAAAAATGATGTTTCGATGACACGTCATTAGTGCGAACCTCAATACATAACACCGGAAGTTTACCATGGGCAGTTCAGCCTATTAATGACTTATATAATGACTTATAAATGTTTATACAATACCAAACCTACCCTCTGTTCTGTTCTGACTGTTCTAAGTCTACTATCCTTTACTGGACACAGTATTAAGGTCTTTGTCTTGTTGGACTGGCCTACACTGTTATATAGGGGAACAACAGAAGTGATTGCGTCATTAATAGGCTGAACTGCCCATGGTAAACTTCCGGTGTTATGTATTGAGGTTCGTACTAATGACCTGTCATCGAAACATCATTTTTTTGGTGATGCGTAGATGGCAGGGAGGATAGTGTGATTCGCTTGCATAGCTAGGCGGGGTTGAGGCACGGAAGGTCTAGGGTTCAAATCCTGGGTAAGCCACTCATGTCTGTTGTTTTTCTGTTGTCTAGTGTTCTACTTCTTTATTTCCTACGAGTGCCTGCTAACATACCTTTATATTTGTCTCATATTAATTTACTGTTTACAGGCCTCGGGTTTCCCTTCCTTATGTGTTATTGCGGAATGGCAGTGGTCTGGGCTCCCGAGTAATAAGGGCCACTGGGCTCCCGAGTAGTAAGGGCCACTGGGCTCCCGAGTAATAGGGACCACTGGGCTCCCGAGTAATAACGGTCACTGGCCTCCCGGGCAATAAGAGTCATTGGCATTTAACCACCCACCCATTTGGTGGAGGCTAGAAGAGAGTGGGTCTCAAAATGTTGTGGGCCCTTGGTCCGTGCCCGATTGCCTGACCGTTTAGTCCGCCTTTGCCTGTAGCAGTTACTGCTATAGGGGATTGAAGTGTAATAGACTACACCCCATACTAGATCTTAGCTTTATGAGGTGTGTGATGGAAAGTTCCTTTCTTCGCTGCCTTTGCCTTCAGTAACTCAACAGCAGACTCAGGTGCTCATTTTTATTGCTGGGTAGACTGGAACGTGACGCGACCCAGTTTTAAGTGCCCGAGTGATGTAGTGGTTGAGCGCTTGCTTTTCTCTCTCCTAAACAGCTCGCAAAACAACAATTCACAAAGGCACCTCCATATGTAGAGTTTTCTTAATAAAACATTTGTAACAAACAATGAAACAATCCCACTCGCTTTTCGGCAATTGCTAAACGGCGTGCATTGCATCGTGAAAACTATATTGAACACCCAATAAATGAACATTTAATCTTTTCACAGTGCTCTTTCGGGAAAATAAGGAAACAGAAGGTATTTCTCTAACCACTCTGCCAATCGCACGTCCGCTCGTGTATGTTCCGAAATTCCTTTACATGACTTTATTAAAGCATTATTCTTGTTTATAAAGTCAAACACAAATCAATGGCCAGTGATTAAAAAAAATCAATGTAAAACTGTGCAACCTTTCTGTCCAACCAACTAGTCAAACTTTAGCTGAATATCTCAATTTCGCAGTCCTATTTAATCATATAGATATAGAAGATTCTTTATCTACAGATAAAGCCTGATGAGTTTTCAGGACAGGCATAAATATTAGTGTACATATTTTCTGAATAATTTTGTTTCCATGACGTATTAACCATCCTTGACCTAGACCGATATATTATGCTAAAAAAAAAAAAAACATACATGAAAGCTAAATTGAACACCCATTAAAAGACAGCGCATCCCTTCCAATTTTGTGTCATGGTACACTGGCCATTGACCAAAAGTCAAAAGTTGGGTTATAAAGATCCTATGAAGCTGATATGGAATGGAAAGGAAAGAAAGGAGAACAGGAGAATCAGGGCTGTCATCAGAATATGCAGCAGAAAGAGCATAATTATTTCCGTCATCTTTTAGGCGTATATTTGTAAGGAAACATGCAATCACACGCACAATAATACAAACACATGTACGAGTATATACACACTTTTAGTGAATACCTACGCCCACACACACACACACACACACACATATATATATATATATATATATATATATATATATATATATATATATATATATATATATATATATATATATATATATATATATATATATATATATATATATATATATATATATATATATATATATATATATATATATATACATACATATATACAAAAGGACACCCGTACATGCAAATGCATGAACACGTTAATACAGATACACAAACATACTGGGAACTACACGGATCACATAAACACATAGAGTATACAATCCATTCATATAGAGCACCTTGTAGCTGAGCCAGACAATATGAATAATTTTCTCACAGATCAGTGGTTCCAAAACCTTTTTTCTGGTGACCCTATGTGGTGTCTGCCCATGCACACCACATGTTAGATTTATTGAGTTTGAGTTAGTGCTGATAAATGCGGCACTATTTGGGATATTTATTGAAAATGAGGCGCACCGGAAAATGACGTCAGAGTTTGTGTTGATATGTGTATGGCCAAGGTGAAGTAAAACCTTGCACTTTGTGACAGCTGTGGTTTTTGGCTGTGTTTTCTTTTTAAGTTCCAGTATGGACCTACTACGAAGTGTGTACCTTCTGACAGGAGAGGGTTTGTACAAGAGCATGAATACTCTTGAATTAAAAGTAATATGTACGGAGAAAATTAATAAATAAGGATTAATCATGAATAACGAGTATGCATGCTACAAAGAATTTCAGTTATTAAAAGATGTCGAATTCGTTTTAAAAAGAAGACTGTTTTAGTTCCTCATTGGTCAGGTAGAGAACCTGTATGCGTGTTGTGATAGAGGGAACAAAACTATGAAAAGTGAGAGATTTTACCCGGGATGTAACGGGATAACGAGCAGTACTATGAGCGACCGCTGGAGCAATCAAATATATATTAACTGTGGACAGGGGTAGCAATTTACCTATAATAATAATAAACGAACCCACAATATATTCAAACAGCGCCCCACCACAGATATGGGAGGCTGTCGTCCGTTGGATTAGAAGGACATAATAATGTAATCGCGGACACTCTATCAAGAGTAATACATTGAACTATGTAACTGTCCTGGGTACAAGAAGTGACAACAAACATTGTTTATGTTCATAATCAATTGATGGATAGATTATATAGCGATATTTTCGTAGCATTAATATGTTGCTCACAAGTTGTTGCCACATATTTTAACTGCATTTCACTCATCGTGATATCATTTCACTCATTACTTGAATTTGATTTTCCTTTTTATCATTATAGTTAAGTATAGTTAATGATGACCTGGAAACCTGCAGTTTCCAGTAGCGCGCAGGGGGGGGGGGGGGGTAATATGTGGTGTCTGCCCATGCACACCACATGTTAGATTTATTGAGTTTGAGTTAGTGCTGATAAATGCGGCACTATTTGGGATATTTATTGAAAATGAGGCGCACCGGAAAATGACGTCAGAGTTTGTGTTGATATGTGTATGGCCAAGGTGAAGTAAAACCTTGCACTTTGTGACAGCTGTGGTTTTTGGCTGTGTTTTCTTTTTAAGTTCCAGTATGGACCTACTACGAAGTGTGTACCTTCTGACAGGAGAGGGTTTGTACAAGAGCATGAATACTCTTGAATTAAAAGTAATATGTACGGAGAAAATTAATAAATAAGGATTAATCATGAATAACGAGTATGCATGCTACAAAGAATTTCAGTTATTAAAAGATGTCGAATTCGTTTTAAAAAGAAGACTGTTTTAGTTCCTCATTGGTCAGGTAGAGAACCTGTATGCGTGTTGTGATAGAGGGAACAAAACTATGAAAAGTGAGAGATTTTACCCGGGATGTAACGGGATAACGAGCAGTACTATGAGCGACCGCTGGAGCAATCAAATATATATTAACTGTGGACAGGGGTAGCAATTTACCTATAATAATAATAAACGAACACAAAATATGGGGCTATGTCGTGAAACGAGTTGTGTAAACCCACTACTTTGTTAAATCCCTATGTCGAGAGCCCAACCAATCAACGAGCACCGGTCACCAGTCGCTGAGCCAGAATAAATTACAAGAAGTTACGCGAGGAAAAAACTTAAGCCCTGTTTTTTTCGGATGTGGGTCGCGGCCATCTTGTTCACGCAATATGGCGGAAAAAAACGGAATAAAATTAGCCTGTACGAGGCATGAGACCAAACTGCAGACAGCCAATCAGCTTGCCCCGCCAGGAACCAACCAAACGCTTTCTTTAAGCTGTAGAAGTTACTTCACCTGCCTATATAATCGGGCGGATTTTATGCATAATCACACATCACCGACACGACGCCAGAGATACCGACCGACTGAAGAGGAGAAGCTGTCACCTTGATTTATAGCTTACCTGAGTGCATTGACCTGCAGCCTGCTTCACTAAGTCGAGTCAAAACCTGGCCGGTTTAAAAATCTTAGAGGGTTTTATTCGTGTCATCAAACCTGAGGACGTATGTCGAGTCAATCCAGCTGCCTGAAACTTCGCAGGAGCACAGAGATTGTACCTGAGCTACATCTTTAGTCCCCCTCAGTCTTGGGTGGGCTAAAGGAACGATCCACAGCAGGTGGTGTGTCAAGCAAACTAAGGAGAACAGAACGTTTTGAGAGATGAGTACACATTAGTACCATTTCCGTCGGCAATTGTGAGCAAAATTAACTGTCAGTGACGAAAAAGAGATTTAGCGTAGAAAGAGACAAGATTAACAGCATAGCTAATAAATGTTATATCCTTAATTAACAGCACAGCTGATACATGTACTATAATTGAATAACAGCACAGCTGATATAATTTTTGTTTCCTATAATTGGAAGACTTGTAATATATATATATATATTTGTCCCATATATATATATATATATATATTTGTAAATCATTTGTAAACTTACAAATCCATTACATTCCATTTTCCAACATTCACCCTTCAGCACAAGAGTAGATAGTGTTTATACTAAATAAATAATAAGGAAATTGTATTTGAATTTTATCATTGTTAAGTAAAATCTGTTTCCTTGTCTTAATATCAGTGATGGACAGAGGGAGCTGACAAGTAGCTCTGTGTAAGAGGTGAAAATTCCTTGAGAGAGCCCAGAACCAGAGCACAGAATTTTAACTCTGCATATTTAGAGAGCCCTCTTGGGTGGCGGGTAATGCTCAGTATAAAACGGGCTTTTCCCTCCTAGCTGGGAACCGGATGTGATGATCCTTTAAATGCAAGCCAAGATGGGGAAACTGGAGCTCATGACTTCAGCAACACGATTAGGAATGGCAGAAAAGCCACAGAAAAAGCCTAGATCAACAGTGTAGATAATGCTAATGATTCTTCAGCTTGGTAGTGGCTGCAAAAGAGCGAGAAGCTCAGCAGCTCTAGTTAACCAACAACAACAACCTTCGTCACCCTGGATTTGAGAACTAACACAACAGGCGCTGAGTTTTAACTCTTGCTCTGCCAGGCAATGTTTAGATTTTACCCCGTATCAGAATTGATGCCAATTCTTTTTCCACTAGTGATGTTTTAAAACAAATAATAAACATATTTTTATGCGAAAATTTATCACAGTATAAGTAAACTCGTAGCAAATTCGCGGGAGAACATATTAGTCGTTCCACTTCTTCCCTGAGGTGTAGAGATTTGCCAGAGAGAACGCCGTACTATCCAATATGATGTCTTTCTCCTTGTCTGGTTCCAATCTATTCCTCGGTCCTTCAGGGATTGTCTAATGTTGTCCTCCCAGTGAACTCTGGATCGTCCTGGAGGTCTGGATTCCTGGTTCTTAGTTTCCCATATTTGTCGTGGTAGCCGATCTTCTCCCATCTAGCAGACTTGGCCAAACCATCGTAATTTGGATTGTTCCACTTGAGTCTGCACGGGCTGGGTTTTGAGGCCCTGGCGTATTGCCTGGTTGCGGACTATATCTCTTCTTGTTACTTCAACTACCTTCCTCAGATACCCCATTTCTGAGTTATATATTATGAATAATGAAGGACACTCGAGGCATGTGAATAGTAAATAAACAAAAAACGAATATAAGTAAAGAGTAGGCGCTAGTAAAATAAAAAAGAAGGATGGCTGTGACGTAGAATGTAAATATTGATACAGTAATCTGACAGCCTTTGCTTTCCCATTTAGTGTCTTCCATTTGCTAAGTCACCACGCAATTTTCTGACTGCATTACTCATATCTAATCCACGCCCTTTTTCTTTTGAGATGTAAACAAAAAGTGTTTACCAATTTCCGTGACCTGCCAGCATAACAGGCAGCGAGCCCTGATTTGTTTACCTAGTTTCTCACGCGAGTTGTCTGCCAATCACCGGACATCGGTCTGATCGCACGTGAGTTAAACATTTAACCCTTTGATCTTTAGATACAGGGGAACTCTGACGCCGGTTTTGCATTTCATCCCGAGAACGCGAGCGATTTTCGAAAGAAACTCCGTTAGCGGGACGATGTGTTTGATGTCGGGATAAGCAGCAATTGATCTGCGGAAAGGGAACGTAATCTAAGAAAGGCCCGTGCACGGCCAGTCTTCTGATGTCGATCAGCATCGCTGAGTAGAATGAACGAAAACCTGTGATCCGGGAAAACGTAGTTTCCTGATTTCTCTGCTATACAGAAGGTGTGAATTGTAACATCTTCTAGTGATTTGTACACCATGATCTGTATATATACCGCGCTCTCTCAAATTCAGTTATCGTTGTCGCTCAGAAATTCTTGGATAATCTAAGCACGCCAGACTAGAACCATTCTTCGCTAAATGTGTTAAATTGCCTCGTTGGGGATTTCTTTTTCTGATTTGTGTTAATAGAAATTGTGATTAAGTGTTAAAATGTGTTAAGTTTACCATTTTTATTCACTATAATTCCCTAGCGTTTAAAACTAGTGAAATAACATAACGCGTAGATATTTTCTTGCCAGTCGTTCAGCGTAATGTAAACTCCATCACCACACTTTCTTACACCAGAAGATATGGTTTAGCTGACTGAGATTATTAAGCGTGACGGATGAGTGACTGAATAGATTTCGCATTATATTCATTGTGTGAAATTAAATAAGTGACTAGAGTTAATGTTATGTGACAAAACAACAGACGACGACAAATAGCTAGTAGTGACAGGCGATTTTTGTTAAAGTGCGCGTATGGATAAAGTAAATAATAATTGACTTTCTGCGCTGTTCATTTTCTCGCGGGCAATAACGGGGGGAGGGTGCATACCCTTTTTCCCGAAATGCCGTAGCGGAAAACTTACGGGTGGATAGGAAAGTAGCAGTTTTTCATAAATGTTCTTTTCTTCCTAATATAGCACCCGATCAAAACAAGCGGCCAGCGTTTTTTTTTTCTTGATTATAATCTTCAGTACTGATGGGATTTATGCTGTCTTCTTCGTGACTTTCGAATCCACAAGTCCATGTTGTGAGCAGGACTAGCTAAAAGACACATAAACATTTTAATTATTAAGTTAACTGGACTATCAATTCTCAGATTTTTTTTCCTATTTATCAGCCCAAGGGAGTGGTAAATATATATATTAATATCAACATCTAACGTTTGACAGACGCAGCACTGGATTCATTCAGAAAGTTGTGCTGTTTGAAAATCGGCACTCACCCTAGAGCCTGCCGATAGGATTTACCATCATTCATCATGTTTACTTATTGTAACATTTGTCTTAGCAACCAGATGCTTAGCAATACGGGAATTACTTTTCTCCTTTTTTCAACTGTGAACGTCCAGAGCACGTCTTGCTTCAGTAACTATTTGTGGTGTAAATCGTTTCATCTAGGAAAAATTACACCACCAAATTTGGCGTCCACCTTGTAATTATTATTCGATATCTAGGCTGGACTGGGGCCATATTTGGGCAACCCACCTGACAGTATAGGTTCAGGGACTACTGTATATTTTCAAGGGATACAAACACTACGAATAGGTAAGCGAGATTGTTTGTGGCCACAGATGACAGAGTGAGAGATAGAGAGAGCGAATATTTTCCTTTGTTACAATCATTGTACTAACTTCCTTTTTTATTTTGCTAAATAGAGTACTTTACTGAGTAGTAATTAAGTGGGGAATTTGTTCTTCATATTCTATTTTGTAACCTAGTGCTTATCTTTGACCTTTGGGTTATTAACTTCTTTTGGGATCTTTTCTCAACAAAGGGCGGGCACTTATTCGGTTATTTTCATATATCTGTAAACATGATTCTATTGATTTCTCTATATGTTTGATGTTGTAAAAAGTTTAATGATAATAAACAACAAAAAGAACTTAATGTGTGAGTTGGTCAGACCCATACCCAATTAACCATAGTTTTTCACGTTTGTATGTATTGTTGTCACATAATTGTGTGTGTGTGGGTGCGGTTAGTGTAACTTATATTTCATATAAGGAGAGAAAGGTGGTCTTATACTAAAATATAGTCGTATAGATAGGCTGGACTAGAGAACTAAATCATTCCAGAGACAGATCTTCCTCTTACACTATTCCCTCGTGAAAATCTATTTCTTACACCTTTATTCTCACATATTTACCACTATCACCTCTGCTCAGACGGGACCATAGCTATCTTCTGACCTATCTTTAAAAAATTACGACAATATCTTAACAAACGTTAAAAAAGGGACGCGACCAATGCTAGAGTGAATCGTGACTAGACCTGCTAAGCAGGGCTACATCGTGATCTAATGAGTGCCTGCTAAGCAGGGCTGTGGAGTCGGCCAAAAATGTTCCGATTCCGACTCCTGAAAAAGTTCAACTCCGACTCCCGACTCATACTACAGTTTTTTTACCTGTCATATGGCATAAAATTCGGAGTCCGGACACTGTTTACCGACTCCGACTCCAACTCCACTAAAAAACGATCGACTTCACGACTCAGACTCCCGACTTCGATTCCACAGCCCTGCTGATGTATACAGGGTGTCCATAAAAGATTGTACCCTTTTCAAAATAATTTATTCTCGGTCTCATGACGTGGTACGAGGATGCTTTCTATCACAAAAGTAAGATAAATCTCTGCAAGTTTTTAAGGATACCTTACAAAGACTTTTAAAAAAGTGCGCATGCGCGCAGCGGGTATTTCAAGTGAAACTTTCGCTGTTGAGTTGCAACCGGTAATTGTTACATGTCTCTCAACACACTGGTCAAGTAGGTGGAAAAAAAAAGAAATAGGTACATTCTTTTTGAGTGTGTAAGGTATGCTTAAAAACTTGCAGAGATTATCTTACTTTTACCATCTATACCACAAATTCAAGATTGGTGCAACAGATCTCTGCACCTGCGGTACCAGCCCGATGACGGTCGAACACCTCCTGCAGTATTGCCCAGCCTACAGTAATGAACGGAGTAGCATATGGCAACAACCCACTTCTGTCAACGAAAAACTGTTTGGAGATGTCGGGAACCTTGGGTTGACTACTGCCTTTATTAGAGTCATAAATGTGGAAGTCTGAAGGCGAACGAGGAAGAAGAAGAAGAATCTTACTTTTGTGATAGAAAGCATCCTCGTACCACATCATGGGGCCGGGAATAAATTTTTTGAAAAGGGTACAATCTTTTATGGACACCCTGTACTTTTCTTCGTTATTTTCTTATATGTGGAGGATATTTTTGTGTGTGTTAATTTTGAGTATTTGTGCATCGGATTTTTTTTTTTTCTTAACCAGCAGCACTTGGGCTTTCAGCCCTTCGGCCCAATGACATGTCATTGCGAGGCTGGGGAACCTGAGGACTTTCCTTCCAGCCGTTCAGGCTATTCAGTCAAATTTCCGGCCGTAAACATTTCTTCAAACGCCGACGCCCGGGTTTGAACCATGAACACCTGGTCGCCAGTACAACGCCGAAGCCATTACACCAGCGCGGCTCCCTTGTGCATCGGATAAGTTTCTTTTATTCTCAGCAAACTTCAAATATGAAGAAATCGGACTATACACAAAGGATGAACAAAGTGACATTTGGAAGGATAATACGCCATATTTTGACGCGCTGTAGGCCTTGTGAAATAGATAGAGTTAATGGCTATCATCATAAGCACACCCCACCAGCCACAAACACACGCAAAGAATCGAAAAAGAAGGTTTTAGTTTATAAGTACACCATCTACCCGCCACATTTATCGTATACGAACTTAAATAAAACATACTGTGAAGGTTAGGACTAGCCTCTGGAAAATAATAACAGAGAGCAGAGTTGCTTTCCGGCACAGTCTCAATTATAACGAGTTTATATGCCCTCAGAGCGGCCTGATCAATTTCCTAGTACAGTAAAAAAAAAAAAACCTGACAGCGCTACCAGAGGTAGGTACTGCACTTAATATCTTCCACCATGGCTCATAAAAATGACATTATGGTACATGACGTCTGTTGGTGTTGATATTTACAGAGTTCTACTGTAAACAACTGTTCGACTGTCTTTATTTTGTATATGTTTGTGAGTGTGGTGCTCATTTTCGTTATTCGTTTATTCTCTTCTACAGCCTTCTATTTTTTTAAAACCTGGCAGTTTGTATTATTATTAGTAGTGGCGGTGGGGTAATAGAAGTAGTAGTAGTAGTAGAAGTAGTAACAGTAGCAGTAGTAGCAGTAGCAATAGCAGTAGCAGCAGCAGCAGTAATTATTAGTAGTAATAATAGTAGTAGTAGTATTAGTAGTAGTAGAAGAAGAAGAAGTGGTTTGTAAATAAAAATGGAACACCGCTGGTAACCTCTACAAATGTTAATGGACGTTTAAATAGGAAGTCTTCGTCCTGTAGGGAAAAACACGAACCACGTGTGATACCAGACCGTAATCCAGCTATTGTAAGCAAAATTAACAACTTAGAATAGCCACATGGAATATTCGTAAATCGAATGAAGACGTAGAACTAGACAATGTATAGAGCGAAAAGGAAAATATAAAGAAGGAAATAGACAGTGTAAATAAAGAAATATACAATAGTTTTTTTTTTTTTAATCGACGCATTGGTTTAAGTTATTTATTCAGTGTCTACTTATGTTGGTCTCTTCTGCATCATTTAAAGACGAAAACTGCGTTAAAAACTGTAATTCCTCTGATTTTGGCGGGTACTGGAAGCCAGGACCTCTATGATCGGTGCTCAACATTTTCACCTTTATACACTAGAATTATTATAACATCATGGCTATTTAATTATTTATTAATAACAGTATAACAACAGTAACTATTTAGTTCTATCTGATGCTGTATTTATATTTTCTAAAGCATTATCGCATTTCTACCCATGGGATCGTCCACATAAGATGTCATGCAATTTTTTAAAACCCTTATCCCCCCCGTGTCACATTCCGTCACAAAAACCTAAACCCCCACCTTCTTATGTGACGTCACGAATATCTGAACTCTCTCCCCTTTTTTTGCCATTTTGTTTTGTAATTTTGAAAAGAAAGAATGTAATCGAATGTAAATTAATTAACTAGTGTAAACAAAATAATTATATTTTAAGTGATATATTGTTTAATTGGTAAAATCCTATTACTCGTAGGTTTTTGCTCAGCAGTGAATATTCCCTTGGAGTTATTTCCCTTCCTGCCCTTAGAAGAGTTTCCTGGACAGGTATCGTAAGGTTAATTAATCAGCCTCTTACAAAGAACTTCCCTTTCATGTGCCGTGTCCTGGCACGAGAAAGGGTCCCATCTTTGCCCCAACCAAGCTAAATGCATTTGAATTGTTCTACAAAAAAACCGAACATTTTTTTTCAACAATCACACCAGCCCGAATACTATTTTTCAACAACCTTATATTTTGTGTATTTGATCTCATCGGGATGGTGATAATTTGTTATTGGTTGTTTAAAAAAAAAATCTAATCTCCATATTGTTTTTTAAGGTGTGAATTACATTACATTTAAAAAAAAAAAAAAAGAAGAAATATATAATTAAGAACAATTTAAACCAGTAACATTTTATAAAAATTATCTGATATTTCAGCTGCAATTATAATATTAATAAAAGTCGTTCATTGCAGGTTGTTAACTATTGTAAACTAAGTAGCCTATGAGGATGGGGGTTAAAAAATCTATTTTGTTCCGACATCATTTATGAAAGAAGCCATCCGTCACATTTTTCATACCCCCTCCCACTCCTACCTCCATCGTCACACTTCGTCACACAATTTTGACTCCCCCCCCCCCCTCTCCATGAGTGACGTCACATGTGGCCATAATTCAAATTCACTGCGAATCTCAAAAGAATATATGACGGAAGAATATAACATGAATCATGTGAGGTGGCGATATTTCAGGAACCCCCACACAGATACGAAAATTACTAGATAAGACAAACGGCACTTCGGGCGAGTCCGGCAGTTTTCGGAAATCTCTGAGGCTTCTTTTGCTCAAGAACGATCAGCATTGATGATAATTAAGTGATACATTTTAATTTTAGTTTATTTTTACTTGTGTACTACAGATCTACTAATATTAGAGAGTCTTTTCGTCTTTCTTGTTGAAGTTTGTTTGGAAAAAGTTTATACAGTGAAAAGGTTGTATACTTATTGCACTTTTTGTCTCACCTAATTTCTCGTTTCTTATTAACCCTTAACAGCGCTATAGCGTCCTTGGCTAAAAAAATAAAAAATTCAAAATGATGGCGTCTGATTCGAATTATATGACGTCATCACTTGGAGTTGACGTGTACGGTTACTTTCTATTATGTGATGGGGAAATCCTCACATAAAGCGGTGATAAGTGTAATTCTAAGTTTTTTATGCTAATAAAGTCTTAGACGGGGGAAAATCGATAACAGCACAGAGAGCAGAAAGCGCTGGTGCGGCGGTATGCCAGCTTGCTGGGAAACCATTTGTGTGAGTCTGTGCGCGCCAGCGTAAGCCCGCGAGCTTTTTTTTTTTTTTTTAATTGGTCATCTGCCATTTAGAATTTGGATTCTTTGATCGAGAAAGGAAAATGTAAAGGTAATTCCATAGTTGATTGTTGCCTTAGGGACGGGAAGTGTTAGAGACCTCATTATACTAGGTATCCAGTTTTATGAGGTGGGTTGACCTGTTCCCTTCCTCGCTGCATTTGTCTTACCAAACTCAAGAGCAGAGTAAGGTACCCATTTATAGCTGGGTAGACTGGAGAGTGATGTTACCAGGTTTCGAACTCAAAATGCGGGAACGTTGCCAATCGTTCAACGATTCTGCCATTACAATTTAAGAAACAGTCTCCATTAACTACGTCACTGCTCTTTTCCATTGATCTATCGACCTTTTAATCAGTATTACAATTGTGGTTCCTTCAACTATGGACGTATTAATTTCTAATCACTTTTATAAATCTGTTATTACAGGGCAGAAATGTAAAGAGGCAATAACGCCTATTTCTTTACCCTGATGAGATAACAATTGCGTTCGTCTGTTCGTTCTAAGTACTAGGCCTCGGTTCAAAATGTTACTGTATATATATATATATTCTATGCCTCCCTCACCTGTTCATTCTCGATATCCCACAATCCACGTTCTCTCGCAAAAGTGTCCTTTAATAAAAGTTGACAATCACTGTTCTTGTAGTTTTTTATTTTAATATTTGGTACTGCGCCTTAATATAAGCGACGGACCAAGTATGGGAATAGGTTGAACGAAGCGCACCTCGCCAAAATTCATATTGTTTTCCTACATAGGAACTATGAATGTTTGGAGGGGGGGGGGGATGTTGTTGTTGTTTGTTTGTTCACTTGTATGGTTTTTTCTTTACTTCTTTTAAAAAATTCCATTTGTCTCTGCATTCCTCGCTTTTTCTCTCAAACTAAATTCGCCACCATCACCACCACCACCACCACAACCGTCAGCGTCGTCGTCATCATCATCATCATCATCATCATCAAATCATCATCATCATTATCATCATCAAATCATCATAATCATCCTCAAATCATCATGATCATCATCATCAAATAAGCATCATCATCATCATCAAATCATCATCATCATCACCCTTCCTATCCCCAAGGAACATAGGCCTTCAATAAACCTATATCAAGTCTTCTTGTCCCATGCCATCAGCTCAAAATCTCTCCATGCCCTCCCTCATCCCCTTCATGTCTATCCCCAGCTCTCTTTTCCATGTTTTGCTATCAACCCCCCCCCCCCCCCGCCCAATGTCTGTCCTATCCATCTCCAGAGTCTTCTTCTCATCTCATGTTCCGCTGATATTTAAACTAAAATACATTTACATTCTCTCATATCCCATATCCACGAAATATTGGAAGAGTGAGTCAGTGTGAGCTGATAAATGTCATCTTAAATTGGCGTTCATGTAGTGTTGAACAGAATATCCGTGACCCAAAAAATTGACCTTTTTCGCAGGGCACTAACTCATTGAGAGCCGTAAACACATGGGCAGACAACTGCTTCCACTTCAGGGGCAAACACGCCCGGAAGTAATTAGATCCGAGTAGAAGTACAGTGGCTGCTTAATCTTAGTGTTAACGTGTCTCGCTGGCAGGACGCATAATACAATGCACTTATTACCTGTAGAGGTAAAATTAGTCCGACATCAGAAGCTGCCGCATAGGGAGTGAAGTGTTATGTACTAATATTAATGTAAATGTGTAAGGTAATGCAAATCAAAAAGCGAATAAAACACATAAATATTTTTGTGGTGGGTAGGTTTCTAATTTTTAAATTTGTCCAGGCCAGCAGCCTTCCATATAGGCTTACTCGTAAAAGATGTCCAACTGGGGGGAGTATGTCATCAGTAGGACCACTGGTTCTGAACATTTTTTTCCCATGAATTATATTCCCTCTACTGTGAATCGAACCCGGTACCACTAGAATTCGAGGCGGACATCATACCGCTCAGCCACTACGACCCCCCACTGTAGCGTAAATACGAAGGAAGTTAAAAAAATTATTGTATGAAATTATTTTCAAGGAATAATGTGCAATAAATTCTTTATTATTTGTGCTACAGTGTAATGTAAACGACTTTGCAAATCAGAACAATAATTCCATTGCATTATTTTCTTTTAAATAATAATTTTAAAGGGAAAAAAAAAACAAATCCATTTTTGCGTATGATTACAATTCGCAATACTAACTTCGCGTATAATTGAATTTAGTCCGTGTTACAAAATTGCACAACGGGCTGATCACCCGTTTGCCAGTCACTTCGATTACAGAAACAACAGCAAATGGGTTGATTTGCCGTTGCCCTAAAGACGCCACCAGGCGTGATGGGAAACAATGGCAAAGAAAACCTATCTGCTGTTGCCCTAAGACGCCACTAGGCGTAATGGCCACTGACTGCTTTGACGGTTGGTGGCTAAGGACGGAAGAAGAAGAAGACACAAAATGGGGGTATAAATATAGCTCGCGCATATTCGAATTCGCGCAAATGGAACTCGCGCCCATGTGGGGGTTGAGCGTACTTACGAGCACTCTAACAACTGGATCATTTGCCTTTTTGAAATCGCAGGCTCAAAGAATGAACTAGTTGATACGGCTTTATAGTGGTGAAATAACCCCATTCCCAGAAAGTTTCATAACTATTACACAAGTTTAAAACAGTGACATTCTTCACTTTACGTCTTTAACAAGAGGTCCTAAAGGACAAGGAAACAAAATAAATCTGCAGCTAATACTTCATGTCTTGTCTCTTCCCTTCACCACCTTCCTCTGGAATAATAGAAAAATTAACTAACTAGCTGGTGTTGGAACAAAAAAAAAAAGTAATTAAAAAACAGAATAAAACAAAACAAAAACTAATAGTTAAAACCGCAAGTGAACTCTCTGAAGTCAACACAGACTAATCGGTATTTGTGGACGTTCATGATAACGGTGAGGTGGAGGAAAATAGCTAATGGACGTTATACATCTTGACGTAGCATAGTGAAGTCTCTAACCCTTCACTCCTACGCAACATCTGTTGTGGGACTATCTTTACCTTAACGTCTTACTCAGAGTAACATGGCTTAGGTTACGACTACAATGTTTTTATCAGGGACATGGAACGCATTGAGAAATATATACTACTGGACAAAAGTTAAGGGCCACCAAGAAAAACTCCACTGTGTGCATTAGGTTATTTTTTTTTTTAAATGTACAAAAACTGGGTCACTTTAACCCGCATGTGAAAATTGCCATTGCTGCTGCAAAAACTCGTGGTTTTTGCAAAACGCCCCACTAGTTAAAAAGGTGAAAAAGTGAGTTGAATTTCTTTTTGTTAGTAAGTCACACATGATTAAAAAGCAATTGACTGATCTTTTCCACGGATGAATCAACTTTATTTTGTAATAAATTGTTTACACCTGGTTGCATTTAATTGGTCCATAGTGGAGTTTTTCTTGGTGGGCCTTAACTTTTGTCCAGTAGTATATATGGAAATTAAAAGAAATCGTCCAGCATCATCAAATACCATAATTCCCGCCGTAAGGTACTTCGGTCGGTCGGTCTGTCACACTTTGCCCACCGTCATTTGCGCACTTTTTTCTATTTTCGAGAGAGTGCATTAACTTTCGAGCACAACTAAGCGGGTGCAACTGTGGTTGAAAGTTAAACAATAATTGTATTGTTTCCCCTTATATGTACTCTCGCAAAAATAGAAAAGTGTAACGGTGTGCATTAAATCAACAGACAATCAAGATACTCTTCTGTCCAGTTTCATTCGGGAAACGGATTTAACTCATCATTTTTCTAAAAAAAAAATAACTTTAAAAAGTAAGTTTCTGATTGTTTCTTCAAGACAAAATTTTAATTTAAGGTATTGCAGACATATTATTATGGATCAAAATGATAAGATGGCTAAAAGGAAGAGACGATCGCGTCATTCACAGCGAGCAAGCGAGACTATAGAAGAAGCAGCAATGTAATACGTGTAACAGAAACAACACACTATAATTTAAAAACCTGCCAATTTTGGCGGGTTGTTGCTAGTAGAAATCAGAACCTTCGACTCAAATGTCAAAGCAGTTCTATTATGTGGCGCTGAAATATCTCTTTCTTTTAATCCCATAGCACAGAGGTTTTCAAACTTTTTTGATCCGCGGCTCCCTTGACCTGTGCATAAATCATCGCGGCTCCTCTCTATACTATATATCCGCCATGATGACATCAGAGTTAGTGATCAGCTGTTCGTAACATAGACCTGCTCTGGAGTTTTATGGTGCATTTGTCAATAACTTCTAGTACCTAATGACACGTATTGGTACATGTAATAATACCTCGGCGCAAACATGTCGTCCTACGAAGATCAATATTTATTGATGGACCTTGGCTCATAATATCGAGCCCAACACTTTTCCCAAGCCACCGCGACGCCCTTAGCCGAGGGCCGTGACGCCACTGGGAGCCGCGACGCACAGTTTGAAAACCTCTGCCATAGCAGATACGGACGTAGGGGAGCGAAGTGTTAAAGATTTCACTATTCTAGGTCCAGAGGTGGAGTGTTATGTTCCCATCCTCACTGCTTTTTCCGTCCCTAACTCAAGTGCAAAGTCAGTTGCTCATTTACAGATGGGTAGATTGAAGCATGTCGATACTGTGAATTGAACCCGACACCTTTGCCGCCAGAGACCAACGCTCTAACCACTCTGTCAATCGGACGCTCCTCTGAAATGTGGAGAACAATAAAGCAACAAGAACCAAGAAGACACAGACTCTTATAAAAATGGGTGGTTACGTAGAATAGAAGCTCTGAAATGGTTTAACAAGATCATTAATGTCGGACTGATGACAAGAACTAGGCAGGTGCCAGTGGAACAGGAGATGAGAAGAAGACGCCAAAGATGGATGGGACACACATTGAGGAAACCTGTTGACAGACTTACAAGGCAATCCTGGGTCTGGAACACCCAGGGTATAAGAGGCTGAGGTAGACCGGAAAAAAAAAAACACTCGGAGAAGACATCTAGAGATAGAAATGACAAGAAGAAAGATGACACTGGAAGACTTTGAGCTGCTTTCACGGAACAGGAAGTAAAACAGGTAAAGGATACCGTTACACGCCCATTGAGGCATATTGGGAATATGGTGTTAGGCCCATATTTTCTTGACCATCGGCACACTAGGGGTCACGCCGGCCACCTTAACCTTCCCAGAGTTGCTCTGGGACCCAATTCACAAAGCTGGGTCGACCCAGGAGCCGTTTGCGGTCTAAAAATCCCACCTCGGGATCGAACCATGGACCACCGAGTTATGAAGCCAGTGCACAAAACCACTGTGCTATCGCGAACAGGAGGACTTGGCATAAGTGTGTTGAAGGCCTATAGCTTTGCTCCTTAGTGAGCCGAAGGGTAATGAAAACAATGAATTCTCCACAGGTACCTTATAGGTCATGGTGATTATTGTGACATCACCAAGGTGAAGGTTGTGGTAAAGTGGGATGTTATAAATATTTATAGGGGACTTAGTGTACTGACTGAGATCAGCTGTGAAGGTATCTGTATCTAATAGGTGTAGTGTTTTACAGATAACCTTATTTGCTACCACATTATACCTCAGTCAGAATTATTCTGGAATATTGTGATGACTACGTTAAATGTCTAGGGTATGTATATGATGAAGTGTAAGTCACAACAACAACAGACAGATAAACAATTTAATTTATTCCACCACACTTGACAACACTGTGACACTCACACACATTTAACACTCTATAAGACTATCTTAAATGAATCACTGGTAAAGTTTCAAATATATATGTATTAATTACTTTCACTAATATATATCCTGATTCAACTACAAAGTGAACCAGGAATCACAATTAATTGTAATCACAATTTATATATACATAATTTATAAATATGAACTTAGTAGTGACATATTGTATTAGTATTATCCTATGTGTGTCAGTTGTGTAGTAGTACTAGGAGGTACTACTGGTTTTGTTTTTTCATGCTATGTTATTATTTGTCATCATGACTTCAAGTGTTTGTTTATCTGGGAAATAGTATGGGGAAAAAGTTCACAGTTCCTGTCAATTTAAACAAGGTATTGTCCCTCTTTTTTACTAAAATGTCAATTTTTGAGGGGACACATAATGTTGAGCTCCACTGGCCACAGAGGCTTAACTTTCGTGATGGCGGCAGGAAAAGACTCCTCTGCTCGATTGCTCCCCTGTGTTCTGGAGACACCTCACTAGTCGCTATCTGGACCCAGGAGTATGCTGTCAGCCTCCAGATTCAGCAAAGCTCAGACCAGGTGCTGCTCAATAACTTTAGGACCACAGTCCCTGAAACAAGAAGGTTGTACCTCCTACTTCATAACTAATTTTTAATCTATTTCCAGACTGAACACAATACATAACAAACACTGAGTTCAGAGCGGTAGGCCAATTGCTATCTTCATCTGAAACAATTGACATCAGTATACTCCTCCCTAATGGTTACTACGCCTCTGCAATTCCAGCATTATTTCTTTCTAGTCAATAAGATAGGTGTCAGTGTACTGTTTGGCAATTCCATGCAGTTTTACTTTTCTCCGACACCTTCTGTTCAGGTTGGAGCACTATATAGGCTTTGCCTCATGTTCGCTACTGAACCACACACATATACAGACATAAATTATCAATTTACATTCAATTTTCATTAAAAAGATATTGAATATATCAAGCTTACCACAATTCATGGAATAATACACAGTTACGTTGACTGGCAATGAATATAGCACAATTTCGATCTGCCGATGTCCCAGGCTTTTATTTAGAAAAATATGCACTGGCGCTCAACGCACTGGTTCTTTAGTAAGTTTATTTGAAAATGTGGTGCTGAACTAGCGCTTCTAAATGACTATATTGGCGGGTCTAACCAATCGAGCCATGTTTACACAAGCGTTTGAAAAAAAGTACTCCTACTCACGTTTCCCTAACAACAAAGAATCAATATTTATAGCCCGACTAATCGTGTTTAGCCTTACATTTACTTCTATCCAATCAAATAGGATTTAACATGGGGACCTATTTCCCGTACAATGGTGGTGTCAAAATCTGCCACTGAGCGATTCTGATTTTGGGGTTGTCTGACACCCTCACTATTTCTTTTGGCTATATTTTGTTAATTCCTAGACTATTTGCGTAACGTTTAACATATTCTTTGTCAGCAAGTCCTAAGGAACCCAAATATACAAATTTAAAGGAGCTAAGTGGCTGCGTTCAAAATATGCATTTTCTTCTAGGATAGTCGTGCTGTTGCCACCTCCTCACTTCCAAACTTTATGGTGTCTGCTGTACTGTCATACTAATGTCAGGATTTCAGACATAAAACAGTAGAATGTCATGTTTCCTAATAAGCGTTTTGTAAGTTTTTTAAACCTAACTCTCGTATGGGTAGTGTTTTTTTTATCACTATCGATTTGAAAAAAAGTTAGTGCTTGTGGCCTTACACGCGTGATGGTAGTAATTGTATAGCGAGACGCGTGTTTAGTGTTTTATGCGTTCCGGCTTTCAGCCCCTCCCTTTCTTTCTATCCTTAGTCCATCTGTCTTTCGTTTATGGTAACTTAGTGTATAAAATGACATGAATGGAATATTAAATATAGGTCAGCTTGCGTATCTCAAGGTTTTTCTTAGAAAGGGAGTACACGTTTTATTGTGTTTTGGAAACGCTTGTATGCTGCAGAAGGCTTTTACTATCAACGTGAAACGTTACAATTTGCAGACGACGTAGAAAACACGGGGGATTTCGAGTACAGTCATTGTGACAGCACTGTTCTTTACCATTCTTCTTTCCTTTTATTGAAGTTATTTGTTAGGCTTTACATTTACTTTTTAATTTATATATGTGGATTAGAATTTCACACGACAAATTCTCCCCACTTAAAACAGACGTTATATGTCAGTCTATAATTCTATATACACATAGAGAAATTTCTTATTATTCCTGGGGTTTAGGGTGATTCTCATCACACGGATGGCGGCTTAAAAAATCCGCTCCCAGATTTGTTTTTCCACTTATATACTCTATGCTAAACTCAAATGGCTGCATCATTAATGACCAACGGAGTAATCTAGAATTTTCATGTCTAGCCTGCGCTAGAAACGACAAAGGTTTGTGATCCGTTTGCAACTTAAATGCCTTCCCATACAGATAAATATTGAATTTCTTTATCGCCCATATTA
The DNA here is from genome assembly GCA_024509875.1 of Oreohelix idahoensis. NCBI lineage: Eukaryota > Metazoa > Mollusca > Gastropoda > Stylommatophora > Oreohelicidae > Oreohelix > Oreohelix idahoensis. The sequence goes on along the minus strand of JAMPIV010002227.1, from coordinate 551,954 downwards.
CTGCAAGACATTCTTTTTCGCTAGTTGAGTAATTGGTTTCAGCTTTATTCAACTTTCTGCTAGCATATGCCACTGGGCTTAATTCCCCATCCAATGCATCTGATTTCTGTAGCAGAGTCGCACCTAACCCAATATTACTGGCATCAGTTAACGGTGCACATATGGAATTAAAGTTTTTGATATACTTTTGGTAGAAACCACATAATGAGACAAAGGATCTCACGTCTTTCTTGGTTTGTGGTCTCGGGGCTTTCTTTAGTTTCTCTAAATTCTTTGGGTCAGGGGTCATGTTTCCCTGATAAACTGTGTGTCCCAAGAATTCTAATTCTTTACATCCAACGCAACATTTGGTTGGTCGGGCTGTTAAATTCGCTTCCTTAAGTCGATTAAACAGCATGTTCAGAGAGTCAATGTGTTCCTCAAATGTTTCTGTGGCTATAAGGATATCATCCATGAAATTTGTGATGCATGGGTTATTCAGAGGGTCCAATAATTTTCTCATCATTCTAGAGAAGACACTAGGCGCATTCTTCAATCCAAATGGCAATCTATTAAACTCATAGTGTCTTTCTGAGGTACTAAAAGCTAGGTATGGTCTAACCTCAGGCTTTACTGGAATCTGATAGTATCCTTTACTCAGATCCACTTTTGAGAAATATTTAGCTTTATTTAGCCTGGCAAACAACTGATTTGTATCCGGCAATGGATCCACCTGTCCTTCTGTAATAGCATTCAGTCTCCTATAATCTATACAGAGTCTATGTTCTCCAGAGGGTTTCCTTAAAAAAAAACACTGAAACTATACGAAGATTCACTGTGTGAAATAATTCCTTCCTTCAACAAATAGTCTATCTCTTCCTTCAAAGCTTTCTCCTTAGCAAAAGGAATCGAATAGGGTTTCATACAGACAGGTGTGGGGTCTATCAGCTTCGTATCATATTCCAATAGGTTTGTATGCCCTGGTCGGTCTGTTAACACCTCTGCATGATTATCTAGAACCTGTTGTACTCTCTTCTTTTGCTCTTTCGTTAAGTGTGTACTGATTTTCACCTGTGCCGCTGTCTCACAGGGGTGTAATGGATATTCAAATGATGAAAGTGGTTCCTTTTTCATCTCCATGGCAATGGACAAGGTCAACAAGTGTGTCTCTTCCTGATGTTCTCTTTCCAAATATTTCTTCAGGAGATTCACATGATAGATTTTTTCTTTCCCCTTCTTATCTATCTTATAATTGGTTCTAGACACCTTCTCTAGAACTGTATATGGACCTTGCCATCCAATTTGTAACTTATTCTGACTACCGGGGAGAAGAAGCAGTACCTTCTCTCCCACAGCCAAATCTCTGTCTTTAGCTTTCCTGTTATAATAGGCAGCATGTTTCTTCCTGGCTTGTTTCAAATTTTCATTGGCAAGTTTCCAGCCAGTTTTTAAACGAGTGGTCAGCTCATTCACATATTGGTATGAGGATGTAATATTTTCCTCTGCCTTTTCATCAGTCCACGTTCTTAACAGCGCTTCAAGTGAACCTTTTATTGGCCTTCCAAACAATAATGTTGCCGGGGCCATACCGGTTGAACTATGGGGTACCTCCCGATAAGCAAAGAGGGCGGCGTGTGTAGTGGATTTGATGGTATAGTATGATGGTGATATTACTAAGTGTGATGCATGAGGTCAGCTGTGAAGGCTCCTGAGATAAAATGTAGCTGTGAATTGTCAGAAGGCCCTTCTTGCTACCACTACGACCTCACACCTATCTTTTTTTTACTAATGAATGTGGCTACGTTAAATGTCTAGGGTAATGATATGTAATGTGTTGTGGTAGTTTACATACACACACACAGATATTTACTAAGTCTAATAATATTAATAAATGTTATAATACACTGAACTAACTCAAGTGTGTAAAATTTTTGATAGTAATTTTCTTTAAATTTATTTGTTCTGAACCAAGGTTTTAATTTGGTCAGAACATATGAAAGGTTTTGCAATTATGAAAGAAATGCATGAATATTACCTAATAAATGCAAGGTGTGTACATATGTATGTTACTAGACTAGTTAATATTACTACTGTTTATAGTTGTGATCTATTTTGGGAGAACACTTAATGGATGTGCTGTTGGGGTGGCCTCATCACTCCCTGTCTATGGTGACTACACATTGTCCAGTTATTGGATGGAATTTTATGGGTGTGTTAGGAAATAAGTGAGTTGGTGAATTCTCAGCAGACCAGACGCTCACGTAGCTTGAATGTGTAACTCTGGTGCTGAGATCTGGTGGCCCCACCTCTCCGTGCTTGGGGGCAATATCAGAAGTCTGGTGGCCCCACCTCTCCGTGCTTGGGGGCAATATCAGAAGTCTGGTGGCCCCACCTCTCCGTGCTTGGGGGCAATATCAGAAGTCTGGTGGCCCCACCTCTCCGTGCTTGGGGGCTATAATAGGCTGCTCTGACAAAATGTTACTGCACGGGTCCACTCTTGTAATATTCAACAACTCATTTGACACCGCATTGGTGCCAACTGAAATTCACAGTTCAGAATTATGAATATAGAACACAGTTAAATGCTAGCAAAACTCAGCTGAGCTGCTGGCCTTAGGATGGCGTCCCTCTAAATATTTCAATAGCTTCTGGGAATTACACCACTTAATAATTCACTGTGTCTACTAGGACAACTTATAATGAATGGCACAAAATGCGCGTCTGAGCGCCGATAATATATTCATCTATGGCCAATCACTGCCTTTTATTTTTCAAATTCAAATATCCTACCAAAAAGTCATTTCAGTCATACCTCAGTCAAGTATGCCTTATTGTCTGTTGGTCCGTCCGTCTCTACTTGCGTTTCACAAAAAACACACTTGTTTTTTGAACCAACTCTGCCTTCCCCTACACAATTTTGCCGTTAAAGTTATTTTTAGCAACAATTCACCATCCCACCCCGTCTCTTCATTCCAACTAGATTTTAGCACTTGCGTCTTCAAGGCCACACTTTTTTGAAAATTAGTGACATGTTTTATTTCAATGCAGTCGCTCGCTGATATGAACAACACAGTCTTTTGTCAATATCTTTCTTATTATCTATCCGTCTGTATAAATGAAAGCATATTATTTCACTGCTCAAGATGGGCCATCCGGCCAGCTAGGTTTTATATTCCTAACATTATTATTAAGAAAAGTTACTTTTCAAATATTTTCTAGAATCTTCTGGAATGCGTTCATCACTGCATTCAAATAAACGGACTAAGTTATCGCAAAAGCGTCCAAAAAATGACTGTGGCGTATAATATCCAAGGTCCCTTTTGTCGATTTCTTTACTTTATGTCAACTTGGGGAACGGGACTTTTTCCTCCTTTCCCCACCACTTGCGTCTTTTAGCCTTGCTAATTTCAGGCACGCGTTCAGTCAGATTTTTCCTTTTGATCTCCGTTCTCATCCCGTTCCGTTTTGCCTTCAAGTCTAACAATTTAATTTCCATGGCGGGTGATGACCCGCGGCGTGGGTGATCATGTATTCTAGCAGCTTACGCATTAGTTTTTATCCTTACATTATATCATTGGAGATATTTTAACGTTGTATCACGGTTAATTTTGTGACACATCTCCCCACTTGAAGACATGCCTACGGCAAGTTCTAAAACCAGTGATACACATAGATAAAATCTCTCCTTGCGCCTGCCATTACTCTAATTTTGATCACAGGGGTGCCGACTGAGGAAGTCTGCACCGACATTGAATTTTCCTGGGATATATTGGATACTAAACTGATAAGGTTGAAGCAATAAAGACCACCTCAGCAATCTTGCGTTTTCATGCTTAGCCTGAGATAAGAATACGAGAGGCTGATGGTCCGTCTCGACCACAAAAGTCCTACCATACAGATAGATTTGAAACTTCTTTATTGCCCAGATTAACGCTAAACATTCTTTTTCGCTTGTGGAGTATCCTTGTTCCGCCTTATTCAATTTGCGGCTTGCATAAGCGACTGGTTTCAGTTCCCCATCAGGTGAAGATGGTCTTTGCATCAAAGCCGCTCCGAGTCCTACATTACTTGCATCGGTTCTTAAGACAAAGTCTTGTGTCAAATCAGGTAGTTTGAGAATAGGCTTGCTTGTGAGTTTTTCCTTTAAGTCTTGGAACGCTAATTCACTTTGCGCAGTCCAATTAATTTTATCTGGAAGTCCCTTGCGAGTCAGATCAGTCAGAGGAGCACAAATAGAGTTAAAATCTTTGATATATTTTTGATAAAATCCGCATAACGACACGAATGATCGCACATCCTTTTTTGTTTGTGGTCTAGGTGCTCTCTGCAGTTTTTCCAAGTTCTTGGGATCAGGGGTCATGCTACCCTGATATACAGTGTGTCCCAAGAATTCCAACTCTTTGCATCCAATGCAACATTTTGTTGGCCTAGCAGTCAAGTTCGCCTCCCTAAGCCTATTAAATAACATTTCTAGAGCTTCAATGTGTTCTTCAAATGTCTCTGTGGCGACGAGAATATCATCCATGAAATTCGTGATACATGGGTTATTCAGGGGATCCAACAATTTGCGCATCATCCTTGAAAATACACTCGGAGCATTTTTCAGTCCGAATGGTAGCATGTTGAATTCATAATGTCCATCCGAAGTGCTAAAAGCCAAATAAGGTCTCACTTCAGGCTTCACTGGGATCTGGTAATAGCCTTTACTAAGATCCACCTTTGAAAAGTATTTTGCCTTGTTCAGTCTGGCAAATAACTGTTTTGTGTCTGGTAATGGATCCACTTGTCCTTCTGTGACAGCATTCAGTTTCCTGTAATCTATGCACAGTCTGTGTTCCCCAGACGGTTTTCTCAACAATACGACACTAGAGCTAAAAGATGATTCACTGTGTGAAATAATCCCCTCCTTCAACAAATAATCTATTTCTTCCTTCAATGCCTTCTCCTTCGCGAACGGAATAGAATAGGCTCTCATACAGATTGGGTTTGAGTCTACCAGTTTCATGTCATACTGTAGCAAATTTGTATGGCCTGGTTTATCTGTTAATACATCTGTATGTTCCTCCAGAACCTGTTGAACTCTCTCCCTCTGGTTTTTAGTCAGGTGCTTACTGACTTTTACCTGTGCTGCTGTTTCACAAGGATGTAATGGGTATTCATGTGAGGTGAGTGGTTCCTTTTGCATTTGAGTTGCGATAGCTAAGGTCAGTAAGGGGGTGCTTTCCTGGAGTGGTCTGTCCAGATACTTCTTTAACAGGTTTACATGATAAACTTTCTCCTTCCCCTTTTTGTCAATTTTATAGTTTGTTCTAGACACCTTCTCTAGAACCGTATATGGACCTTGCCATCCAATTTGTAATTTATTCTGGCTACCGGGTAGTAGAAGCAGCACCTTCTCTCCCACTGCCAGTTCTCTGTCCTTTGCCTTCCTATTAAAATATGCTGCATGTTTCTTCCTGGCTTGTTTCAAATTATCATTTGCCAGTTTCCATCCAGCTTTCAAACGAGTGGTCAGTTCGTTCACGTATTGATAAGATGAGGTAACAGTCTCTTCCGCCTTCTCATCTGTCCAGGTCCTTAATAGTGCTTCTAGTGGACCTTTTATTGGCCTCCCAAATAGCAGAGTTGCGGGAGCCATCCCGGTTGAACTATGTGGTACCTCCCGATACGCAAACAATGCGGCGGGCAGGAATTGATCCCACAGATCCGGTTTTTTCGTGTGCCAGCTTTCTCAGGATAGAAATGAGAGTCCCGTTGAACCTCTCTACCTGGCCGTTCCCTTGCGGATGGTACGGACTACAATGAAAGTGTCTGGCTTGAAATAGCTTAAAAACTTCTTCCGTTAGTTTCCCCTTGAACTGAGAACCATTATCCGTCAAGATTTGATGCGGGAATCCTAATCGGGTAAATATTGTAAGTAGTGCCTCTGCTACATGTTTTGAATCAATTGATGGCAGGGCTACCGCCTCTCCCCACATAGAACAAGTGTCCACCAGAGTAAGGATGTAACTGTTCCTCCTCTTGGTCCGAGTGAGGGTCCCACAATATCCACTGCAACCCTCTCAAAAGGTGTTCCCACTATGGGCATTTCCCCTAGAGTTGCAGGAGCAGTCCAGTGCTTTGGAGCTACCCTTTGACATTCTGGGCAGGATTTGACATATCTTTTTATATCCTCCGTTATCCCTGGCCAGAAGTAATGACAAGCTATACGCTGTCCTGTGGCGCTGATCCCCATGTGACCACTGAAGGGAATCGCATGCCCGAGTTCCATCACTTTATCCCTATATGAAGTGGGAAGAACCAGCTGGTTGTGACCATTTGTTCCAGTTCCGGCCTTCCTGTATAAGAGTTTGTTCTTCATAAAATATTCCCCCTTGCTCGGAGGTGTGTGGCATTTGGGCAATTTTTTTAAAACATGGCTTGAGTGTCCTATCCTCAGCCTGCGCCTTCCTCATCTCCTCTGGATGAGCATTTATAGGTTCACCTTCTTCCTCCTTCTTCTGTGACCTGGTCTGCACTGTCGCCATGATCACAGGTCTCTCGGGATTCCCCAATATCAGAGGGTAGATTGGTTCATCTATCACTGCTGCTCTGATTTCTCCTTCCACATAGCGAGTTTTCACCGTTATCCTTGCGATGGGAAGTGTCATGAGTGGTATGTCCTTAGTTGCCCCTTGTATTTCCACTGTTTCTGTGGTATACTGACTTGGGTCCACTAGGCTTGACTTCACAACTGAATCATAATCCAAACCTGTATCATAAAGGCACCTTATGGTGACCCCATTACAAATAACATCCTCACAAACTGGGGGGGGGGGTGATAAGGTTCCTGCTGTCCCTTAGGATTAACCTTTAATCTTTGAGTCCCCGACTTCATTGCAGCAATGTTTGAAGGTTTCCTTCTACAAAATTCGGTGTTATGGTTATCTTTCTTGCACCATTTACACCATCTTTTTCCTTGGTTAAACGGTTTTCTTTCATTGGATTTTTGGTCATTGAACTGTGAGTTTCTGTCTCGGTAGTCATTTCTTGGCCGTTCAAAGTTTGTCCTACCTTTATTTCCCTGCTCTCTATTATCAAATTTATTAAATTGCTGTTTAGCTTTAAAATTGTCTATGTGCTTCTTTTTAGCACCACTTACCTCTGCCTGGGCTGCCTGATACCTCTCAGCGACATTTAAAACCTCTCCCAATTTCTCTGCACCTTGTTCCATGAGAAATTTTCTCATGTCTGGAGCCATGGACTCTCTCAATTGCTCAATCATGATCATTTCTTTAAGATCTTGGGTCTTCCCCAGAGCAGTCCATTTCTCCAAATAGGTTTCCAGTCTGGCAGAGAATTGGTGGTATGTCTCCCCAGACAACAGTTTGGCATTTCTAAATTTCTTATGATAAAATTCCCCATTTTTTTCGTACCTCAATAACAACGCCTGCTTTAACATGTCATAATTCTCCTGGTCTTCTCTGTTCATTTTTGCGAAGACTTCGTAAGAAGTACCTCTCAGTCCCTGTGATAGCTTTAAACTCCACCTCTCTCTCTCTCTAACCCATATGTAGTAGCTAATAACTCAAAACGTCCTAGGTACCCCTCTATGTCATCGTCTTTTTCAACAAAATGGTCTAAATGAAACCCCATAGCTGATGTTGAGGCTCCCAGACTGGGCGTAGCATCTGAGGCAAAAGGGCTGGCACCATTTTCAGGAGCCTGGCCTTGTAGCTCCAGCTCCCTGAGTCGTAATTCGTGCTCCCTCTGCAACCTTCTATCTTCTGCCTCCCTTTCGGCCTTTTTATCTTCTGCCTCCCTTTCGGCAGTCAACCTTTTATCTTCTGCCTCCCTTTGCTGTCGTTTGTCTTCTGCCTCAATCTGCAGCCTCTTAATTTCTCTATCAGCCTCAATTTGTAACCTCTTCTCTTCAGCTACCTTTCTATCTTCCCTTTCAATATATTTATCACATTCAGCCGTTACATATTGAATTAAAATCTGACCATCCATTCCCATCTCCTTTGCCGTCAGCACAGCAGCTGATCTGAATTTGGCCAGCTCCGCCATACTTTTTAAACAAATCTAGCAATGTGCAAGATAAAATTTCCAACCACTAAAGTACTAATTAATTAACTACCACTGGCTGTGAAGATTCACCAACTTTTATTTTCAGGGACACTTTTAATTTTAAGGGACACTTTTAATTTTTATATTGTGTTCCCCTAATCTAATTCTCCCCCGCAGGAGATCCTAATATATTTGATAGGCTAATTATCCCGGACCAAGAGACCCCAATATATGTAGTGGATTTGATGGTATTGTATGATGGTGATATTACTAAGTGTGATGCATGAGGTCAGCTGTGAAGGCTCCTGAGATAAAATGTAGCTGTGAATTGTCAGAAGGCCCTTCTTGCTACCACTACGACCTCACACCTATCTTTTTTTTTACTAATGAATGTGGCTACGTTAAATGTCTAGGGTAATGATATGTAATGTGTTGTGGTAGTTTACATACACACACACAGATATTTACTAAGTCTAATAATATTAATAAATGTTATAATACACTGAACTAACTCAAGTGTGTAAAATTTTTGATAGTAATTTTCTTTAAATTTATTTGTTCTGAACCAAGGTTTTAATTTGGTCAGAACATATGAAAGTTTTTGCAATTATGAAAGAAATGCATGAATATTACCTAATAAATGCAAGGTGTGTACATATGTATGTTACTAGACTAGTTAATATTACTACTGTTTATAGTTGTGATCTATTTTGGGAGAACACTTAATGGATGTGCTGTTGGGGTGGCCTCATCACTCCCTGTCTATGGTGACTACACATTGTCCAGTTATTGGATGGAATTTTATGGGTGTGTTAGGAAATAAGTGAGTTGGTGAATTCTCAGCAGACCAGACGCTCACGTAGCTTGAATGTGTAGCTCTGGTGCTGAGATCTGGTGGCCCCACCTCTCCGTGCTTGGGGGCAATATCAGAAGTCTGGTGGCCCCACCTCTCCGTGCTTGGGGGCAATATCAGAAGTCTGGTGGCCCCACCTCTCCGTGCTTGGATGCAATATCAGAAGTCTGGTGGCCCCACCTCTCCGTGCTTGGGGGCTATAATAGGCTGCTCTGACAAAATGTTACTGCACGGGTCCACTCTTGTAATATTCAACAACTCATTTGACACCGCATTGGTGCCAACTGAAATTCACAGTTCAGAATTATGAATATAGAACACAGTTAAATGCTAGCAAAACTCAGCTGAGCTGCTGGCCTTAGGATGGCGTCCCTCTAAATATTTCAATAGCTTCTGGGAATTACACCACTTAATAATTCACTGTGTCTACTAGGACAACTTATAATGAATGGCACAAAATGCGCGTCTGAGCGCCGATAATATATTCATCTATGGCCAATCACTGCCTTTTATTTTTCAAATTCAAATATCCTACCAAAAAGTCATTTCAGTCATACCTCAGTCAAGTATGCCTTATTGTCTGTTGGTCCGTCCGTCTCTACTTGCGTTTCACAAAAAAACACACTTGTTTTTTGAACCAACTCTGCCTTCCCCTACACAATTTTGCCATTAAAGTTATTTTTAGCCACAATTCACCATCCCACCCCGTCTCTTCATTCCAACTAGATTTTAGCACTTGCGTCTTCAAGGCCACGCTTTTTTGAAAATTAGTGACATGTTTTATTTCAATGCAGTCGATCGTTGATATGAACAACACAGTCTTTTGTCAATATCTTTCTTATCATCTACCCGTCTGTATAAATGAAAGCATATTATTTCACTGCTCAAGATGGGCCATCCGGCCAGCTAGGTTTTATATTCCTAACATTATTATTAAGAAAAGTTACTTTTCAAATATTTTCTAGAATCTTCTGGAATGCGTTCATCACTGCATTCAAATAAACGGACTAAGTTATCGCAAAAGCGTCCAAAAAATGACTGTGGCGTATAATATCCAAGGTCCCTTTTGTCGATTTCTTTACTTTATGTCAACTTGGGGAACGTGACTTTTTCCTCCTTTCCCCACCACTTGCGTCTTTTAGCCTTGCTAATTTCAAGCACGCGTTCAGTCAGATTTTTCCTTTTGATCTCCGTTCTCATCCCGTTCCGTTTTGCCTTCAAGTCTAACAATTTAATTTCCATGGCGGGTGATGACTCGCGGCGTGGGCGATCATGTATTCTAGCAGCTTACGCATTAGTTTTTATCCTTACATTATATCATTGGAGATATTTTAACGTTGTATCACGGTTAATTTTGTGACAGCGTGAAGGTACTGATCCCATGTATCTGGTTTTTCGTGTGCCAACTTTCTCAGGATCGACATCAACGTGCCATTAAATCTTTCCACTTGGCCGTTCCCTTGGGGGTGGTACACACTACAATGGAAGTGTTTGGCCTGGAAGATCCTGAAAACTTCTTCTGTTAGTTTCCCCTTGAACTGAGAGCCATTATCAGTCAAGATTTGATTGGGAAAGCCTAACCTTGTGAAAATTGTGAGCAATGCCTCTGCCACATGTTTAGAATCAATCGATGACAGGGCTACCGCCTCTCCCCACATAGAACAAGTGTCCACCAGAGTCAGAATGTAGCTGTTCCTTCTCTTGGTTCGGGTGAGAGGTCCCACAAGATCCACGGCAACTCTCTCAAAGGGTGTTCCCACTATGGGCATTTCCCCCAGAGTTGCTGGTGCAGTCCAATGTTTAGGTGCTACTCGTTGGCACTCTGGACAGGATTTTACATATCTTTTGATATCTTCAGTTATTTCTGGCCAGAAATAGTGACAAGCTATACGCTGTCCTGTTGCGCTGACCCCCATATGACCACTGAAGGGAATCGCATGCCCTAGTTCCAACACTTTAGTCCTATATGAAGTGGGAAGGACCAGCTGTCCGTGACCATTGGATTCAGATCCAGCCTTCCTATAAATCAGTTTGTTCTTCATATAAAATTCTCCCTTGCCTGGAGGTGCATGAGATTTGGGCAACTTCTTGAAACACGGCTTGAGTGTTTTGTCCTCCGCCTGTGCCTTCCTCATCTCATCTGGATGAGTATTTATTGGATTATCCTCCTCCTTTTTAGACTGTGATCTGGTCTGCACTGTTGCCAATATCACAGGTCTCTTGGGATTCCCCAAGAAGACATATCTACAACCCACTCAGAGGGTAGATTGGCTCATTTATCACTGCCACTTTTATGATTCCTTCCACATATCGCGTTTTTCACCTTTATCCGGGCGACGGGAAGTGTCATGGTAGCTACTATCCTTGGTTGCAGTTTGAAATCTCCACTGTTTCTGTGGTGTATTGATCTGCCTGCACACCAGGTGAGAACTCACAACGGGAATCGTAATCTAAACCGGTATTCATATAAACACCTTATAGTGACACCATTACAGATGACATCTTCACACACTGGGGGGTGGTATGGTTCCTGTAGTTCTGCAGGTTTGACTTTTTCCCCGATGTCATAGCAGCACAATGAGGAGGTTTCCTTCTACAATGGTCAGTGTCATGATTGTTCATCTTACAATTTTTACACCACCTTTTCCCTTGGTTGAAAGATTTTCTTTCATCATATTTCCTTTCATCGAATTGTGGGTTTTTTTTAAATTGTCATACCGTGGCCTATCAAATTGGTGCTTACCTTTGTTTTGATCTCTAGGATCAAATTTATTAAAGTTCTGTGGTGCCCTAAGATTTTCCACCTGTTTCTTTTTATTACCTGATACCTCTGCCTGAGCCGCTTGATACTTTTCAGCAACATTTAGCAACTCACCCAGCCTCTCTGCACCTTGTTCCATGAGAAACTTTCTCAGGTCTGGAGCCATGGACTCTCTTAATTGTTCTATAAGGACCATTTCCTTAAGATCTTGGGTTTTCCCCAGAGAAGTCCATTTCTCCAAGTATGTCTCTAACCGTGCAGAGAACTGGTGATAGGTTTCACCTGACAGTAGTTTAGCATTCCTAAATTTTTTCCTATAAAATTCTGCGTTCTTTTCATATCTTAACAAAAGAGCCTGCTTTAGCATGTCATAATTTTCCTGATCACCTCTGCTCATTTTGGCAAAAACTTCATAAGCTGCCCCATGAAGCCCTTGAGATAACTTTAAGCTCCACCTTTCTCTCTCTAACCCATATGTGGTAGCTAATAGTTCATATCTATTTAGATAGCTCTCAATATCATCGTCTTTCTCAACAAAATGATCTAAATGAAAATTCATAGCTGAGGTTGAGGCTCCCTGACTAGCAGTGGCATCAGAGGCAAAGGGACTGGCACCATTTTCAGGAGCATGGCATTGAAACTCAAACTCCCTTAGTCGTAACTCATGTTCCCTTTTGTAATTTGTTTCTCTTGATAGGGTTATTTCTGAGTGCTCCTTTCCATGCTTCTGCCCTCTCTGCAGCTAAACGCTTGTCTTCCCTTTTTGCAGTCAATCTTCTTTCTTCTGCTTCCAATTTCTTAGCCTTGTCGTGGAATATTCTAATCCACATATATAAATTATTAGGTAAATATGAAGCCTAACAAATAAAATTAATAAAGAAAAGAGCAATGGTAAAATAACAGTGCTGTCACAAAGAAGGTACTCGAAATCCCCCTTGTTTTCTGCTTCGTCTGCAAATTGTAACGCTTTCACGTTGATAGTAAAAGCTTACTGTATTATGACCCGCTTTCTTCAATGAAACGTGTGCTGTATTTCCTGGAAAAACATTGAGAGGCAGACTGCGTAATGACCTAAATTAATCCTAACATTAATTATATTACGTTATCCAAAAAACCTTTAGAACGAAGCAACACTGAACAGAGATGGACCCTCAAATAGAAAGAGAAGAGAGAGGGGCGAATAAAATCAGGAACGCATATGCAAAAATTAAACACGCGTCTCGCTATTAAATGCCACCCCCATCAACAAGCGTAACGCGATACACAATTACTACTATCACGCGTGTAAGGCCACATGCACTAACTTTTTCAGACGGACAGTGATAAAATACACTACCCTTTCCCAGAGTTAGGTTTATAAATCATAACAGACTCTTATTAGAAAAGATAACAATAGATGGGTTTACGTTTGAAAACATAACAGTACCCAGACAGCACATCTTCGAAACAGGCGGTAGAAAATACATATTTTGAACGCAGCCACGTAGCTCTTTTAAATTTGGATATTTGGGTTCCTTAGGGCTTGCTGACAAAGAATATGTAAAACGTTACGCAAATAGTCCAGGAATTAATAAATTATACCCAAAATAAAATAGTGGGGATGCCTGACAACATAAAATCATTTCTGCTCATAAAATTTTTTTATAACGTGTTTGAAAAAAAACCTTACGTTACAGAAATAGCCTACCATGTAAACTCCAAATTGATTGGAGCGCAACAAATGAAAGACTAACCACGATTGGTCTGGCTATAAATACTATCTTTGGTTGTTAGGGGAGACGTAGGAAGTTAAAATTTTTTCAAACACTTGTCGAAACGTGGCTCCATTGGCCAGACTCGCTGATATACTCACTTAGGAGCGTTAGTTCGAGACCACTAGTCAAATAAGCTTGATAAAGCAACAGTGCGTTGAAGCCAGCTCATATTTTTGCTAAATAAAAGCCTGGAACATAAGCAGATGGGAATTTGTGCCAGTATTTGTGCCAGAATTCATTGCTAATCAACGTATCTGTGTTTGTTTCCATGAATTGTGGTAAGCTTGAAACATTCAGTATCTTTTAATGAAAATTGAATGTGAATTGTTAATTTATGCCTGTATATATATGTGTAGTTCAGTAGCAAACATGATGTAAAGCCTATAATGCTCCAGCCTGAACAGAAGGTGTCGGAGGAAAGTAAAACTGCATGGAATGGCCAAACAGTACACTGACACCTAGATTATTGATTAGACAGAAATAATGCTGGAAGTGCAGAGGCGTGGTAACCATTAAGGAGGTAAATACTGGTATAAAGTATTTCAGATGAAGCTGACAGTTGGCCTAACGCTCTGAACTCAATGTTTGTGATGTATTGTGCTCAGTGTAAAAAGAGAGTATAAATTAGTTATGAAGTAGAAGGTACATCCTTCTTGTTTTCAGGGACCGTGGTCTTGATGGTATTGAGCAGCACCTGGTCAGAGCTTTGCTGAATCCAGAGTCGGACAGCATACTCCTTGGTCCATTTAGCTATCAGTGAGGTGTCTCCAGAGCCGAGGGGAGAATCGAGCAGAGGAGTCTGTTCCTGCCGCCATCACGCCAGATAAGCTGATGTGGCCAGCTGAGCTCAAAATTATGTACCCCCAGCTTAAAATGACCTTGTAAAAATAAAATTAAGAGGGGAATTAAATTGTTTTAATATCAGGAACTGAGAACATCTCCAATACTAGTTCCAATAAAGACAAACTATTGAAGTCATGATGACAAATACCAACAGAGCTTGAACAAAACAAAACCAGTATTACCTCATATTACTACTACACAACTGACACACATAGGATACCTTTAATAATATATGTCATTACAATATTCATATTGATAAATTCTGTACATATAACTTGTAAGTAAAATTGATTGTGATTCCTGGTTCCCTTTGTATTTGAATCAGGACACATATTCATTCATGACAGCAATGAATACATATTGTTATTTGGAAAGTTATCAGTGACTTCTTTAAGATATCCTTGTAGAGTGTTTTATGTATGTGGCAGCAAGTAAGGTTATCTATAATACACTACTCTCATTAGATATAGATACCTTCACAGCTGATCTCAGTCAGTACACTAAGTCCCCCTATAAATATTTATAACATCCCACTTCACCACAAGCCTCAGCCTCAATCTGCAGCCTCTTAATTTCTTTTTCGGCCTCTAACCTCTTATCTTCGGCCGACCTTTCAGATTCTAATTTTCTTTCGGCCTCTTTTTCTAATCTTCTTTCTTCCCGTTCAATATATTTGTCACATTCAGCAGTGACATAAGCAATCATAATTTGCCCGTCCATTCCTAACTCTTTCGCAGTCTGTACAGCAGCAGATCGAAATTTGGCCAGGTCCGCCATTTTCTAGCAGGTAAATTTATATAATGTCTAACTAAACAATACAAGCTGATATTACTTATCCAAAGACACCACAGGCACTGAGAGCTCAACCTTATTTAATTCCACCCAAGGATACCTTTTAATTCTTATATTCCCTGAAGTGAATTACCCCCAATATTTTTAATAGGGAAAGATTCAAAATCCCGGGAGCGAGACCCCAATATATGTGGTAAAGTGGGATGTTATAAATATTTATAGGGGACTTAGTGTACTGACTGAGATCAGCTGTGAAGGTATCTGTATCTAATAGGTGTAGTGTTTTACAGTTAACCTTATTTGCTACCACATTATACCTCAGTCAGAATTATTCTGGAATATTGTGATGACTACGTTAAATGTCTAGGGTATGTATATGATGAAGTGTAAGTCACAACAACAACAGACAGATAAACAATTTAATTTATTCCACCACACTTGACAACACTGTGACACTCACACACATTTAACACTCTATAAGACTATCTTAAATGAATCACTGGTAAAGTTTCAAATACATATGTATTAATTACTTTCACTAATATATATCCTGATTCAACTACAAAGTGAACCAGGAATCACAATTAATTGTAATCACAATTTATATATACATAATTTATAAATATGAACTTAGTAGTGACATATTGTATTAGTATTAACCTATGTGTGTCAGTTGTGTAGTAGTACTAGGAGGTACTACTGGTTTTGTTTTTTCATGCTATGTTATTATTTGTCATCATGACTTCAAGTGTTTGTTTATCTGGGAAATAGTATGGGGAAAAAGTTCACAGTTCCTGTCAATTTAAACAAGGTATTGTCCCTCTTTTTTACTAAAATGTCAATTTTTGAGGGGACACATAATGTTGAGCTCCACTGGCCACAGAGGCTTAACTTTCGTGACGGCCGCAGGAAAAGACTCCTCTGCTCGATTGCTCCCCTGTGTTCTGGAGACACCTCACTAGTCGCTATCTGGACCCAGGAGTATGCTGTCAGCCTCCAGATTCAGCAAAGCTCAGACCAGGTGCTGCTCAATAACTTTAGGACCACAGTCCCTGAAACAAGAAGGTTGTACCTCCTACTTCATAACTAATTTTTAATCTATTTCCAGACTGAACACAATACATAACAAACACTGAGTTCAGAGCGGTAGGCCAATTGCTATCTTCATCTGAAACAATTGACATCAGTATACTCCTCCCTAATGGTTACTACGCCTCTGCAATTCCAGCATTATTTCTTTCTAGTCAATAAGATAGGTGTCAGTGTACTGTTTGGCAATTCCATGCAGTTTTACTTTTCTCCGACACCTTCTGTTCAGGTTGGAGCACTATATAGGCTTTGCCTCATGTTCGCTACTGAACCACACACATATACAGACATAAATTATCAATTTACATTCAATTTTTCATTAAAAAGATATTGAATATATCAAGCTTACCACAATTCATGGAATAATACACAGTTACGTTGACTGGCAATGAATATAGCACAATTTCGATCTGCCGATGTCCCAGGCTTTTATTTAGAAAAATATGCACTGGCGCTCAACGCACTGGTTCTTTAGTAAGTTTATTTGAAAATGTGGTGCTGAACTAGCGCTTCTAAATGACTATATTGGCGGGTCTAACCAATCGAGCCATGTTTACACAAGCGTTTGAAAAAAAGTACTCCTACTCACGTTTCCCTAACAACAAAGAATCAATATTTATAGCCCGACTAATCGTGTTTAGCCTTACATTTACTTCTATCCAATCAAATAGGATTTAACATGGGGACCTATTTCCCGTACAATGGTGGTGTCAAAATCTGCCACTGAGCGATTCTGATTTTGGGGTTGTCTGACACCCTCACTATTTCTTTTGGCTATATTTTGTTAATTCCTAGACTATTTGCGTAACGTTTAACATATTCTTTGTCAGCAAGTCCTAAGGAACCCAAATATACAAATTTAAAGGAGCTAAGTGGCTGCGTTCAAAATATGCATTTTCTTCTAGGATAGTCGTGCTGTTGCCACCTCCTCACTTCCAAACTTTATGGTGTCTGCTGTACTGTCATACTAATGTCAGGATTTCAGACATAAAACAGTAGAATGTCATGTTTCCTAATAAGCGTTTTGTAAGTTTTTTAAACCTAACTCTCGTATGGGTAGTGTTTTTTTTATCACTATCGATTTGAAAAAAGCTAGTGCTTGTGGCCTTACACGCGAGACGCGTGTTTAGTGTTGTATGCGTTCCGGCTTTCAGCCCTCCCTTCTCTCTATCCTAATTCCATCTGTCTTTCGTTTATGGTAACTTAGTGTATAAAATGACATGAATGGAATATTAAATATAGGTCAGCTTGCGTATCTCAAGGTTTTTCTTAGAAAGGGGGTACACGTTTTATTGTGTTGTGGAAACGCTTGTATGCTGCAGAAGGCTTTTACTATCAACGTGAAACGTTACAATTTGCAGACGACGTAGAAAACACGGGGGATTTCGAGTACAGTCATTGTGACAGCACTGTTCTTTACCATTCTTCTTTCCTTTTATTGAAGTTATTTGTTAGGCTTTACATGTACTTTTTAATTTATATATGTGGATTAGAATTTCACACGACAAAGGTCAAGGTAGCCCATAACAGATACTGCGGTAGAGGAGTGAAGAGAGACTTCACTATACTAGGTCCAACATAGAGAGGTAGGGGGAGGGTGACTAGTTCACTTCCTCGCTGCCTTTTCTTTCCCTAACTCAAGTGCAAAGTCAGGTACGCATTTACAGCTGGGTAGACTGAAGCGTGTCGATGCCGTGAATCGAACCCAGCGCCATTGCTGCGAGAGATCAGCGCTCTTACCACTCTGCCAATCGGACGCTTCACCGAAGGTTAGAATATGTTAAACGAAGGAGGTAATTCAACCGGTCTATCACATTTTTAACAATTTATTTTAGGAATTTGACGCACACCGTTTCTCATTACTTGTTGAGACATGAGTTATTTCTCGTCAAGACTAAATAGGTTTTAAGCGTTTATCTTTTGTTTTATTGGAACTAATTTACTCCGTCTTCCATAACCCCTCCTTCCCCATTAGCGCTCTTGGCTTGTTTTGCGTATTTGGTTTCGCTATTTTGCTTCTAAAATCGTATGGCTTTCAAGAGGAAACATTTTCAAAACGGATAACAGCCGAGTCTGGCATAGGAAGCGCATAGACCTTGAAAGTGTCATTGACTTTGCGTAACCGAGCTTTTCATAATTCCAAGTCACCAGAAAAAATAAGTATAGACGGGAGTGTAAGCAATGAAAGTAATGACTTATTGAGGTGTGGTGCCACATAAAAATTACTGACGCCCTTGTTGGACATTGATTGAAAAGCTATTTTATAAAGATCACATCATTATGATAATTTCTTAGAGATTGAGAGATAGATAGATAGATAGATAGATAGATAGATAGATAGATAGATAGATAGATAGATAGATAGATAGATAGATAGATAGATAGATAGATAGATAGATAGATAGATAGATAGATTGATAGAGTTAGAGAGAGATAGAGAGAGAGAGTTCTACAATGTTATCTAGAACCTATAATAAGGTACGCTCCGTGTAGCTCCGGGGAGGGGGGGGGGGGCTCTTATGAGACAAAGAAAGTCTATGACTTGACTACTGCTCCCTCAAGCATGTCGTACAAGGCTACTAAAATAAGGTTGTGTTTTGGGCTGCCAACCTCATGTAAAACAAATTGCTACAGAAACTATCATGAATGCTTTGTCCGGGCTTCCTGCGAGGTTACCAGCTGCTGTGGTGGCTCCATGCTCAGTAGGGAACGAAAAGGAAAACGATGATGATGTTATAGTACGGAAGCGAATCGTGGACAATAAAAAAAACAAAAAAAAAGGGACTATAATGAACGCCAGAGAGGCGAGGTTTTACAAAAGGTTGTTAGTAATTATATAGACAGCCCAATTACGATGCCCCGAAGAAGGCAAAGAGGCTCGGGAGATCCTCACCAAGCTCAAACAGAAACAATGTACCTTTATTGTTTTAAGAAGGTGAACAATACTACCCGCCATAAGTACTTCAGTCGGTCGGTCGGTCGGTCAGTCACATTTTGCACACCGTCATTTGCGCACTTTTTCTATTTTCGAGAGAATACATTAACTTTCAATCACAGCTAAAGGGTTGCAACTGTGGTTGAAAGTTAGATAATAATTGTATTGTTTTCCCTCATATGTACTCTCCCGAAAATAGAAAAAGTGCGCAAATGAAGGTGTGCATGAACAGTTTGATTATGGAAAGAAGCCAACAACCCGATTGATAAACAGTACATGAAATGGAGTTTCATCAAACTTCAAACGTTGTTTTCAGAGGCAGTAAGTCGACCATGGCTTCTCAGAGGCAGTAAGTCGACCAGGGCAAGATTTTAAAAGATGCGCGAACAATTACAAGACATGTCATAAAAGAAATGTTATTTATTTAGTCAATTTACGGTCCATTAGAACATTATCACTGCTCCACATGTCATTTAGGTAAGGTTACTCCATGTCTTCATATTTAATACATCCATATAATTTTCACTACGAATATCTAATGACGGTCGCCTGCAATGAAATTACCACAGGAGTGATGGTACCGTCTGAAATACATGTAACAGAAACAACACACTATAATTAATAACCTGCCAATGTTGACGGATTATTGCTAGTACTACATAAATGTGATGCACATCAGCATCCTCATCATCACCTTCGTCGTGATTATTATCAATACCTTTCAGCCACCCGTGGAGCACAGGTCCGCTCTTCAGGCCTGTGCCATCCGTTCAAGATCTATCCATGTTTTCTTTATCCATTTCATGTATGTCTCCAGTTCTCTTCTTCCTGTGTTTTTGGTTTCACTTCTTTTTCTCTTATTCAGGGACTTCCAGAACAGGGACAGTCTTGTAATGCTATGAACTGGTTTTCTTAAAGTGTGTCCTATCTAACATCATCGTCTCTCCTCGCCTTATGTTCCTCTCGTGATTTTCTTGTTGTTTCAATTAATTCCACATTAGTGATAGTGTCATACCTGTGTGTTACCTGGACGCACACGAAGAGCACAGAGTAGTAACAATGTGACTTGTCAAGCGTGTCGTAAAACACAACTAATGGGGTTGGGCATGGGGCCAGTTACCCCATCCTGTAAAAAAATGTAAGTTACACATTTCTCAACAAAAATATTGACAAGAAAATCAGAATAACAGATGGAGGAAGATACGGATAACGACCAACAGCAAGGTACAGAGTGGTATAGCTGTATGCCATAACACCGCTTTGTTATTGATGAGGAGTTTGTCTCGATTTGGCGAGGCACGCCAAGTTCAACCTAGACACAAGGTCTGTCAGTTGTATCAGTTACAGTGGGGCGGTAATTCAAATATAACAGACCTTGTTGTCTGGCTGCTGACAAAGGAGACTAGAGGTCAGATTTTGGGAACAGACTTTGCATATTTCGTTTGGCCGGACACTGAGTATGATGATAATCAGGAGTGATCTCCCTCTAATAAATAACACAGAACACTAGAACAATCATGAACAATCCAAGAAGGAGTAAAAGAAGCTTAAAATATATTTTTTTAAACTACAAAATTACCAAACATAAATAACGTTTTTTAACACATGAAACACTTAGCTTTATGAAATCCTATATATATAAAATCCCAGCTTTTTCTGTCAGTGCGTAACGCTAAGGGATGCAACTTTGGTTCAAAGTTAGAAATTAATTTTATTGTTTCCCTTATATGTACTCTTCCGAAAATAGTAACACTTACCAAAGAAGAATGTGCAAATGACGGTGTGCACAAAAATATTTATAGAAAGTGTGTACTCGTATACACACATTGGGATCCTCGCTGCTGCTACGTAGTTTGTGTACTGTGGTGATGCACAGTGGTTTTAAAAAATACTTTTAAATAAGTAAAATTTCCGTAAAGGTATTGGTGCTTTTGATTTTAATTCTTGTCTTATGACGGGCTTTTACACTAGTTAATGTAAGATTAAACTACATCTCGTGTAGTTCCCGGGGGAAGGGGGGGGGTGTATATGATGATATAAAGAAAGAATTGGACTACTGCCTCCTCAGGCATGTCGTAGAAGGCTACTAATGTGATTGTGCATATGGCTGGCAACCTCATCATGTAAAACACATAGCTACAGAAACTACTGCTACAAGAGCATATTACAACTTGGTTCAGGCTTCCTTCAAGGGGGACAATTGCAGTGGTGGCTCCATACTCTATAAGATGCGAAAAGGAACATGAATAAACGAGGGAAACTCCAATCTTGTTGACGAATCCCCAGGATAAGAGAGGTAAAGAGAGGCTGGAAAACATGGAGAAGAGAACTGGAGACAAAAATACAAGGGATGAGACAGACATGGAAAGAAAAGGAGCAGATGGTATAGTACATGAAAACTTGGTTGCATTTGTAAGGTATATGCTTCTTGGGAGTTAAAGGGTAATGACTGAATGACTGAATGAATGAATGAATGAAACTCCTACCTCCAGTTTCTGCTTGCTCCCTCAGTTCGATAACTGCTCATCCCTGTTCGGAAAGAAGTACCCAAATTAGGCATGCCCCTGCCAACGAAAAAGCCATCGAGGTGAAGCGCACCCACAGGTTGACTTTGTCGTCGTTGTGGCGGTGACGGTGGCTCATGTCGCTGCTGTTGTACGTGCTGTGGAGGTTTTTGTTGATGTTGTTGTGCTTGCGGTTTCAGCTGTTGTTGCTGTTTGCCCGTTGGCGCGTTTAGAATGAGAGCGTCACACACGTCTAGAAATCGTTGTGTCATGGTGATCGATTATAAAGTTAACAGACTCGGTGTTAACAAACAATAAGATTTATGTAACATTAGAATCTTCTTGTGTAATATTCTCTTTAGGTAAACCAAGAATGTCACATTATAAAATTGTTTCGACGAAAAAGCCTGTGAAGTTTTTCTTTTGTCATTTGAGAGTAAATATCCAAAGTTATCTATAGAGAAATCTTCTAAACTAGTACACACCGTATAGAATTGACTTTACTTCATTATGTATCTACATAGATTTAAACTAAATGCTATTATAAAGAATGGTAGAAAAAAGAGTGAAAACTCGTAACTTAGGGGATCGGAAAAGTCAAAGTCAAGGTAGAATGGTATCGTCACTTCAAAGAATATATTGCATTCTAGTCGTATGTAGAACAATTAAAAAGTATTTGTGCAAGTTAGCTCGTGAATTTTTACACATAATGTTTGAGAAGTAACTTATATCCTAGGGATACTGCGCTTTTGAAAGCTGGTGGGACAGGGCTTGTCCGATATTTCTCTAGCTATATGTTACCGAGAGATCTATCAAATTATTTCATGTGATCTAACAGTAAACGGGATCTACCGTAAATCAACCCCTAGTCTAAGTTGTATTCGCACTATCAGAGGACACAAGTAACTATGCTGTACACTTAAATAACAGAAACTAAATATAGAAATTTAGCACTTGAGATGAACTAACCATCTAGGTTCAACATTTGAGATGAACACAATATCTAAAGTTCTGCACTTGTGATGAACACACCATCTTAAATTCTGCACTTGAAACAAACACGATATCTAAAGTTCTACACTTAAGATGAACATAGTATCTAATCTTTGCATCTATAACAAGAAAATACTCGGTATCCAATTCTGTTTTTAAGTTGCTTACTTAGTCGTTCGTCTTCTACCGTGAGGTACAGAGGTCTTTCTCCTTTTAATGCTAGATAAATCCAACATGTAAGTTCTATATTTCAAATACGGAGAACCCATTGTATAAATTCTGCACTAAAATCAAGAGGTACTCAGTATGTAAGTAAAACTTATGCACGTAAAGTGAGTCGGAGTGGCTAAGAGGTATGGCGCCCGCCTCTAATTCTAAAGGTACCGGGTTCGGTTCTCAGTACAGTGATTATCTTCGATGAAAATTATTTCAGAACCAGTATGTCCTAGTGATGTCATACTACCCCCTGGTATCCTGAGTAGTGAGATCGGATGGCTACCCTTCTCGGATAAGGGCAAAAAAAGAGGAGGTCCCAAATGCAAGTTGCGCACGTTAAAAATCCCTCGGCAGTTGGAAATCGTAAAGAGTAGGCCTATCAGGCCGCTGCCCTGGCAAAATTTAAAAATTAGAAACGTACCCACCACAAAAATATTTCTAGAATGTATGATTCCTGTGTTCACACAATGGGTTTCTCGTCGGTGCAAAGGAGTTCGTGCACTGTGCTGAGATCCACCTTATGTGATCTAAGGAAGGAGATCGGAGCACTGATGGAGTTTTCCGTGTGCAACGAAGAAGGTCCTTTGAAAAAAAAAACACATTCAAACCAAAAACTATGCACGTAAAGCAAGAATAATTTAATATAGAAGCGCATGTTCAGTACTTAAATAGAAGCAAGTTAAATTCTAAGAAGTTATGGCTTTAAACAAGACAAATCAATATCTTAAAATGTGCATTTAAAACAAGAGAAACGCAATAATCAAACTGAGAAAATGTGGTTGCTATTTGGCTTGCAAACCTTAGCTGTCACTGTGCAATAAAACGGAGTCAAACCAGTTTACAAAAAATAAAACTTCAATCAAAATGAAAATCAATTACAGACTGTAATTTGTATTAAGCCGCCAAATTGACATGACCTCTGAAATTTTTTTTTTCCTACATATGTCAACACTAGGCAAAGCATAGACGTAGAGAAGGGGAGACAGATAAATCCATTCAAATGGAATATTTACATTTGTCTTCCCGTTCGCTACTCAAGAACATTCCAGACAGTACTGGAAGAGGTGTCTGGACAAATGGGGTGGAAAAATTGGCGGAATAAAGGAGGAGGGGGGAAATCTCCCACCACTTTGACGTAATCAGCATCCAATAACACAAACCGTTGTGAGTTCTTCAACTGTGACGTCATTCCATAAAGAACCTTTTTGTTCTGGCTTACGACGTATATGACAACTGAGATAATCAATACACAAATAATGGATGAAAAGCCTCTCCCTTCATGCTGCATTACCCGTGTAAAATTTAAGCTATATTTTATACAGACGGTCGCTAGACAACGCCGTTAGGTTTCTTATAGGCTTGCTACATTACCTGTGTAAAATTAAGCCACATTTTAAACAGACGGTCAACCAGGCAACATATTTAGGTATTCTTTGGGTTTACTACATTACCAGTCTAAAATTAAGCTATGTTTTAAACAGACGGTCAGCCAGACAACATTTTTAGATATTATATGATTTTGCTACATTACCAGTGTAAAAATAAGCAATGTTTTAAACAGACAGCCTGCCAGACAACATATTTAGATATTATATGGGTTTGCTACAGTACAAGTTTAAAATTAAGCTAAATT
Organism: Oreohelix idahoensis; assembly: GCA_024509875.1. Taxonomy (NCBI): domain Eukaryota; kingdom Metazoa; phylum Mollusca; class Gastropoda; order Stylommatophora; family Oreohelicidae; genus Oreohelix; species Oreohelix idahoensis. The sequence goes on along the minus strand of JAMPIV010002227.1, from coordinate 527,553 downwards.
TTAAACAGACGGTCAGCCAGACAACATTTTTATATATTATATGATTTTGCTACATTACCAGTGTAAAAATAAGCAATGTTTTAAACAGACAGCCTGCCAGACAACATATTTAGATATTTTATGGGTTTGTTACAGTACAAGTTTAAAATTAAGCTAAATTTTAAACAGACGGTCAGCCAGACAAATATCCTTTAGGTATTCTATGGGTTTGCTACTTTACCCATGGAAATATTAAGCTGTATTTTAAAAGACGGCCAGCCAGACAATATCTTAAAGTTTTCTGTGGGTTTGGGAGATCAGTGACAATGTATTACTGACCCTTATAACATATTCTTCATGTTCGTATACTTTCAAACTTTAACTTGAATACGTTTAAAGTAAGCAGTGGTCAGTCAAAGGTTTTTGGTATCTCCATAGAGTTTGTCAGGGAGTGGTACTAGTGATGTGACCTAAGCTGATCATGCGCGTCTATCTTTGACCTTTCTGTATGATCTTTTCGACAGCATGCCTTTTCACTACCCAAGTGACAGAACAACTAAATGGCGATGACAGAAGTCTGAGACAGATCAACTTAATGAGGGAAATAGATATTGTTACTCACAAGAAGGAGAATAAGAAGTGACATATCATGGCCAAATATAAAGGTCATTCATCCGCTCTACTGTACGTCGGACATTCGCTACTCGGTTATAAGACTGAAAATAAGACATTCAGGCTGTCTCCGACAGTTTCTGCCCAAACATTGTGACAGCTTACTCTGAAAAACAATTTCAGATTAGATCGGCTGTCATTTCGGCATAGAAAGAAATCACATTACTTTCAAAACACAAACTACACTAGACTCTGGGTCGGCAATGGATTATTGAGACAGCCTCCAGTTGCGGCGATTTTTTATGAAAGTTTCGCTTCTTGAAATGAAGTTAAAAAAAATATATAAAAAATATATTTTAAACACAAGCTTTTAATGCACTAAAAAGCCACAAATAATTTTTCACGGAGTTTATAGCTTGCAGTAAAAAAAATGTAACATCAAATTTACAAAAAGCGTGGGGCGCTTAAGCGCTTATCATATTATATCCGTACGTGTCTAATGAAGTATAAAGCAGAAATTAATTTCATGTAGAATCAGCGCCCAGGCTTTTTGTCAATTTGATGTTACATTTACAAATTCTTTGTCATTGGAAGTAAGAAAGAGAGTTCTTCATTGTTATATAGAACCAATCCTGACATATGGAAGTGAGTCATGTACAATTAGTAAATAAACAGGGAAGGCACTGGAGGCAACAGAGATGTGGTTTTACAGAAGAATGTTACAAATACAATGGACAGCCAAAAAGGGTAATGTGGATGTCCTGAAAGAGGCGAGCGCACAAAGGAAACTTGTTTCACAAGTTAGAAAGAAGCGATCCACTTATATTGGGCATGTTATGAGAAGAGGAAAGCAGGAATATATCGTAACAACAGGTAAGATTGAAGGAAAAAGAGATAGAGGAAGACAAGGAGAGCAAATACTGGACAGTTTGACAGCGTGGCATGAAAAAAAGTCAACAGCAGAATTGATAAATTGTACTGGAGACAGGAAGTTGTGGAGAGACATGATCTCTTACGCCACTAGGCATGGTACTTGAAGAATTTAATCATATAGATATGGAAGAGCTGCATGAATTTTCAGGACAGTACATATTTTCAGAATAATTTTTTTTCACGAAATATTTTCATGAAATTTTCTTTCGGTGTAAACCCAGGTCCAATAATCAAATTTGCCATAATGATATTGTGAACTCGTCACGTGTCAATAGTCAGCGACGGACCGGCAAATAAATACATAAGGAGGCTACTGTAAAACTTGTCATGAAATCAATATATACATTTTAAAAATAAAATGGTATGGAATCAATTTTACAAATTAACCGTTAACATGAAACACGGGGACGTTTCGCGGTTTCACCTTCGTCAGCCACAGTTACAACCAGGCGACAAGGACAAGAAATTTAGACCAGTCAAAGAAAACTACTATAGATCGGTCAAAGAAAACTACTATAGACCGGTCAAAGAAAACTACTATAGACCGGTCAAAGAAAACTACTATAGACCGGTCAAAGAAAACTACTATAGACCGGTCAAAGAAAACTACTATAGACCGGTCAAAGAAAACTACTACAGACCGGTCAAAGAAAACTACTATAGACCGGTCAAAGAAAACTACTATAGACTGGTCAAAGAAAACTACTATAGACCGGTCAAAGAAAACTACTATAGATCGGTCAAAGAAAACTACTATAGACCGGTCAAAGAAAACTACTATAGACCGGTCAAAGAAAACTACTATAGACCGGTCAAAGAAAACTACTATAGACCGGTCAAAGAAAACTACTATAGACCGGTCAAAGAAAACTACTATAGATCGGTCAAAGAAAACTACTATAGACCGGTCAAAGAAAACTACTATAGATCGGTCAAAGAAAACTACTATAGACCGGTCAAAGAAAACTGTTGCTATAGACCGGCCAAAGAAAACTACTATAGACCAGCGTTTCTTAACCTGTTAGAGATCCTGCTCCCCTTTACAGTATCCAAAGAAGCCTTGCACGCCATTATCTTCTAGCTCAGTGGTTCTCAACGTGGGCTACGTGACCGCCCAGAGGGCCGTGCCATATTTCTAGGGGTTAGGGGTCACAGTAAGATGGTACCTTTTTTTTCCAGCTAACAGCGACTATGGGGGGCGGGGCGGCTTCACAGAGGTAAATGAGGCTCATTAGGGGGCCATGAACAAAAAAAAAAAAAAAAGTTGGGTAATTGTAGTGGATTTGATGGTATTGTATGGTTGATGTTACCTAGTGTGATGTATGAGGTCAGCTGTGAAGGCTCCTGAGATAAATGTAGCTGTGAATTTACAGAAGGCCCTTCTTACTACCACTTACGACCTCACACATATCTTTTTTTCTAATGAATGTGGCTACGTTAAAATCTAGGGTACTGATATGTAATGTGTTGTGGTAGATTACATACACACACACACAGATATTTAATAAGTCTAATAATATTAATAAAATTTATAATACACTGAACTAACTCAAGCTGTTTAAATTTTTGATATTAAATTTTCTTTAAGTTTATTTGTTCTGAACCAAGGTTTTATTTTGGTCAGAACATATGAAAAAATTTGAAATTATGAATGAAATGCATGAATATATGTCATAAAATAGAAAATGTGTACATATGTATTTCAAATGACTGGTTAATAGTAATTATATTAAGATAGTCCCAGGAGAACCTATTTCTAGATATGCTGTTGGGGTGCTATCATCACTCCCTGTCTATGACTACCAAACATTGTCCATTCACTGATGGGAGTAATACAAGTTTTATTTCCCAAAATTTTTGTGGGTTCTAGTGATGGTAATATAGTTGGTGTGTCAGTTAGTAAATAAGTTGGTGAAGGTCCAGCAGGCCAGACGCTCACGTATCTTGACTGAGTAGTTCTGGTGCTGGAATCTGGTGGCCCCACCTCTCCGTGCTTGGGGGCAATATAAGGCTGCTCTGACAAAATACTAGACTGCACTGGTCCACACTTGTATTTATCAACACAGCATTTGACACCACTTTGGTGCCAAACAGAAACTCACACTTCTGCAACAAAAGTATTGGGTCATGTGTCAGAACTCTACCTCCTGAGCCACTTCTGCACACAACACTACACAACAACACCACATAGACGGGGTCAGATCTCTCTGACCATACAGCACATCTTACCAAGTTGGTTTCACATAGTACTAGTTCCCCAAGACTCCATATTCTGAAATATGTTCATTAGCTTCCTGCTATTGAATAAGATAGGTGATATGTTCCACTGATCTCAACACTTGATCCGCCCTTCATAATCCTTGCTGGCGTTTATGTATTTTGTTTGTCTCTAGACCCTGAACTTGGGCTGGGGATCTAGAGCGAATCCTTACTTGTTGTAAGGGGTAGATTTTGATATGGCAGTATCAAATCACTCGAAACATTAAACAATATTAAAATATACAAAGAAATACTTTCATTCTTACCAGAATTATGAATAGAGAACACAGTTATATTCTAGCAAAACTCAGCTGAGCTGCTGGCTCTAGAATGGCGTCCCTCTAAATATTGCAATTAGCTTCTGGGAAATACACCACTGAAGAATTACTGTGTCTACTAATGGACAATTTATGTTGAATGGCAAAAATGCGCGTCTGTGCGCCGATAATATGATTATCTGTGGCCAATCACCGACTTTCCCCCTTTCAAATTTCAAACCTCCTACCAAAAGTCAATTCAGTCATACCTCAGTCAAGTATGTATTATTGTCTGTTGGTCCGTCTGTCTCTACTTGCTTTTTCATAAAAAACACGCTTGGTTCTACATGCCTTTCTACACGAATCGGTCTCTAGAGTTATTTTTAACCACAATTTTCCACTACTTCCCCCTCTCTTTCATTCCAACTAGATTTTAGCACTTGAGTCTCAAGGCCGCAATTTTTGAAAATTAGTGACATTTTTTTTTAACAGTGCAGTCGCTCGTCTGTTATGAACAACACAGTCTTTTGTCAATATCTTCATTATTATCTATCCGTCTGTATAAATGAAAGCATATTATTTCTCTGCTCAAGATGGGCTATCAGACTAGCTAGGTTTTATATTCCTAACATTATTATTAAGAAAAAGTTACTTTTTCACGGTTAGTTGTTTTTTTGAAATATGTTCGAGCATCTTCTGTAATGCGTTTGCCGCTGAATTCAAATAAAAGGACTCAGTATCGTAAAAGCGTCCAAGAAATGACTGTTGCGTATAATAGCTAAGGTCCCTTTTGTCCATTTCTTTACATTGTGTCAACTTGTGGACGTGAATTTTTTTTTTTTTTTTTTTTCCTTTCCCCACCAATTGCGTCTTTTTAGCCTTGCTAGTTTCAAGCACGTGTTCAGTCATATTTTTTCTTTTTGATCTCCGTTCCCTCCCGTCTCCAAGGGTAAACATTTTGTCTGTACGTCTAACAAGTTAGTTTCCATGGCGGGTAGTGAACCGCGGCATGGGCGATCATGTCTTCTAGTAGCTTACGCATTATTTTTATCCCTACATTTTATCTTTGGAGATATTTTAACGTTGTATCACGGTTAAATTTATCACACATCTCCCCACTTGAAAACATGCCTACGGCAAGTTCCAAAACCAGTGATACACATAGATAAAATTACTCCTCACGCCTACCACTACTCTAATTTTGATCACAGGGGTGCCGACTGAGGAAATCTGCACCGACATTCAATGACCCTGGGATGTACTCAATACTAAACTGATAAGGTTGCAGTAATAAAGACCACCTCAACAATCTTGCGTTTTCATGCTTAGCCTGAGATAAGAATACTAGGGGCTGATGATCCGTCTGGACCACAAAAGTCCTACCATACAGATAGATTTGAAACTTCTTTATTGCCCAGATTAACGCTAAACATTCTTTTTCGCTTGTGGAATATCCTTGTTCCGCCTTATTCAATTTGCGGCTTGCATAAGCGACTGGGTTCAGTTCCCCATCAGGTGAAGATGATCTTTGCAACAAAGCCGCCCCCAGTCCTACATTACTTGCATCTGTTCTTACGACAAAGTCCTGTGTCAAATCAGGCAGTTTGAGAATAGGCTTGCTAGTGAGTTTTTCCTTTAACTCTTGGAACGCTAATTCACATTGCGCAGTCCAAATTATTTTATCTGGATGTCCCTTGCGAGTCAAATCAGTCAGAGGAGCACAGATTGAGTTAAAATTTTTGATATATTTTTGGTAAAAACCACATAACGACACGAATGATCGCACGTCCTTTTTTGTTTGTGGTCTAGGTGCTCTCTGCAGTTTTTCCAAGTTCTTGGGGTCAGGGGTCATGTTGCCCTGATATACAGTGTGTCCCAAGAATTCCAACTCTTTGCATCCAATACAACATTTTGTTGGCCTAGCAGTTAAGTTCGCCTCCCTAAGCCTATCAAATAACATTTTTTAGGGAGTCAATGTGTTCTTCAAATGTCTCTGTGGCGACGAGAATATCATCCATGAAATTCGTGATACATGGGTTATTCAGGGGATCCAACAATTTGCGCATCATCCTTGAAAATACACTCGGAGCATTTTTTTAGTCCGAATGGTAGCATGTTGAATTCATAATGTCCATCCGAAGTGCTAAAAGCCAAATAAGGTCTCACTTCAGGCTTCACTGGAATCTGGTAATAGCCTTTACTAAGATCCACCTTTGAAAAGTATTTTGCCTTGTTTAATCTGGCAAATAACTGTTTTGTGTCTGGTAATGGGTCCACTTGTCCTTCTGTGACAGCATTCAGTTTCCTGTAATCTATGCACAGTCTGTGTTCCCCAGACGGTTTTCTCAACAAAACGACACTAGAACTAAAAGATGATTCACTGTGCGAAATAATCCCCTCCTTCAACAAATACTCTATTTCTTCCTTCAATGCCTTCTCCTTCGCGAACGGAATAGAATAGGCTCTCATACAGATTGGGTTTGAGTCTACCAGTTTCATGTCATACTGTAGCAAATTTGTATGGCCTGGTTTATCTGTTAATACATCTGTATGTTCCTCCAAAACCTGTTGAACTCTCTCCCTCTGGTTTTTAGTCAGGTGCTTACTGACTTTTTACCTGTGCTGCTGTTTCACAAGGATGTAATGGGTATTCATGTGAGGTGAGTGGTTCCTTTTGCATTTGAGTTGCGATAGCTAAGGTCAGTAAGGGGGTGCTTTCCTGGAGTGGTCTGTCCAGATACTTCTTTAAAAGGTTTACATGATAAACTTTCTCCTTCCCCTTTTTGTCAATTTTATAGTTTGTTCTAGACACCTTCTCTAGAACCGTATATGGACCTTGCCATCCAATTTGTAATTTATTCTGGCTACCGGGTAGTAGAAGCAGCACCTTCTCTCCCACAGCTAGTTCTCTGTCCTTTGCCTTCCTATTAAAATATGCTGCATGTTTCTTCCTGGCTTGTTTCAAATTATCATTTGCCAGTTTCCATCCAGCTTTCAAACGAGTGGTCAGTTCGTTCACGTATTGATAAGATGAGGTAACAGTCTCTTCTGCCTTCTCATCTGTCCAGGTCCTTAATAAAGCTTCTAATGGACCTTTTATGGGTCTCCCAAATAGCAGAGTTGCGGGAGCCATCCCGGTTGAACTATGTGGTACCTCCCGATACGCAAACAACGCGGCGGGCAGGAATTGATCCCACAGATCCGGTTTTTCGTGTGCCAGCTTCCTCAGGATAGAAATGAGAGTCCCATTGAACCTCTCTACCTGGCCGTTCCCTTGCGGATGGTACGGACTACAATGAAAGTGTCTGGCTTGAAATAGCTTAAAAACTTCTTCCGTTAGTTTCCCCTTGAACTGTGAGCCATTATCAGTCAAGATTTGATGCGGGAATCCTAATCGGGTGAATATTGTAAGTAGTGCCTCTGCTACATGTTTTGAATCAATTGATGGCAGGGCTACCGCCTCTCCCCACATAGAACAAGTGTCCACCAAAGTAAGGATGTAACTGTTCCTCCTCTTGGTCCGAGTGAGAGGTCCCACAATATCCACTGCAACCCTCTCAAAAGGTGTTCCCACTATGGGCATTTCCCCTAGAGTTGCAGGAGCAGTCCAATGCTTTGGAGCTACCCGTTGACATTCTGGGCAGGATTTGACATATCTTTTTATATCCTCCGTTATCCCTGGCCAGAAGTAATGACAAGCTATACGCTGTCCTGTGGCGCTGATCCCCATGTGACCACTGAAGGGAATCGCATGCCCGAGTTCCATCACTTTATCCCTATATGAAGTGGGAAGAACCAGCTGGTTGTGACCATTTGTTCCAGTTCCGGCCTTCCTATATAATAGTTTGTTCTTCATAAAGTATTCTCCCTTGCTTGGAGGTGTGTGGCATTTGGGCAATTTTTTGAAACATGGCTTAAGGGTCTTATCCTCAGCCTGCGCCTTCCTCATCTCCTCTGGATGAGCATTTATAGGTTCACCTTCTTCCTCCTTTTTCTGTGACCTGGTCTGCACTGTCGCCATGATCACAGGTCTCTCGGGATTCCCCAAGAAGACGTATCTACACCCCAATATCAGAGGGTAGATTGGTTCATCTATCACTGCTGCTCTGATTTCTCCTTCCACATAGCGAGTTTTCACCGTTATCCTTGCGATGGGAAGTGTCATGAGTGGTATGTCCTTAGTCGCCCCTTGTATTTCCACTGTTTCTGTGGTATACTGACTTGGGTCCACTAGGCTAGACTTCACAACTGAATCATAATCCAAACCTGTATCATAAAGGCACCTTGTGGTGACCCCATTACAAATAACATCCTCACAAACTGGGGGGTGATAAGGTTCCTGCTGTCCATTAGGATTAACCTTTAATCTTTGAGTCCCCGACTTCATTGCAGCAATGTTTGAAGGTTTCCTTCTACAAAATTCGGTGTTATGGTTATCTTTCTTGCACCATTTGCACCATCTTTTTCCTTGGTTCAACGGTTTTCTTTCATTGTATTTTTGGTCATTGAACTGTGAGTTTCTGTCACGATAGTCATTTCTTGGCCGTTCAAGGTTTGTCCTACCTTTATTACCCTGTTCTCTATTATCAAATTTATTAAATTGCTGTGGAGCTTTAAAATTGTCTATGTGCTTCTTTTTAGCACCACTTACCTCTGCCTGGGCTGCCTGATACCTCTCAGCGACATTTAAAACCTCCCCCAACCTCTCTGCACCTTGTTCCATGAGAAATTTTCTCAAGTCTGGAGCCATGGACTCTCTCAATTGCTCTATCATGATCATCTCTTTAAGATCTTGGGTCTTCCCCAGAGCAGTCCATTTCTCCAAATAGGTTTCCAGTCTGGCAGAGAATTGGTGGTATGTCTCCCCAGACGACAGTTTGGCATTTCTAAATTTCTTACGATAAAATTCACCATTTTTTTCGTATCTTAACAACAAAGCCTGCTTTAACATGTCATAATTGTCTTGGTCTTCTCTGTTCATTTTTGCGAAGACTTCATAAGAAGTACCTCTCAGTCCCTGTGATAACTTTAAACTCCACCTCTCTCTCTCTAACCCATATGCAGTAGCTAATAATTCAAAACGACTGAGGTACCCCTCTATGTCATCGTCTTTCTCAACAAAATGGTCTAAATGAAACCCCATAGCTGATGTTGAGGCTCCCTGACTAGGCGTAGCATCTGAGGCAAAAGGGCTGGCACCATTTTCAGGAGCATGGCCTTGTAATTCCAGCTCCCTTAGTCGTAATTCGTGCTCCCTTTGCAACCTTCTATCTTCTGCCTCCCTTTCGGCAGTCAATCTTTTTTCTTCTGTTTTTCTGCTGCCTCCCTTTCGGCAGTCAATCTTTTTTCTTCTGACTCCCTTTGCTGTCGTTTTTCTTCTGCCTCAATCTGCAGCCTCTTAAGTTCTCTATCGGCCTCAATTTGTAACCTCTTCTCTTCCGCTAACCTCCTATCTTCCCTTTCAATATACTTATCACATTCTGCAGTTACGTATTGAATTAAACCCTGACCATCAATTCCCATCTCCTTCGCCGTTAGCACAGCAGCTGATCTGAACTTTGCCAGCTCCGCCATACTTTTTAGACAATTTAGCAATGAGCAAGATAAATCTCTAACCAATTAATAACTAAAGTAATTCTAATTAATTAATTAATCAATTAACTACCACTGGCTGTGAAGATTCACCAACTTTTATTTTAAGGGACACTTTTAATTTTTACAATTTGTCCCCCTGATTTAATTCTCCCACCAGGAGATCCTAATATTACTGATAAGCTAATTATCCCTGGACAAGACCCCAATATATGTAGTGGATTTGATGGTATTGTATGGTTGATGTTACCTAGTGTGATGTATGAGGTCAGCTGTGAAGGCTCCTGAGATAAATGTAGCTGTGAATTTACAGAAGGCCCTTCTTACTACCACTTACGACCTCACACATATCTTTTTTTCTAATGAATGTGGCTACGTTAAAATCTAGGGTACTGATATGTAATGTGTTGTGGTAGATTACATACACACACACAGATATTTAATAAGTCTAATAATATTAATAAAATTTATAATACACTGAACTAACTCAAGCTGTTTAAATTTTTGATATTAAATTTTCTTTAAGTTTATTTGTTCTGAACCAAGGTTTTATTTTGGTCAGAACATATGAAAAATTTTGAAATTATGAATGAAATGCATGAATATATGTCATAAAATAGAAAATATGTACATATGTATTTCAAATGACTGGTTAATAATAATTATATTAAGATAGTCCCAGGAGAACCTATTTCTAGATATGCTGTTGGGGTGCTATCATCACTCCCTGTCTATGACTACCAAACATTGTCCATTCACTGATGGGAGTAATACAAGTTTTATTTCCCAAAATTTTTGTGGGTTCTAGTGATGGTAATATAGTTGGTGTGTCAGTTAGTAAATAAGTTGGTGAAGGTCCAGCAGGCCAGACGCTCACGTATCTTGACTGAGTAGTTCTGGTGCTGGAATCTGGTGGCCCCACCTCTCCGTGCTTGGGGGCAATATAAGGCTGCTCTGACAAAATACTAGACTGCACTGGTCCACACTTGTATTTATCAACACAGCATTTGACACCACTTTGGTGCCAAACAGAAACTCACACTTCTGCAACAAAAGTATTGGGTCATGTGTCAGAACTCTACCTCCTGAGCCACTTCTGCACACAACACTACACAACAACACCACATAGACGGGGTCAGATCTCTCTGACCATACAGCACATCTTACCAAGTTGGTTTCACATAGTACTAGTTCCCCAAGACTCCATATTCTGAAATATGTTCATTAGCTTCCTGCTATTGAATAAGATAGGTGATATGTTCCACTGACCTCAACACTTGATCCGCCCTTCATAATCCTTGCTGGCGTTTATGTATTTTGTTTGTCTCTAGACCCTGAACTTGGGCTGGGGATCTAGAGCGAATCCTTACTTGTTGTAAGGGGTAGATTTTGATATGGCAGTATCAAATCACTCGAAACATTAAACAATATTAAAATATACAAAGAAATACTTTCATTCTTACCAGAATTATGAATAGAGAACACAGTTATATTCTAGCAAAATTCAGCTGAGCTGCTGGCTCTAGTATGGCGTCCCTCTAAATATTGCAATTAGCTTCTGGGAAATACACCACTGAAGAATTACTGTGTCTACTAATGGACAATTTATGTTGAATGGCAAAAATGCGCGTCTGTGCGCCGATAATATGACTATCTGTGGCCAATCACCGACTTTCCCCCTTTCAAATTTCAAACCTCCTACCAAAAGTCAATTCAGTCATACCTCAGTCAAGTATGTATTCTTGTCTGTTGGTCCGTCTGTCTCTACTTGCTTTTTCATAAAAAACACGCTTGGTTCTACATGCCTTTCTACACGAATCGGTCTCTAGAGTTATTTTTAGCCACAATTTTCCACTACTTCCCCCTCTCTTTCATTCCAACTAGATTTTAGCACTTGAGTCTCAAGGCCGCAATTTTTGAAAATTAGTGACATTTTTTTTTTAACAGTGCAGTCGCTCGTCTGTTATGAACAACACAGTCTTTTGTCAATATCTTCATTATTATCTATCCGTCTGTATAAATGAAAGCATATTATTTCTCTGCTCAAGATGGGCTATCAGACTAGCTAGGTTTTATATTCCTAACATTATTATTAAGAAAAAGTTACTTTTTCAAGGTTAGTTGTTTTTTTGAAATATGTTCGAGCATCTTCTGTAATGCGTTTGCTGCTGAATTCAAATAAAAGGACTCAGTATCGTAAAAGCGTCCAAGAAATGACTGTTGCGTATAATAGCTAAGGTCCCTTTTGTCCATTTCTTTACATTGTGTCAACTTGTGGACGTGAATTTTTTTTTTTCCTTTCCCCACCAATTGCGTCTTTTTAGCCTTGCTAGTTTCAAGCACGTGTTCAGTCATATTTTTTCTTTTTGATCTCCGTTCCCTCCCGTCTCCAAGGGTAAACATTTTGTCTGTACGTCTAACAAGTTAGTTTTCATGGCGGGTAGTGAACCGCGGCATGGGCGATCATGTCTTCTAGTAGCTTACGCATTATTTTTATCCCTACATTTTATCTTTGGAGATATTTTAACGTTGTATCACGGTTAAATTTATCACTGTAATCCTGTTCTAGCTCACAAAATATGCAAAAAATGAGAAAAAGAAATACAAGTATTTTCTGGGAAAATCTTATTTACAAAATGTGACTAAACGTTCGGTATTGAATTCACGTTGTCAATGTTCTATTTGGTACAAATATATTGGAGTATTATATAATGTTAATGATGATTCGCTTTCTAAAATAACAGGTATGTCTCGCACCCCATGAAGGTAGGTGTGGCACCAACAGGAGTGCATGAAGAAGCTCTGCAATAGACACTGCAAACGTACATAACAGGATGTGAAACACAGACAAGAAGAGCGATATATATGAAAAACTAAACAACACAGGTGATGCGCGGAAAAAATAATAATTAAGCAAGAAAAAATACTCAACGAGAAAGTAATATTAATACAAGAAATTCAACAATCATCGACAATAAAAAGGAAAAAAGTGAAATAACAAAACAAGTGAAAGAAATCCTGCTAAATCAATCCATGCTATAAGATCTTTAAGTCCCGTGTTTCCTGTGTACTGCTAATTTGTAAAACTAATTCCATACCATTTAAAAGAAAAAAAAAGTTTATATATTTAGAAGAGAACATGACGCAGACATGAAAATGATAAGGAGGCGATAGAAAGAGCTTGTGGGGATGGTACATGACAGGAGGACTTGAAATGAGTTTGTTGAAAGCCTATGCTCCTTGTGGAACTGAAGAACAAGGGTGATGGTGCATATTAAATCAACAACAAGCATAGTTATACAGTTTACTTTGGAGACTAAATTCAAAATGACCATTTAATTCATTGCATTACCCATTAGCTTTCCAAGGAGCCTAGGTCTTATATAGAATGAGGCTTCTCACATGACATGTTATCCTTTGATCGTGGACAAACAACGATTAGCCGGGTGAAACAATACGGTTAATCCAACATTTGGTTTGTCGTTTGTCGCCAGCTTTTTGTTTATACAGACGGGCGATTGATAGATAAACGAGTGATTTGCTCAGCCCAGCCCGGCAGAAACGTCTAACAAATGTTGGCGAATTAACCAAGGATCATGCCATATCATATCACGTGCAACCGACGTGCCCATATTGTTAATGTTTTTGTGGCTTAAATTTTTTACAGGGTGAGGTGGTAGGCCCCACGACCAACTCTCTTTAGTAGGCAATCACAATTCTCTTGACTTGTTCCGGTGCCACTATTCTTTGCTTCTCTTTCATGCCCCGGGAACGCATAGATGAAAATGGCCATTTACAGGATCAAAAATATGTGAAGCAATCTCTTGTATTTGACTATTCCCCAATCTCAATTTCTCACAACGAAGACACTCCCAAAGACAACTTAAAAAAAAGAAAGTGCATATCTGTTTGCTGAGCCATAAGCGACTTAGCGTGGGGTTAACATGCTGATGTACAAATAATTGCGCGCATTTATCCATAGTTCAAATATAATTAAACAGAAAAGAAAAAAAAAAAAAAATACACACACATTCATTTCGTCTATCGATCCTGCACCGGCAGCAAAGTTTTATGTCCTGCTCTATGAAAAGGGAAGAAAAAAGAAAGATTACGTTCTCTTCTGAATCAGTCAATGTTTTCAACAATTCCAACAGAAATACTGGCCAGTTTACTCGTCTCTGGTTAATTGGGTTGAATCGCCTGAAAAATCAATGATGTTTACAGATATTTAATATCTAAAAATAGATTGTTTACTTAAAAATATTTCCACACATTTTTGTTTAAATATTCTGGAAGAAAGCAACAAGACTTTTTAAATAAATGCAGTCGGTATTCTTAAAAGAAGAAGAAGAAGAAGAAGAAGAAGAAGAAGAAGAAGAAATATGATGCAAACGTCAGGCCTTCTATTAGCATTGTCTAAAGTCAGCGGTTCTCAACCTTTTTATGCCCATGACCCCCATCCGAGCCTTATTTACCCCTGTGGCCCCCGCATAGTCGCTGTTAGCTGGATAAGAGGCACTTTACCAGAAATATGGCACTTACTGTTGCCATAGAAAGCCATATTGCCCGCGGTGAGAACCACTGGTCTAAATGTTTCTGTTCTACAGAGTGCGGCGTAAGTCTGGCATCATTGGAAAGGTACTGAAAAAAAAAAGCAACAGAAACGCTTTTTTATTCACGGAACTTTCGCACACATTCACAGAACTTGCTAAGTGTGTGCACCATTTTTACGAATGCACAAATCCAGACATGATCCTCAGTCAGCCAGCACCTGGAGAATGATGTCAAGAGTAATGGTGTTACATGCACCAATACTGCACTTTGATGCCAGACTTATGGGACACCATGTGGTTATTCTGTTCGATTTTCTTCAATGTTTACCTTGACTTTCTTCGGTCACATGCTGTCTTGTCAGTTAGTTCGTCCTTAATTTCTTCTACGCCTTTGTGTTTCCAGAAAAAAAAGACTGCCATGTAATCATCATCATCATCGACCAGATCCCTAATGGCCACATGCCGTCAACAGATTCATGCCAAGCCTTCCCGTCCTGTGCCATCTGTTCGATGTGTTTCCATGTTTTCTATATCCCTTTCATTTCTGTGTTTTTCCAGGTTCCTTCTTCGTGAGTTTTCAGTCTCCATTTACATCACTTACCCTGGGTATTCCAGAACATGGACTGCCTTCTATTGCTATCAGGTTTCCTCAGTATGTGTCCTGTTCTAAGCCACAGTCATCTTCTCACCTCTTGTTCCACTGATATGTGTCTAGTTCTTGTCATCAGTTCCCAATTGGTGAAATTGTTACTCTCATAACAAACTCTCGAATTTTTCTTCTGTCCATTACTGACGTTATATTCTTACGGTTTGTTCAGTGGTATTTCTTAAGGTTATATATATATATATATATATATATATATATATATATATATATATATATATATATATATATATATATATATATATATATATATATATATATATATATATATATATATATATATATATGACAGTACCATAGTCATCTCGCCTGTTGTCCACCGCCATTGTGTCGTTAAGTGGCAGCCATCTTTGTTTACAACTAAAACTAGCTACATCAGTATAGCCGCTTACGTATAGCAGCCAATCAGAGAAGAGAAGCGTCCAGGCGCCAGCGTCATTTGAAAAATTCTTTATCATTCCAATCGCGGTCGCGGTGAAAAAACAAGCTATTGATCTGAAGTCTAGTTCAAGCAAGAACATGCCTAAGACTTGTAAGTAGATATAGTATTATTCTGCAACATTCTAAAGTCTTTACAGTGTTAGAAAGGATACTAGGTTTACCATCTTTGTGCCGTATTATTTGAAATGAGTATCTATTTAATTCTGTGGTGTTGTATTTCGCGTGCGGTTTGATGTTAGATCTAAATCTATTCGAACATGGCGTGGGTCCATGTTCAGGATATATAACACGTGGCCGATACTAGAAATGGCATATTCAGTCATTACATTTGTGTAAATGAAATTTAATGGTTAAGTATTTCCATATTGTTTGGGGTTCAGGAAACCTTCTATGATCTTATGTAAATCCGACACGTAGTTGGTTTGAATAATATTTAATTGTGACGCGATTTAGATTGTTATATTTATTAATTACAGTGCTGATGCCAAAATAGTTTATTTTATTGGTGCGAGAGTTGCAGTTTTATATGTTACAGCTTACTAGAATAAGTCCTGTGCTTCTTCAGTAATATTAGACATATAATGTGGTGTAAGTAATAGTAAGATCGGCTAGCTAGTTGGTGTTAGCTTTCTTAGTTGCCTAGTCTTTTATACTGTGTAAAATCTCTATTGGTTATTTGTACCGCTTTATATAGCTTTGCTAAGAAATTATTTCTATAATAGTTAGTATTATAATGTAATGTTACTATAGAATGTACAACCACGCAGCTTAGCTGGGTGTTAGCGTGGCTGTATGCCGTTCTCGCAAGATGGCGTAACATAGAGCGCATGGTATGAATGGGTACCTGTAGCCGATTGATCATGGCTGACTGTGGTGGGCGCATGTTTTCTGAATGGTAAGTGTTATTATTTATGCTATTGATATTCACTTAGACATTGTTTTTACATATTGTTTTTCAGAAAGTCTACGAACACTGTCTGGGTGTTCGGTAGTATTAAATGTTGATCTGTATAAGGCTTTGTGTTGCTTGAATTGCTAAGTCTGCTGCTGAGAGGGCTGCAAGCAACCAATAATTGCACCCCTGTCAAACGATCCTTAATAAATTTTCTTAGTGCATGGGTCTTTCGGTGTGAGCTACACCTAGTCCCTGTCACACACACACACACGCACGCACGCACGCACGCACGCGCGCGCGCACGCACACACACACACACACACACATATATATATATATCATATCTATCTATCATCTATCAATCATCTATCAATCATCAATCATCTATCAATCATCTATCAATCGTCAATCATCATCTATCTATCTATCTATCTATCCATCCATCTATCCATCCATCCATATACATATACATCAACATCAGAACGAATAAGGCAAGAACAGCCTTTTTTAGCCTAAACAACATCTGGAAGTCCTCCCAATACAGCACAAGCACAAAATTAAGATTATATCAGAGCTGTGTGCTTTCCGTGCTTCTCTATGGTGCGGAATGCTGGAGAGTTACAGAGAAGGAAATGTCGAAATTGTCCTCTTTTCACACAACATGCCTAAGAAAAATTAACCGAATCTTTTGGCCGAATACCATCACCAACCAAGATCTGCTTACTCGGAGCAAGCAAGAGGACATGCACACCATCATAGCTGGCAGACGCTGGAGCTGGGTTGGCCATGTCCTCAGAAGAGACACCGATGCCATCACAAGAACAGCTATGCTTTGGACCCCTGAAGGAAAACGAAAGAGAGGCCGACCAAAAACAACCTGGCGGAGGACTGTGGAGGCTGAGATGCAATGAATGAACCAGAGTTGAGGCACTGTACGAAGGATGGCCGCCGACCTAGCAAAGTGGAATCAATTTGTTGTTGCCCTACAAGACGCCACTAGGCGTATATATATATATATATATATATATATATATATATATATTTATATATATAGATATGTATATATATATATATATATATATATATATATATATATATATATATATATATATATATATATATATATATATATATATATATGTTCCGTTCCTACGACTCCGTCGTAAATCGAAGTTGTCGTAAGTCGAATTACCCCTTAAATGTATTGACTTGTTACATATTTCCAAATCTGAAATCCATCACGTCATGACACTGTTAAAGTCATACACTACACAATTACAATGCTTTACTGTATTGAAAAGCTGACAAAAAATACTGCTAAAAATGTACTGTAAACAATACTTACTTACTTAGTCGTTCCTCTTTTACCGTGAGGTGTAGAGGTTTGGAAGAGAGAGCACCATACTATGCTATCGGTTGTCTTCCTCCTGGCTTGGTTTCATTCTAGTCCTCGGTCCTTCAGAGATTGTCTAATGTTGTCCTCCCAGCGGACTATGGGTCGTCCTTGAGGTCTGGATCGCTGGCTCTTAGCTTCCCATGCTTGTCGTGGTAGTCAACCTTCTCCCATTTTGCAGACATTACCAAACTATCTTGTCGGCGTCTGTGGCCTAATGGATATGAACGCAGTTTCATAATCCAGATATACCAGGTTCGAAACCTGCTGCAGGCGGTTTGGTAATCGATCGCTTTGTGTGGACTTATAAACATGGTATAAGCGCCGTACCGTTCAGAAAGCAATGGCAAACTACTGAATGAAAAAATTGCCTAGAAAAATCACAAACAGCCAATAAAAGCTGGGGTTGATTGCCACGTCCTGTAAAGGATAAGCAACTAACTTTACCAAACTATCTTAGTTGGGCCTGTTCTACTTGGGCCTAGACAAACATAAAGGTATGTTTTCAGGCACTCGTAAGAAACAAAGAAGTAGGACACTAGACAACAGAAAAACAACAGACGCGAGTGGCTTACCCAGTGTCGCGTGTTACGCATTGCCTAGTTAAATGTTTGAAGACCGAAAAGTGGGACACCAGTGTTCTGGCCTGAACAAAGGAATGCAGGGGTATTTTCCTGTGTGTATCTAGGGCAGCCAATCAGAGAAGGGGTTTCCAACGGTCAGAAAGAATGACTTCGGCGAGTGTATAAGGAAGAATAAATCGTCCGAAATCATGGTTAGAATTAGACATCGGGAAGGAGAACGGAATGACAGACAAGGATGAAAATGGTCTCCTTTTGACGGGAATATCTTCATTTATGTATAGGTACAAGGAAATCAGAAAGGAGTAAGTAGTTGTGAAGAATTTTGCAAGAATATGTGTCCGTGCATAGAGAAATCCTGTGTTTTTCCTATTTAAAATTATAGATAAAATCGTTAACACGACAGATATGGGAAAACAACATATGGATATAAAGGTCAACTCACGGAGAACGGAAATATATAACTCCAAAGGCTTGAACTGGGAAAGGTGAAATGCACGAGACCAAGGTTTGAAACTCATTTAGCACAACCCCCTCGAAGTTACAACTATTTTGGGAAGTTTGCTGGAGTTGCGAGCCTTGTTTCCTGTACGTCCGAAAGCTCCCTATATAAAGGCGGTCGTAAATGATTTCAAATTCACCGATAACCATAACAAGGAACGATAACGTTTCTCGTGCACAACTCATCGCGAAGACAGCACTATACTAAAACGAGCGTCCTTTTTAGGGCGAACACAGCCATCGGAATTCACTAAAATGACTCGTACCAAGCCAAAAGCGAAAAAGAGGAAAGTCTACACAAGCCCTCAAACACTTGTCAGCAGCATCAAACAAGAACCTACGAAGAACAAACAGAGTCAACCAGAGAGGAAGAATACTCCAACTACCAACTTCGTGGCCAGTCCTTCTCAGAAGACAAACAAAGCAACCGTTGATACTACAACCGATGAAAAGGACAAGAGCAGATTGCCGGAAAGCAGTGCGGCCCCAAGTGCTAGCGTGGAAGTAGATGATGATGAAGACCCAGAACGTAAAGAAATATTGAGAGCGTTACAACAGTTGGAGCAGATGACGGAATGAATACAGAAAAGGGCAGAAGCAAACGTCTCTGGCCAAGATTATAAAGACCCAGAATATAAAGACATGTTGAGAGCGTATCAACAGATAAAGCAGATGCAGGAAAGACGAGAGAAAAGAAGACAGGAGCTAGAAAACCATGGGGCCACCACCGCACATACCCGAATCGTCAGCAGAAACCCTATCTACCACAGAGATGCTGCACCAAATACCGGTGACACCACCACACGATGCCGAGATGACAGCCGACCCACCTGCAAGCACTACGAAAGAACTGATAGAGACAGCTCCTCAGCACAGACAGGTACAAGAGGAAGATATCACAGAGACCAATATAGATGCACTTCGAAGAATTGACGACGGAGATGAGTTCCTTAGGCTCGCTCTTCAAGAAGCGATAGTAGAAATAGCCCCAGGAGTGCTGAACATCAAAAACACTGAGAAGCAAGCTACCATTCCTGGTCCTAAGGAAACAACAGCCGACAACTCAAGGGCCCAGAAGCAAGATATAACACCTTATAACAAAGAGACAAATAACACAGAAACGATACGGGAGAAGATCGTAAAGATCACCCAGACGTCAGGAAGTGAGGCCTCACTCAGGGCCCTACCCGACAACAAAGTGATCAACATCCTCGAGGTGATAACTGGAAGAAGAGGTATCGCTAAAGTAGGGAGGCACGAAAAGGGAGTCGTGCTTTCGCTCAACAGCACAACAACAACCACTTCACTGATGACCGAACTGGAATTTAGTCCAAAAGAAGTCCAGTTGCCCCACCAAATAAAAGTGGTGGTGGAGAAATACATAACAACAAAGAAGTTGGTCATCAGAGGGGTGGATACCAGTTGTTCTGAAGCCGAGGTCCACAGACGCCTTCAGGATGAAAACGCAAATCTAAAAATCACGCAGGTCGAAAGACTAAAAACCTGGGCCAAGAAAGATACCAATCTGATGATAGTTACGGTAGAAGGATCGACAAGACCCGAGAGACTGACGCTCGAAACCACAACCAAAAAGACAGAAGCCTATATCCCTCCGGTGATGCAGTGCTCCAACTGCCAGCAGTTCTCGCACACAAAGAAGACGTGCAGGAGGGATGCAGTCTGTCGATATTGTGCGGGTGGCCACCCATACCGCGATTGTCCCAAGGCGAAGGAGGACAACAACTACAAAGCAATAAACTCAAACCGCACCTGTGCAAACTGCCTCGGAAACCATGGGGCTAGATACCGAGGCTGCCCAATGTTCCAGGAAACCAAGAGCATCCTGAAGGAAGCGGTTTCCAAAAACATTCCCTTCAAGGAGGCAAAACACAGAGTGGCTGTGGATTTATGTTTGTCTAATATTAATGCACGATAGACAGACGACAGTTACACAAGCTGACCGCTGAAGTCAGAGAAATGAAAATGAAACTGCGAATCGAGAACAACAGCAAGCAGGCCGCCGAAGAACCAACCGACAGTGGAGAAGATGCGATAGACATGCAGAACATAAAACACATGATGGAAGAAATGAAAAGAATCCAGCAGCAAGTAGAAACAGATGTCAAGAAGCTGACAGAGCTGACAGAAAAAAAACACAAAACTACTCCAAAGAATAGAAGCAGAAAGAATAGCCATTGAGGAAATATCATCAAACAGCACGCGAGAAACTAAAACGAACAACCAAGCAGTAAAAGAAATCATCCAAGAAACGCTAGAACAGCTACTACCAACGATAATTGAAAAAGCACTGTCACAGATACAGGAGAGCAAGAAGACAAAAGCAACAGAAACTATGAGCGTAGAAACACACAAAACTAAACGAGCCAGATAGTTGAGGCAGGACATAAAAAACACCATGAGCGCGACACGGCACCACAAACGGACAAAGAGGAATCCAGACAGCCAGCTAGTGGTCCTTTTCAGGACCAGTCACCTCCAGGACTACGAACGAGATACCAGTGAAGAAGATAACACCCTATATACCCCAATATAACCGTTTGTAACCCTTAAATGGGTTTTGGTTGAACAGGGTATTACAGCAAAATAATCAGACGCAAGGAAAAAAAAAAAAAATTTCAAATTCACTTGTACAGCGAGGCAAGACAGAAGGACAACGGCTGGAGAGAGAGAAACGTGTCACGGCCAATATCTTGTTATTTGCAGCCAGGCAGTTCTGTTACTCCACAAAAGCCAGTCTTTACTGATCTTAATTAGATCCTGCGAGGGTATGTAAAGTTACTATGTAAAATAATACAGTAATTACAACTTTATTTCAGGATTTGTTTAATCTATATGTTATGAAAGTATCATGTATATTAATTGATTACTTGGTATGATTGTTGAAAATTGGAACCCGAAATATAACCACCGTAACTGAGTCCGTATCAGGGCTAGCACAATCCTTTTCAGACTATCAACAATCATTATCAGGGCTTATTCAATCTGTCCTTCAAGTTACTGTACTTTACAGAGTCTAACGTGTAGGCAGGGGATACTATAACACAACATACCATATAGATAAACATATTTATTTTGTATTATTTGATTTTATAAAACTGTGTTCCACAGTAGACACCTGTCTTGTCACTGATCCATAATCATGCATTTTCACGCATACATCTGAAAATCAAATTATCTCACCTACAATAGGAATGTGGTAATTATTATCCACAAATAGCCACATATCCTACAATTTTTAATTACAGGTTCATACTTGTCACAGAAAAGTCAGAGGTCAATGAATCAAGAATTGCATCGATTATCAATAGTATCGCCCCGGCATGTGTCTGGTTGGTAGAAGCACGACCTAAGAAGCTGTACATCTCATATGAACACTGATTAACCTAACAGATGAGTGATATTTGTGACAATCGTGCACCCAAGAAGTGATAACGGTCAAGCAGAGTTTTGTGATGACAATTTGCGTGATAAACTAGTGAAAGTTATTGTGGTGAAGTGGGATGTTATAAATATTTATAGGGGGGGGGGGGGTGTACATGAATGAGATCCATGTGACAGGTATCCTATATTTTAAGATAGTGTATTATAGAAACCTCCTACTTGCTACGACATATATATATTTCAGAATTAGTTCTGGAACCCCACTGTGTTGCTATACTGGACGTTATGTGTCTAGCCTATGTGTATGATGCAAAGCTGTACCAGTGCTGCACAATAACAGACCACGATAAAAGAATTTAATTTAATCCACTAATTTATACAACATTGTGACACTCACAATACATACAAACACTCTATGAGAATAGAGCTTAAGGAGTCAACTGTAAGCTTTTCTGAAATAACACCATATGTATCCTCCTAATGGTTATCATAAAGGTATAATGTGTCCAGCATGATTTCAAATAGTCAAAATGGAACCAGGAATCACAATTCAAGTTTTAATTACAAAGACACCTTATGTTACAGGCTTTATCAATATGAATATTTCGTATTGACATATATTATCTAAAAAATATCCTATGTGTGTCAGTTGTGTAGTGGTAATATGAGGTAATATGGTTTTGTTTACCACAATTGTTGGAATTTGTCACACATGACTTCAATGGTTGTCTATTGCACAACTAGTATCTGGAGATGTTCTCAGTTCCTGATATTAAGAAAATTAAATCCCCCTCTGAAGGTGATTTTTACAAAGTCATTTCAAGATGTGGGGACATCATGTTGAGCTCAGCTGGCAAATCAACCAATCAAGCATGTCTACATGGCGGCAGGAAAGTACTCCTACTGCTCGTTTCTCCTTGGGCAACTGAAGACATAGTCATTTATAGCTAATGGTTTACCTTACAGTATGCTGTCGACTCTGGATCAAAAAGCTCTGACCAGGTAGGCTATCAGTACCAATCAAGACACGGTCCCACAAAAAATTTTATGAGCAGAAATATTTCACAGGCACCCCCACTATTTTGATTTTTGCAATGAATTTGGTAATTCCAAGAATACTGGTAAATTCCCATCTGCTTATGTCCCCTAAGGCTTTTATTTAAACAAATTTATGAGCTAAGGGCTGCGTTCAAAATATGCAATGTTGCTTTATCAAGTTTTTTCGAAGAAGTGGTCTCGAACTGTAATGATCAAACGTGAACCATATAGCGAGTCATATTTCCAATAAGGCCACGTTTTTCGACAAGTTTTGAAAAAATGGGTAGTGAATTTTTTCACGTGTCCCCTAACAACGAAAAAGTTTGCTATAGCCTTACCAATCGATGGTAGTAATTGTGTATGCGCAACGCGTGTTTAATTTGCGTGTTTACATTGCTTAGGCTCTCCCTTCTCTCTATCCTTTAGTCCATCTGTTTTTCAAACACGTGTAGAAAAAAATGAATGGAATTTATGAGGAAAACTTCCATGCGTATTTCAGGTTATTCTTAGAAATGGGTACACTTTTTAGTTTATTAAACCGTGTATACTGCGAAGGCTTTACTAACAACGTGAAACGTTACAATTTGTCAGACGCCCTAAGAAAAACAAATATCCAAATTTGTGAAGAGCTACGTGGCTGCGTTCAAAATATGTATTTTCTACCTCCTGTTTCGAAGATGTGCTGTCTGGGTACTGTTATGTTTTCAAACGTAAACCCATATAATGTTATCTTTCCTAATAAGCGTTTTTTATGATTTTAAAACCTAACTCTGGGAAGGGTAGTGAATTTATCACTGTCCGTCCGAAAAAGTTAGTGCTTGATAGTAGCATTTGTGTATCGCGCGACGCGTGTTGCATGCGTTCCTGATTTTCAGCCCTCCCTCTCTCTTTATCCTTTAGTCCATCTGTTCGTTCGTTCCGCCGTGTATAAAATGGAATGAATGAAATATTAAAATTAGGTCATTGTTCAGCTTGGTATCTCAATGTTTTTCCAAGAAATACAGCACACGTTTCATTGAAGAAAGCGGGTAATAATATAGTAAGCTTTTACTATCAACGTGAAAGCGTTACAATTTGCAGACGAAGCAGAAAACAAGGGGGATTTCGAGTACTGTCATTGTGACAGCACTGTTCTTTACCATTCTTCTTCCTTTATTTATTATATGTATTTATTAGGCTTTATATTTACTTGATAATTTATATATGTGGATTAGAATATTCCACGACAGTTATAAAGTGAATAAGACAGTGAAGAAGTCTATTACCCAACTAATTGGAAGAGTCTAAAGAAATGACATTTTAGTTTAACTTGTAAAAACTGTAATTGATTTCGCCAATTTGGTTTTGTATAATATAACTTTTGTATCACCAGTCACACACAATCACCACAATTAGATAGATGTAAATAAAGAGGATATAAATTGTATTCACCAGCTTTATTCATTCAATATAGTTGATACTGAGTTTGGTTGAATTTTTATTAATATCACAGGTGGTCACATAGCGGAGGTGGTGCAGTAAGGTCTGACTGTTCTCTGAATATTTTCAGTTCAGATACTTTCACAGCCGTGACTATCGAGTGATACCAGTGTACTTCTCTGTCACTGGGACCTCACACATTCTGGAGAGAATACTATTTCTACTCTAGCACTATCATCTCACACTTATAAAACCTTCCGCTACACCCAGGGTTCGAATCCCGTACCTTCCGTACGACAACACCGCCTAGCTATACAAGCGAATCACACTAACCTCACGGCCAGCTAGGCATCCCCAAAAAAGATGCTTTACTGACCGGTCATCAGTGCGAAACACAATACAACACCGGAAGTTTACAATGGGCACCCCAGCCTAATAATGACGCAATCACTTCTGTTGTTTCTTGGGCCTGCAGGGGTTTGGTTTTTATGTCTTGGCGTATCGTCTGGTTGCGGACCATGTTTCTTCTTGTTACTTCAACCACCTTCTTCAGATACCTCATTTCTGAGGTTTGGATCTGGCTTTTGTGGGTTGTTGCCATTGCCCATGAGTCACATCCATATAGCAAGACTGGGACATAGGTAGAGCGGTATACAGCCATCTTCGTCTTTTTGTCAACTTCTCTTTTTCTGAGGAATCCTCGATTTATGGGTTGAAAAAAGTCTCACAGCTGCTGCTCTTCGGGTAGCCAAATCTTCTTTTATGCCTTCCTTCCAGTCTATGATAGCTCTCAGGTATTTAGTGTGGTTGACCTGCTCCAGGACCTGTTCTCCCAGCTTAATCTATTGTCTTGTTTCTTCTCGTGATATCACAATGATTTTTGTTTTGGAGCTGATAATGACCATCGCTCTCTCTTCTCCAGCTCTTCCTTCCAGACTTGCAGGTTGGATTGTAGATATACCTCTGTTTTAGCAATCAGGGCAAAATCATCGGTAAATACCAGCTCTGAAATACAAACCTGTCTCGTTTTCCAGTACCCCACTGAATAATGTAAACAAATAAGAACCATTAGTGGATGCACCCTTCCTCTTACTAGACATGACTAGGAAACAGTACACATACTTATAACGCAAATTAACAGTAGATACTGATGCATGAAGTATCAGGACGTAATATCGCGTCCAATGGAAATTAATATTTTTTATCAAACTCAGTCATTGTTTTTACTTTTCAATGCAGTATATCCCGGGTCTGTACGCTTCTGTCAGCAGGTCTACATTATCCCAAGCTATAAATGACCATTAGAACACGAGGAATAAAATGACAGGCTGAAAACATAGAATTAAACATGTTTTGTTTTGAACATTTTGTGACGGTCGTAAGTCTGAGTCGTCGTAAATCGCGTACGTCGTACGTCGACGACTTTTGTACAATAATTTTTGTAACAGTATATGTAAACTTCGTGGTTATAGATTTTTGTGTATTCAATGTCACTCGAGTAATACTGCAGTAAACTCATGGCGTTTCAGTAATAGTTAAAAAAAAAAAAGTTGTCTTGATTTGTTTCGATTTAAGGTCTCTACTGCCGACGTTTCAGGAAAAAAAAACACACACACACAACACCAAGACATAAATATTTATGACACATCCTCATATGTCTGTGACGAATTGAAGATTCCCAACTGGTTACCTGCCATCCTCATATGTCTGTGACGAATTGAAGATTCTCAACTGGTTAACTGCTATCTTCATATCGAAGATCGGCTGCTATAGATCTCCAACGTGTTCTGTCCCATTCCTGTATGTACACCCTGATAGACACTTCCCTGTTTATCTCTCGGGGTTATCTTTCCATTTACATTGTTGTCGACCTCTTGCACGTTTGTCTTCTTCCTTCTATAATGTTTATCAGAAAAGTGTTATTTCGTTTTATAACACTTATCCTTTTTTTAATATGATCAAAATATCTTATCTGTTTGACTTTGATCTCATTCATCATTTCTCTTGTCATCTCTATCTTTCCTACGACGTATATATTTCTTTTCTTTTTTTTCTTTTCTTTCCATGAGATGCACCCCATTCTGCTGTGCATCCGCATCTCAATGACCTCAGTTCTTTCTTATAACTGCTTGTTCATTGTCCATACAGTAATGACGAGTTTAGATAACATTTGATGACTTCATTTTTGTAAATTTATTTGGATATGAGCATCTGCCTCAAGTTGTTGAGTATAACTTTAGTCATTGCTATTCTCTTCTTGTACGGCATGAATTAAGAATACTACCCACAAACACCTCTACAGCACGTCTCATGTTTTTGAAACACCAAATACACGCGAGTATCAAATAGATATAATTGGCAAGGGAGCATACTGAAGTAATCCTACGCAAGGGAGACTATTAATTCTCAGAAATCGCTCCGTTTCCCAAGCACAGTGCTGAATAAACGTTTTCCCCGAGGAGCTTTTAGGTTAAACAATATCATTACAGGACGGTAGCGTGGTCAATAAAGTTCTAAGCATCAAGTTAGGGCGAATTGTTCAATATTGATTCGTCTGCCAGGATGAACAAAGGAGATAACAGTTTATGTAAACAACACTTCTATCTGTACTTGTGAAACAACGCAGGCTACATTATTTGGATATGTCAAAACTGTCCTCTCTCCATACAATCTGCCTAAGGAAAATTCTTCGAATTTTTTAGCCCAACACCATCACCAACCAAGATCTGCTAACTCGGTGCCACCAAGAAGACATACGCACCAACATAGCGAGTAGACGCTGGAGTAAGGTTGGCCGCATCATCAGAAGGGACCCTGACACCATCACCAGAGACCCTGACGCCATCACCAGAGACCCTGACACCATCACCAGAGACCCTGACACCATCACCAGAGACCCTGACGCCATCACCAGAGATCCTGACACCATCACCAGAAACCCTGACACCATCACCAGAGACCCTGACACCATCACCAGAGACCCTGACGCCATCACTAGAGACCCTGACACCATCACCAGAGACCTTGACACCATCCCCAGAAGGGACCCTGACACCATCACAAGAGACCCTGACACCATCACCAGAGACCCTGACGCCATCACCAGAGACCCTGACACCATCACCAGAGACCCTGACACCATCACCAGAACTGCCATGCTGTGGACTCCGGAAGGAAAGCGAAAGCAAGGCCGGCCAAAAGCCACCTGGCGGAGAACTGCGCAGGCAGACGTGCTAATCATGAACCAGAGCTAGGGTACCACACGAAGGATAACTGCCGACTGAGCAAAGTGGAGACAGTTTGTTGCTGCGCTATGAGACGCCACTAGGCGTGATGGTCACTGATTGCTTTATCAGTCAGCGGTCAATGACCAAATAAGAAAGAGACTTCTTAGGATGTAAGAGAAACAAAGGAGGAACAAACAGACGGAGAAGAGAACAAGAAATGGAGAAGGAAGAGATAAAGAAGACACATAAAAAGGGAAAAATAGGATGTGAAAAAACCTGGATCGAATGGCACAGGACAAGAAGTTCTGGCTTGCTTTTATTGAAGACCTCGTTGAAGCTGAAAGATGTTGATGCAGTTGATGATGATGATGGTGTTGATAATGTTGATGATATATCACGATGATGACTTATTTGTAGTATTTATACCAGACCACGAGGTCTTTTATATTTGGACACGCACCCTAATATAACCGACTCATCGTGTCTTGAATATAATGGACGGTCTCGACAAAACGGATCCAAACACCCACCCACAAAAATTATTTGAATATCTTCTGCGTCGTCGTACTATGTTAATGACAGCCGCTCACTGTGGATTTATCTTTGTTTTGTTCTACATGATAAGGCTGCCACTCCCACGCACCTCATATTGATCGCCTTGTACGACATGCATGAGGGTTCATAGTCCTTATTCTTTCTTTGTCTTTTCGGAGCCGGAGGCGGTGTACTAGTCTTAGACTTAAGAAAATTAGTACTACAGTAAGACAGTGGTGTTTGGTAGAATTTAGAGAAAAAAGGTAATAAGTCTTATTAGGGCATAAGATAAAAAAGAACAAATATGTTACGGCGACAAGGCCTTCGTCAGGGTCCAACGAACAAAAACAGAAAGGAAAGAAAGAGAGAACTAAAAAAAAAATTATAAAAAAAATTACATGAAAAATAAATACAAATAAAAAGGGTGCTACAGCATTGCGTGACCTGTAATCTTAAACTTAAAAGTTAATGGTAGTCACATTGCAGAAACATTCGCAGAGGAGTGGAGTGTTAGAGACTTGGCACACTAGGTCCAGATATTGTTTTATGAGGTGGGGGTGACCATTTCCCTTCCTCGCTATCTTAGCCTTTCCTAGCTCAAGAGCAGAGTCAGGTACCCATTTACAACTGGGTAGACTGGAGCGAAGGAAAAAACGGATAGACTTAATAAGTTTAGCCAGCAGGTGGGCTTGAACATCAATTTAAAGAAGTCTGAGGTCATGACGCTCAATGTGAGCAACCCTGAGCCCATATCAGCAACTGGTACAGACAGACACCTTCACATACCTAGGAAGCATAGTAACACCAGACGGCGGGGCAGGCAAAGACATCAACATCAGAATGAATAAGGCAAGAACAGCCTTCTTTAGCCTAAACAACATCTGGAAGTCCTCCCAATACAGCACAAGCACAAAATTAAGATTATATCAGAGCTGTGTGCTTTCTGTGCTTCTCTATGGTGCGGAATGCTGGAGAGTTACAGAGAAGGAAATGTCGAAATTGTCCTCTTTTCACACAACATGCCTAAGAAAAATTCACCGAATCTTTTGGCCGAATACCATCACTAACCAAGATCTGCTTACTCGTAGCAAGCAAGAGGACATGCACACCATCATAGCTGGCAGACGCTGAAGCTGGGTTCTCAGAAGAGACCCCGATGCCATCACAAGAACAGCTATGCTTTGGACCCCTGAAGGAAAACGAAAGAGAGGCCGACCAAAAACAACCTGGCGGAGGACTGTGGAGGCTGAGATGCAAAGAATGAACTAGAGTTGGGGCACTGTACGAAGGATGGCCACCGACCGAGCAAAGTGGAATCAATTTGGTGTTGCCCTACAAGACGCCACTAGGCGTGATGGCCACTGACTGCTTTGACGGTTGGCGGCTAAGGATCAAAGAAGAAGAAGAAGAAGACTGGAGCGAGACGCGACCAGGTTTCGATCACGGAACCCGCTGACTATGCCGCGAGAGGAAAGCGTTCTACTAGCTTAACCAAACGGATTCTCTGATCAAAGATAATTTTTCTTTGCGCTGCTTATGGAGCATGGAACTACCACTGCAACTGGTGACCTTGTGGGAAGCTTGTACAAGTATTCACCTTGTGGGAAGCTTGTACAAGTATTCACATGCTGTTGTAGCGGCGGTTTCTGTGCCAATTTCTTTTACATGATTAGGTTGTCAGCCACATGCACAACCTTCTTATTCGCCTTTTACGACATGCATGAGGTACAGTAGTCTTAATCTTTCATTATCTCTATGGAGACCCTAGGTAACGGCGCAGGGCGTTCCTAGACGCAGCATGACAACATCAAGACTCAAACAATACGCGAGTTCTGCTGGAAAGCTGCTTTCATCACGTACGTATAATACAGGGGACATAATTTTACGTTCGGAGAAGATAGACACAGCAACCCCGTTTACATCTGTGTCGGTTTTTTCTTAGATATAATTTTATCTTATCGTTGACATAAAGTACTTTCAGGTATTTAAGCAAGATAAATTACATTGCGTTATCTTGTCACTGATGTAAAGTACTTTCAGATATTTAAGTAATACAAATTACATAGCGTAATCTTTGTCTTTGATGTAAAGTACTTTCAGGTATTTAAGTAATACAAAGTACATAGCGTAATCTTTGTCATTGATGCAAAGTACTTTCAGGTATTTAAGTAATACAAATTACATTGAGTAATCTTGTCATTGATGTAAAGTACTTTCAGGTATTTAAGTAATAATAATTACATTGCGTAATCTTGTCATTGATATGAAGTACTTTCAGGTATTACAGCGAATTACATTGTGTAATCTTGTCATTGATACGAAGTACTTTCAGGTATTGCTTACTTACTTACTTATTCGTTCCTCTTCTACCATGGGGTGTAGAGGTTTGTAAGAGAGAGCGCCATACTATTCTATCGGCTGTCTTCCTCCCGGCTTGGTTCCATTCTAGTCCTCGGTCCTTCAAAGATTGTCTAATGTTGTCCTCCCAGCGGACTTTGGGTCGTCCTGGAGGTCTGGATCCCTGGCTCTTAGTTTTCCATGCTTGTCGTGGTAGCCGATCTTCTCCCATTCTGCAGACATGGCCAACCATCTCAGTTGGGACTGTTCTACTTGGGTCTGCAGGGGTTGGGTTTTTAGGCCTTGACGTATCGTCAGGTTTTAAGACAAACAGGTGATTGGCCTGTTGTGCCTTTGCATGGTGGAGGGGCTGCCTCCTTACGGCCTCCATGCAGGCCGCCCTCCTCCTTTTTCAGCCGGGCTTGGGACCGGCCTAGGCCGAGTTTCACGGATTACAATAATACAAATTACATAGTGTTATCTTTTCATTGACATAAAGTGCTTTCAGGTATTAAAATTGTACCATTGCATACCATTTTCATACCCTTCAACATTTGCTGAGGAAGACTGAGCACTTAAGGGTTTGCCCGAAGTTCAGTGACGTCGATTTTGATCAACAATAACAAAAACATTACATATCGTTATCTTATCATTGATTAAAAGTACTTTCAGGTATTAAAATAAAACTAATTACATAGCGTTATCTCATCATTGACCAAGTACTTGCAGACATTAAAATAACACAAATTAGTTAGTGTTATCTTATTATTGACATCAAGTACTTTCAGGTATTAAAATAATACAGTTGACATAGCGTTATTTTATCATTGACATCTTCGTACATTCTCAGACGTTTACTTCCATATTTTCAAATACAGCAGTAGTCAGCTTGAGGTGTTTTGCATCTCCACAGAGTTTTTCCAGGAATAGTACTGGTGACGGCATATGTGCTTTCGCTGCTGCTCATATGTTGGGCATCTTTGAAGATGTTCAGCAGTCATTTTATCAGTGCCACATTTACACTCATCGGTAGTTCCAATCGTTAGTCTGTTGAATATATGGTATCCCAATCTGTTGTGACCCGTGCGGAGTCTGAAGATTATCACTTGTTCTCTTGTGCTGCGCTGGTAATATGCATCATTTTGTGTTTGGCCTGGATGCTCAGCAAACCATTTCCTCCTACATCTGCATCTGATAAATCTCTTCAATCAATGACATAAAGCACTTTCGGGTATTAAAATAATACAAATGACATACCGTTATCTTATCACTGACGTAAAGATCTTTCAGGTATTAAATTAATACAGATTACTAAGTGCTATCTTATCATTGTCATAAAGTAATTTCATATATTAAAGTAATACAAATTACATAGCGTTATCTTATCACTGGCACAAAGATCCTTCAGGTATTAAAATAATACACGTGACATAGCGTTATCTGACCACTGACATAAAGATCTGTCAGGTATTAAAGTAATACACATTATTTAGCGTTATCTTATCAATGACGTAAAGTACTTTCAAATCGAATGCTCGAATTTTAAACGAACAAGGGAAAACTGCCCAGATGGCAGCAGAAATGTGGATAGGGGCGCAAAAGGAAGTATGTCGTGCAATTTAGTGTAGAGGCCAGAAGTGAACGACTTTTACATAATTTCCATACTGTAACTTTGGTGGGAAAAAGATAGGAAACAATTTTGGGACGGAAGGACGTCTAAGGAAATTCTTATACGTAAAATGATGATGAATACTTTGTTGTGACGTCATTTTGTGCGTAATGGTAATGGAGAAAAGCTATTTTTGGTGGACGATGACATCTCTTTCGAAAATCTACAAGCATTGCCTGTGCCAGACAAGTGTGCGATTGGATCAGCGGTTAGAGAAATTGCCTCTCGTGGCAAAGCTGCTGGGTTCCGGGATCGAAATATTGTAGCTTCACGCTCGAGTCTGCCCAGGTGTAAATTGTTACCTGACTCTGCTCGTGAGTCAAGGAAAATTAAAGACAGCAAGGACAGGAACTGGTCACCCCATCTCATAACGCTGGACTTAGTATAGAGAAGTCTCTAGCACTTCACCTAGCTACGGCAGGATCTGCTATGGAACTACTTTTTACCTGTGATAGATAGATGTAAAGATTGAACAACAGATACTTAGTGCAAGTAGAGTCACGCATTCGCTACTTCTATCAATTTTTACAATACTTTTTTTTTCTATTTTGTATATCGCCCTTCTCAAATGACTTTGTATTATTGTTACTACTGGTTATTTTTAGACGTCATTTCTATTTCTGAATATTCGTCGAGGAAAAGAATATAGCTCCATAGGTGTGTTCATCTTTCAACAATTTTTATGTTATTGCTAGTATATCCATTTCGTGGTGTTATTACGGTTATATCAACAGGTGCCTCTTGGAGAATCATGCACATATCTTGGCAGAATATAGTCAAAGTTCGAGGGACAGACAATGATATCAAAATATGAACACAAAACGCAAGAGGAGCTTCCATTGGATTGGGAAATATATGGAAATCAAAAGAAATGAATTTCAGCTTACAAATAAGAATCTTCAACTCAAAGGTCATGTAAGTCCTATTGTACGGTTCTGAAACATCATCTCATCTCATCTCAACCCGTAACCCGTCATGAGTCGTAGGGGTGCGATGGTGGAAGCATCAGCAGACAGGGTCCTCCACTGCTCTCTATCCTCAGCAATGCGTACAAGTGTGGAAAAACCGTGCCCTGCCCATTCTTTGATGTTATCAGCCCAGGATTTTCTTTGCCTTCCTCTTCTCCGTTTACCTTCGACTGTTCCCTAGAGGATCGTTTTCGAAAGGGAGTCATGACGAGTTACATGCCCAAACCAGGCAAGCTTTCAGATTTCTGAAACATGGAGAACAACAAACCAAAAATATTTTCATGAATGAGTTCTTGCATAGAATAGAAGGATTGAAATGACACGACAAGATCAACCAATGTAGAACTGTTGACAAGACCCAGAGAAGTACCAGTGGAACAAGGGTGGAGAAGAAGACGCTGGCAATAGATAGGACACACATCGAGAAAACATGGAAACCAAGGAAGTCCTTGCTCTAGAAACCCCCAGTGTTGCAGAAGTACAGGCGGACCAAAAACACACGGAGAAGAGAGCTGGAGAAAGAAGCGAAAATGATGAGGAAGACATAGAAATATCTTGAGTTGATGGCACGTGACAGGAGGTTTTGGACAGTTGAAAGGTAATGAATGAACAGGTGCCTCTTGTAGTTCCGGGGGGGGGGGGGGGGTCTCTGAGGAGCAAAAAAGACGAATAGGTCTACTACGTCCTCGGGAGAGCCGTAAGAGGCGGCTAATATGACTTTGAGCATGAGGCTGGCAACCTCATCATGTTAACAAAGTGCAACAGAAACTCCCGCTGCAAGAGTACCTGTATGCTTTGGTGCAGGTTTTCTATGAGAGGGCCAGATGCAGAGGCGGCCCCATGCTTTAAAAGGAGTAAAAAAATAGGAAATGACAATGATCATCAGGTGATTTAGGAATGATGGTATACATATTAATGTGAAAATTGATAGAAGTAACGAATGCTGGTACTAAGTGTCACAGTGACTGTTAATTTACTTTACCATTCCGTTCCATATGTTATTACTTTTTAATGTTCGGGTTTCCTTGACATTTTGTATTTTCTTTTCTACCTTTATGAGCCCCCCTTCGCAGACCCCACCCGCGGTTTTTTTACGTTCTGGCCAGCTGCGGTCAGCTAACGATAACGTTAATGTTTTTTAAACGCACCTGGTGGCTCGTTTGACCAGAGAAACATTTCTGTTACGCTTAAAGCGTTTGAACGAGCGAACGGGTTTCTGTGAAGAAACGGTCTGCTAGCGGGTGGTACCCTTTGAGGCCTGGGTAACCGTTTCATCTTCGAAACAAGGGGGAGATAACAATCGCGGTCAGTCTCTGGGTTTTGCCCCTTAGACGAGTTAGAGCTCTCATAATATTATGCATTTCTCTACCTGAGGGAACTTTCTTGCGGTTGTTGACTTCTGAAGCTAGTCTCTAGAGAAACCTTTGTCTTACTCCTTATTACGCATTACGCCGATATATCTGTAGAATCAGGCTATGCAGGTGTCCCGGGTAGCGTCGTTTGTAAACTATAAATCTTGTTAGAATTTTAATACGTCTAACACACTCGTGAGATTTTCCTGCCCGAGATGGACCCTTATGGAGATAAGGCAAACTTTAACACAGAACTAAATGTTTTTGCCTATTTCTTGGCATTTTCTCGGGGTGAGTAAACAACTCTTATAATATATGATATATTCATGTTAGCTTCTACATATATCTGATAGGAAAGTGACTTGAATTAATTTCTGAGGACTTCTCCTAGTAATTTTATTCAGTGATAAGGTAGTGCCGTCTACCGCCTTAGTTACGTGGTGCTTAAACAGAAGGTTTATAATGGGTTAAATGATAGACTTACAATAACAGACACTCACTAGGCGTAGAATCAGTCCACGGATGCTTACCATGAGTTAAGTGTAGGCTAAATTAACTGTCATTTCTGTAAGATAATGTCAGAGGTGTGGATTATTCACTTAACACTGAATTACGGGAGAAAGTCACTGATTCTTTTTTGATAGATATTTCTAGGGGCAAGGGAGAATCATTATATGCTTACTTGTGTAGCTAGACTCTAGCCATAACTTTCACAGAAAGCAGACACCCGCCATAGATATAATTCTATCTTATGTTCAGTCACAACTGTATTATTATAGCAAGAACATTGCATTTTCTATGTATTCATTCTGTGGAATGTTAATATATTTACCCAAGGGGACATATGATTTATTTGTGTAATGTCACATGCTGTAATCTGTTTATGTAATTCACTTAATGTTGTAAGATGAATAGAATCCATTCAACTGTAACTACAAGGTTAGGTTTCCTGTATGTTTAGTTGGAAGAAGAGGAGTAGTTTTTGCTGTCAGAACATTTACTGACAGGTACCTGGGTGTACAAAATATATTAAGCCTATGCGGGCACATGCTGATAATTGATAGAGTGGAAGGAGCGGAGCATAACTATGTTATATAACATTAGTGTGATTTTGTTGTTGCTTGATGTATAGGGTGTCTCTTTTGGGTCTCAGTTTCAAATCATCGGTTGCAGTAGTAGTCTCCTACTCGCTTATTGAGCGCCAGTCAGAGCATGGCGGCTTCTAGCATATCAATCAGCTCAGGGTCTATAGCAGCATTTCAATCACCAGCCTTTGTGTGCCTAAACGGGGCACCCAGCCAAACCACAGTCAAGCCAGTCCAAACCGGATTTAATGCCTAGTACGCAGATTCTAGCGCCGGATGAGAGCGCATGGGACTTGTTGTCCTCAAGTAACCTCGTTTTGGGGGTATTTTTCTGGATACTTAAAACCTCGCATTTATGAGCGGACAGCCAGATGTAGACAGAGTTCCAGCCCCCCTCACGCAATTAGGGGTCACCAAGGTTAGCGCCTACATTGGATTTACAGGTCAATTCCATCACCCATGGAGTATATATTTACGTAAAGACATTGGAGCTATTTCATTTGGTCTGACACTCAGCATATTCATTTGGTCCGGAGATAAATACGAAAGCAATTAGGGGTCACAGTTAGCGCCTACATTGACAGGTCAATTCCATCATCCATGGAGTATATATTTACGGTAAAGACGGAGATGACACTCAGCCTATTCATTTGGTAAACCGGAGATACAGAGTTCCAGCCCCTCACGCAATTAGGGGTCACCAAAGTTAGCGCCTACATTGGATTTACAGGTCAATTCCATCACCCATGGAGTATATATTTACGTAAAGACATTGGAGCTATTTCATTTGGTCCCACGAAAGCGGACAGACTGACACTCAGCCTATTCATTTGGTAAACCGGAGATAAATACAGAGTTCCAGCCCCCCTCACGCAATTAGGGGTCCCCAAAGTTAGCGCCTTCATTGGATTTACAGGTCAATTCCATCACCCATGGAGTATATATTTACGTAAAGACATTGGAGCTATTACATTTGGTCCCACGAAAGCGGACGGACTGTCCCTCGGTTTATTTATTTCTCCGTGTTCTGCAGGTTTTATGATTGGTTGTGTGTGTGTGTTGTTGGAGTATTTTGCATATTTTTGATTATTGATGTAATTTTATGTTGTTGTGATGACATGCATTATTTTCATGCTTTTCTGCTTTAATAGAGTTTACACATTTCATTAATGCGCTGTTCACGACCCTTCCATCCATAATTAACCTTGTTTTCAAACTCTCTACTATAGTCTCTTTTTATTATCTAGAGAAAAGAGTGAGAGCAGGAGGTGCTTAGACAGTATAAGTGAGCTGAGGGCTTGGAGAGTGATAACTTTAATAAATCTTCTCCAGGTTTGTCTCAAGTCCACCTCCTATTACACTTTATCTATGTGTAATCTATAACTCTGTCAGTCCACTATCCCTTGTCGATTTCACTACTAACTGGCTTCCCAGCTCGGTGGTCCGTGGTTCGATCCCCAGTTGAGGTGGGATTTTTTAGACCGCAAACGGCTCCGGGGTCGACCCAACCTCATGAACTGGGTACCAGAGTAACTCTGGGAAGGTTAAGGTGGCCAGCGTGATGCTGACCACATCACCCCTAGTGTGCCGATGGTCAAGAAAATATGGGCCTAACACCATATTCCCAATATGCCTCAACAGGCATGTAGCGGGATCCTTGCATCAAAGTACATGCTCTTGCCGCAGTGGTTTATATAACAATTTGTTTTACAACATGACATTGACTTAATATTTAGCATTGATGGGCAGGTCGGATTAAGAACTCCAGAGGCCCCTAGACTAATAAAATATTTTGGGGCCCCGCTCTAATCTTCTAAAAGGTAAATCTACTGTAGAAAACAAAAAGCTAATGGATTTCTGATAAACGATTTTTTAAAATTAATATATAATAACATGTTTAAAAGAAAGCGTTCGTTACAACCCCTAGATTTTCTGGCGCCCCTACAAATAAAATATAATTTTAAAAAAGGAAAAAAGCGGGGGTGGATGTAACTAATAAACTAACTGTTGTACAGATACTGTTACTCAGCACGCAAGAGCGGGCTAGTGTACACGTGCCGTTGCTGTAGAGCTATGTGCGTTATGACTCGGTTGCTTTTTTCGCGTGGGCCCCTGTAAGCCTGGGGTCCTAGGCCCGCGTCTAGTGGGCATAATGAATAATCCGGCGCTGGTGATGGGTAATATGTTCCCCAATCGCCACATGTGATGTTTTGGCAACAGAAGTGTGGCGGATTGGATTACTAGCCCTGGCAAGATACTGAGAGACAGCTTCATTAAATCTCGTAGGGTTTCTTCCATATCAACATGGTTCAACAGGCCTAAACATTTTTTACATTCAGCCAGATTTTTGCCAATTTGTTAGACAGAACGATTGCAAGGTTTCTCATTTATGTTTTTTTTTATCACTGTGCTTCCATGATTTTTTTTTTAACTCTCAGCACAAATAATTGTTGAATAAATTCATTTAAAAGAATTGCAGAATTTTCCTCTTTAATCAAAATAGTTAGGAACCTTTGTTTTATATTTTATGTGAATGAATCATAAAATTCGCTACACCTATGGTTTGACTCAAAATCATTTTACCCAATTGGGATATACGCTTTAATTACATTTTAAAGCAAATGTTGTCCATCTAGTTCAATCTCAATTTATACGACCCTATCTTTAAGTTCCACCGTTCAATATACACCACCAGATCATAAAAAGTAACACAGACAAATCCTTCCAGTATAAAAACAATTTCTGTTCCATTTAGCCCAATTAATTCTAGCTGCAATACGTCTGCATATAATGGAGGGCGATATTGATCAGAAATGCACAAAAGCCACTGCGCATTTAATTATGCCTGTAGGCTCAGGAAGTTGATTAAATCACAAACGATGTTGCTGTCAAAAACATAAGTTATCAATACAAGGGCGAGTCTTTCAGTTACTTTTTCCTCCTTGCATGCTCAGCAACGTTTTAGCTAGTCTAATGTATAACTGTCGTGTGGTGAGTCACTGGGGCAACTACGACAGTAGTTTTTGCCAGGAATAGTCTATGAGATATTAGATATAAGGTCTCTAGAAATTGGCTCGTTAAGAAAGAAAAAAAGACCTATTCGAGATAGGGACAAGAAGACAGGAATGCGAATGCTTTCCACTAGACAGTGTTTTCTAATAAATTATGGAAAGAGTTCTGTTTCCCCACGACCTTAGCTTCTGCCCTTAGATCCCGTAAAGAAAAAGCCCCCAACCTCATCTGAGTAGAGAAAGGTTCCTATAGGTGAATATGTAACACCGACAGCACGAGTGATACATTAACAAACTCTTGATAATGATTAACTGATCGTTGGGTTTATTAATGAAATATCCACACATATAGGGTTAGTAATGGTTAGAACGTGATGATGGTGAAAGACGATTCACACAAAACACACAGATGAGATAATAAAATTACAGTTAATTAAGTAATAGTTAATTAAGGATGAACTGGTGTAGAGTGAAATGATGATGTGATATGATACGTGTTACCAAAATGGTGAGTACTCTACACAGTCCATGTGTCTCTAAATGCTTCTCCTAGATATGAGGATTCACATGTATGCATAAAATGTCCCAAGTTGTTGTGGTGAAGTGGGATGTTATAAATATTTATAAGGGACTTAGTGTACTGACTGAGATCAGCTGTGAAGGTATATATATATCTAATAAGAGTAGTATATTATATATATAACCTTACTTGCTACCACATATCTATATATCTCAGTCAGAATTATTCTGGAATAGTGTGATGCTACGTTATGTGTCTAGGGTATGAGTATGGTGAAGTGTAAGTCACAACAACAGACAGATAAACAATTTAATTTAATCCACTACTCTTGACAACACTGTGACACTCACATACATATAACACTCTACAAAGATATCTTAAAAGAGTCACTGATAAACTTTCAAATAACAATATGTATTCATTACTGGCATGAATGAATATGTGTCCTGATTCAACTACAAGGGAACCAGGAATCACAATCAATTTAAATTACAAGTTATGTACAGAATGTATTTAATATGAATATTGTAGTGACATATATTAGTACAAATGTTCTATGTGTGTCAGTTGTGTAGTAGTAAAATGAGGTAATACTGGTTTTGTTTTGTTCAAGCTCTGTTGGTATTGGTCATCATGACTTCAATAGTTTGTCTTTAGGGACTATTATTGGAGATGTTCACAGTTCCTGATTTTAAGACAAGTAAATTCCCCTCTGAATGGTATTTTTATAAAGTTATTTCAAGATGAGGGGACATAATGTTGAGCTCAGCTGGCCAACTCTGCTTATCTTGAGTGATGGCGGCAGGAAAGGACTCCTCTGCTCGAATTCTCCTCTGGGCTCAGGAGACACCTCACTGATAGCTAAAAAGACCAAGGAGTATGCTGTCCGACTCTGGATTCAGCAAATCTCTGACCAGATGCTGCTCAGTACCATCAAGACCACTGTCCCTGAAATCAAGAAGGATGTACCTTCTACTTCATAACTAATTTATATTTTCTTTTTACACTGATCACAATACATCACAAACATTGCGTTCAGAGCGTTAGGCCAACAGTCAGCTTCATCTGAAATACTTTATTCCAGTATTACCCTTCTTAATGGTTACTACGCCTCTGCACTTCCAGCATTATTTCTTTCTAGTCAATCATCCAGGTGTCAGTGTACTGTTTGGCCATTCCATGCCGTTTTACTTCTCTCCGACACCCTCCGTTCAGGCTGGAGCATTTTAGGCTTTACCTCACGTTTGCCACTGAACTACACATATATATACAGGCATAAATCAACAATTCACATTCAATTTTCATTAAAAGATATTAAATGGTTCAAGCTTACCACAATTCATACGAATAACACAGATACGTTGATTAGCAATGAATTCTGGCACAAACTGGCACAAATTCCTATCTGCTTATGTTCCAGGCTTTTATTTTACACAAATATGAGCTGGCTTCAACGCACTGATGCTTTATCAAGCTTCTTTAAACAAGTGGTCTCGAACTAACGCTCCCAAGTGTGTATATCAGCGAGACTGGCCAATGAGCCACGTTTCGACAAGTGTTTGAAAAAATGTTATCTTTTCCCGTCTCCCCTAACAACCAAGATAGTATTTATAGCCCGACCAATCGTGGTTAGGCTTTCATTTGTTGCGCTCCAATCAATTTGGAGTTTACATGGTAGGCTATTTCTGTAACGTAAATTTTT
Source organism: Oreohelix idahoensis (assembly GCA_024509875.1). Lineage (NCBI taxonomy): Eukaryota > Metazoa > Mollusca > Gastropoda > Stylommatophora > Oreohelicidae > Oreohelix > Oreohelix idahoensis. Next base: position 486,629 of record JAMPIV010002227.1, on the reverse strand, counting down.
TTCAAACACGTTAAAAAAAAATCTTATGAGCAGAAATGATTTTATGCTGTCAGGCACCCCCAATATTTTATTTTGGGTATAATTTATTAATTCCTGGACTATTTGCGTAACGTTTTACATATTATTTGTCAGCAAGCCCTAAGGAACCCAAAAATACTAATTTAAAGGAGCTACGTGGTTGCGTTCAAAATATGCAATTTCTTCTACCTCCTGTTTCGAAGATGTGCTGTCTGGGTACTGTTATGTGTTCAAACGTAAACCCATCTATTGTTATCTTTTCTAATAAGAGTCTGTTATGATTTATAAACCTAACTCTGGGAAAGGGTAGTGTATTTTATCACTGTCCGTCTGAAAAAAAGTTAGTGCTTGTAGACTTACACGCGTGATGCCAGCATTTGTATATCGCGCGTCGCGTGTTGCATGCGTTCCTGATTTTCAGCCCTCCCCTCTCGCTCCTTTTGTCCATCTGTTCGTTCGTTTTGGTAACGTAATATAATTAATGTTAGGATTAATTTAGGTCATTACGCAGGGCCTCTCAATGTTTTTTCCAAGAAATACAGCACACGTTTCATTGAAGAAGGCGGGTAATAATACAGTAAGCTTTACTATCAACGTGAAAGCGTTACAATTTGTAGACGAAGCAGAAAACAAGGGGGATTTCGAGTACATTCTTTGTGACAGCACTGTTATTTTACCATTGCTCTTCTCTTTATTAATTTTATTTGTTAGGCTTCATATTTACCTAATAATTTATATATGTGGATTAGAATATTTCATGACAGTTGTTATACGTTATGTCGAATGGGGTATCTCTAAGTCGAGGACGTTCTGATGAATACTGTTGTCGTACGGAGAACGCTGACGAGATATTTATGTATATTCCTTCACTGTTTGAGTATATCTCTGTAGTGTGGATCAACAGTTAATAGTTGTCATATGAACAAAAGGTCTGTGGTCTAATCTCCCGACGGTACTGGTCAGACTGGATATCTTCACGAAATGTTAGTGATATGTAGACTCATAATCTTGCGTATGTAGTCGTGATTCATATACTTTCGAGTCTGCTTCATAAAATGCGCTTAAGAGTGTGTTGCACGTGGTATAAATATGCGATTCCTCTTTTGAGCTCTTTTGCTTGACTTCAGATAATAATGATCTTTCGAGTGATTAGAGTTTATGATGACTCTGTATTGAACTTGTGATAACGATGTATTGAACTTGTGATAACTCTGTATTGAACTTGTGAGCAAGCAGTATATGGTGACGAAAAATGCTGCGTCCACCTTATGACTTGTGGGTGAGACAATATTCCTTTTAAATTGAGGAATGAAAGATGTCCTATGGCGAATTCTGCTAGCCAAATGTCCGTTTTTGATAACTTATTTCTGGTTAGACGTCAGACACGTTGCGTGTAGACTCAGACTTGTGATGAACTGAAGACACACAAAAGTCTTCGTAAGTTTTTCACATTTAACATCACTGGTTGACTTTCATTTAAACTACTGCTCATTATTCATCTCCCTCTCTCTGAGTTCCATTCTAATGATGTTAAATATCTTGTGCATGAGAGTGTGTGCATATGGGAGACTGTGATGATGATAAAGGTGAAATATGAACTATTAATTACCTTCTATCATCCTATCATCTTCTATGAAAATCTTCTGATTTTATTAATCAGTTATGCCAAGAATTATTTGAAACTTTATCTTCCGCACATTTTAGCTGTGAGGTTAAAATAAACAAAATTAAGAAAATGTATTAATAAGTATAAGATCTACTAACCTTCTTTTCCCTTCGCAAAATCCTTTAAGAACACAATTAATCACGGAACTGAATTATCATCCACTCTGAATAAACACGTGTATTAGGCTATGCGTTTTTGGGTTTGATCTCTTCCTCACAAGGTAAAAACCTGGACTGCCTCACTCTAGTAGATTATGCGGTATTATATATTTCTGGAAGTCACCCTGCCCAAGCTGGGCGTCCAATGTGGTCAACCCACGCTTGTCTGAACCGCGGCCACGTTTTCCCCTGGCCAATCTGGGCGTCCAATGTGGTGTCACAGAAATTACAGTTTGATTAGGATGACCATATGTGTTTTTACCAGATTTATCACGATACAATGTGGGCTTCAAATGATAATGTCAGGCATGTGGACTCAATCAAAGGACTTTATTTCCCCGATGAAAGAACAAATGTGGTTCTCTAGATACCGGTCGCGAGTAATCACAACAATGAAATAGCAAATGTGGATCGCAAATATGAGATGAGAGAGCAAATGTCGGAGAAAATACAGTATGAAGAATGTAGGAAAAGATGGAGCAATAAGGCCTTTGCGCTCGTTTATCACAATAGCCCCCTCCTCAAGTGTGATGTCAATCGTACTCAGGAGAGCTTAGACTTCTTGCTCGGGATTCTTTAATCCTTTTCCTCATCTTCGTTTTTCTCTCCGGTTTCCACCCTTTCCTCTACTTGTCCGTGCTCTTCGTCCTGCCTCATAGGATGACGGCTTAAAAAATCCGCTCCTACGTTATGTTTTCCTTGGATATAGTCCACTTGGAACGTGTATGGTTGTAGAACAAGCGACCACCTCATCAGTCTAGCATTCAAATTCTTTGAATTGGCGAGGAAGGTCAGAGGTTGGTGATCACTCTGGATTGTAAATTTCCTTCCGTACAGGTATGCTTGAAATTTTTGTATTCCCCAGACGAGGGACAAACATTCCTTTTCGATTGTGGAATAGTTTTGTTCTGCTCGGTTTAACTTCCGACTCGCATATGCGACCGGAAATAGATTTGGGGGGCTTCTGTCATCTGGCTGTAGTAATGTAGCCCCGATTCCAATGTTACTGGCATCTGTGCGCAAGATGAATTTTCTAGTTAAATCCGGAAGCCGTAAAATAGGTTTTGTGGTGAGTTTCTCTTTTAAGAGTGCATATGCATGTTCACATTCTGCTGACCATGTCACTTTATCTGGGTTTCCTTTCTTGGTTAGCGACGTAAGCGGCGCACAGAGGCTATTAAAATCCTTTATATATCTCTGGTAGAATCCACAGAGAGATACAAATGACCGGACATCCCTTTTAGTGGACGGTCTCGGTGCATTTCTCAGCTTCTCAACGTTTCGAGTCTCGGGAAACATGGTCCCATGGGATATAGTATGTCCTAGGAATTCTAGCTGTTCACACCCAATTTGACATTTGGTTGGGCGGGCGGTTAGTCCCGCTTCTCTGAGTCTGTTAAACAGCAAGGATAGCGCTGATATATGTTCTTCAAACGATTCAGTAGCTACTAGGATATCATCCATAAAATTGCTGATGGCGGGATGATTCAAAGGATCCAATAACTTTCGCATCATCCTTGTGAAGACACTAGGAGCATTGTTCAGTCCAAATGGCATCACATTAAATTCGAAGTGTCCATCTGGAGTACTGAAGGCTAACAGATTCCTCACCTCAGCTTTTACCGGTATTTGATAGTACCCTTTACTGAGGTCGATCTTTGAAAAATAGCGAGCCCTGCTCAGCTTAGTAAATAGTTGGTTCTGGTCCGGTAACGGTTCTGGCTGGAACTGTGTTAACGCATTCAGCTGTCGGTAGTCGATGCACAGGCGGTGTTCTCCACTGGGTTTGCGTAACAGCACCACTCCCGCACTGTAAGGGGACTCCGACTTCGAAATTATGCCTTCCTTAAGTAAGTAATCAATTTCTTGCTTTAATGCCGTCGCCTTGGCATACGGAATCGGATAGGTTCTCATTCGGACGGGCGTAGGATCCGTGACTTCCATGTCAAACTCCATCAGGTTTGTCCGGCCCGGTTTGTCTGTCAGAGAGTCGGCGTGGTTTTCCATCAATCTCCTCACACTTTCTTGCTGGGCTTCCGTTAGGGTGGAGCTTATTTTCACATCTAAATGTGATTCCTCCTGTTTCACCGGGTACTCTACGGATGATAATGGCTCTTCTTCCATTTGCATAGCAATGGCCATAGTCATGAGGTGCGCTGGTTCGGCAGGGGCTCGCTCGTAAAACTTCTTAAGCAGATTTAAGTGATAAATTTTCTGCTTTCCGTTCACGGCGATTTTATAGTTGGTGCGAGAAATCTTTTCCGCCACTTTGTAGGGTCCCCTCCAGCAAATCTGCAATTTATTACTGCTACTTGGCAGAAGAAGTAGCACCTTCTCTCCTACTGCTAGTTCTCGGTCCTTCGCATTGCGATTGTAATATTTGGCATGTTTCCGCCTAGCCTCCCGTACTTTCGCTGTGGCTAATTCCCAGCCAGTCTTCAGGCGTTGTTTCAAGTCTGTGACGTACTGGAAGGCTGATGTGACAGTGTCGTCTGCCTTGGCATCTGTCCATGTTCTTAGTAATGCTTCTAATGGACCTTTAATAGGTCTTCCGAAGAGTAATGTGGCCGGAACTCCAGTTGACGCATGCGGTACTTCCCTATAAGCAAATAATGCGGCAGGAAGATACTGATCCCAAGTTTCTGGCTTCTCCTGTGCCAACTTCCGAAGAATAGAGGTGAGCGTCCCGTTAAACCGCTCTATTTGCCCGTTACTTTGGGGGTGATAGGGCGAAGTATGGATATGCCTAGTCTTGAATATTCTAAGCACCTCCTCTGTCAACTTGCCTCTAAATTGTGACCCGTTGTCTGTGAGAATTTCATGCGGGAAGCCCAATCTAGTAAAGATATTCAGTAAAGCGTCAGCTACATGCACTGAGTCGCATGCTGGCATGGCTATGGCTTCGCCCCACATGGAACAGGTGTCCACTAAGGTAAGGATATGGGAGTTCCTCTTCTTAGTTCTCAGCAGAGGTCCAATTATATCCACGGCCACTCTTTCAAATGGGGTGCCCAAGATTGGCATCTCCCCAAGGGTCGCGGGTGCCGTCCAGTGTTTTGGTGCAACTTTCTGGCACTGAGGACAAGACTTGACGAAACGTTCAATGTCGCCGGTGATCCCTGGCCAATAATAGTGGCAGGCAATCCTTTGAGTCGTGGCGCTCATTCCCATGTGTCCACTAAATGGGATAGAGTGGCCCATCTCAAGCACCTGGTTCCTATAGGTTGCAGGAACTACTAATTGGTTGTGTTCCTGTCCTTCATTTCCAGCTCGGCGATACATCAATCCATTTTTCATAAAGAAGTCTCCCTTGGTAGGTGGGTTGTGTGTTCTAGGTAATTTTTTAAAACAGGGCGCCAGTGTGGAATCTTCCATTTGGGCCCTCTTCAATTCCTCGGGGAGGATATTGGTAGGAGGTTCCTGCTCTGCGTCTTTTCTTGACTGTCCTCTAGTCTGTACGGCCGCCATGACTAGTGGTTGAGTAGGTTCTCCAAGGAACACATATCTACATCCCAAGATTAAAGAGTAGATTGGTTCTTCCATGATAGCTGCACGAATCTCTCCTGTCACATAACGAGATTCCACTCTGATAAGTGCAATTGGCAGTGTCATGGGTGCAACATCCTTCGTCGGACCTTGGATGTCGACACTCTCTTCTGTTATCTGGTCAGGGGTGACAAGAGATGCCCTGACCACCGCATCAAAAGCAAGTCCTGTGTCATAAAGGCACTCCACAGATTGTCCGTTTACGAGGACTGATTCGATGACAGGAGGATGAGAAACGTTTCCGGTTCTCTGCTCCTTCCGGGGTGACGATTTTGTCTGCAGACAGGCAGCATGTTGGGGAGGAGGTCTGCGCTTGCACTCATTAGTGTTGTGATTGTTCAAGCGACAGTACTTGCACCATTTATCTCCCTGTCTCTGGTGTGGCGCAGCATTTTTCTTGTTTTGCTCTTTGTAGTTATCTTGTTTTGCGTGCTGTTTATGCGAGATGTGTGGTCCTTTGCTTTGTTGGTCTGGTTGGGAGCGAGCAGGTTGCTTTGGCGCCTGATCCGAAAACTTCTTTCTGGCTCCTTGAGACTCCATGAGAGCATTTTGGAATCGCTCTGCCAGTGTAAGAATATTTTCTAACCGGTCAGCGCCGTTTTCAGTGAGAAATCTACGCATTTCCACCGACATAGATTCTTTCAGTTGCTCTATCACAATCAGCTCTTTCAACCCGTCATAGTTCTCGGCAAAGTTTCCCAGTGTACACCACTTCACTAGGTAGTCTTCAATACGGGCTGCGAACTGTGAGAAAGTCTCTCCTGCATCCTTCCTAGAACCTCGAAATTTTTTCCGGTAAGCCTCTGAATGAAGCTCGTACCTCACCAAGAGAGCTTTTTTCAATGCCTGGTAGTCATCTTGCTCTCCGGCCGGAAGTTTATTAAAAACTTCGTAGGCGGCTCCTCTTAGGCCCTGGGAAAGTTTCAAGTTCCACTTCCGTTCTTCAAGTCCAAACCCTGTTGCAAAGCGTTCAAAGCGGTCTAAAAAGGCGTCCATGGTATCATTCCTTTCTGAAAAAGGTTCCAGCGGAAAGTTCATGGCATTGGGTGGCGCAGGTTGCGAAGTAGGCACACCATCTGAGCGGGGTGAGTACCCTCCATCACAGTTGGAAGCCGCTGCACTTTTTGCCAGCTCTATTTGATTGGTCTGTCCCTGGATTTCCAGTTGCTTCATCATAAGTGCATGCTCTGCTGCGGCTTTCTCTTTTCGCTCCGCTGCTTCTGCTGCTTCTTTCCGCTCCGCTGCTTCTGCTGCGGCTTTCTCTTTCCGCTCCGCTGCTTCTGCTGCGGCCTTCTCCATTGTAAGTTTCTGCATTTCCATCTCTCTTTCATGGAGTTTATCAGTTTCCTCGCTTACATATTTCATCAGGTCTTTTCCACTTAACCCGAATTCACGCCCTGCCTCCATCAAACTATTTCTAATTTTCGCAGCATCTGCCATGATATGCAGTACGGGTTTGCGAAGGGAAAAATTGGCAGTGACCTCCAAACAAATTTAATAGACTCGCACAAGTAATTATCTCTTTAAAACCAGCTAGGTTTAAATTAGTAATCAAGTTCAAATAGTTCTTAAAAATCACTCACTCAGCGTATTCTGAAAAATTAATTAACAGATTATCTCGAAGTTTCTATGAAAAATTTACTAAATATTTATGATAACAGTTTCTCCAGCAGTTACTGAAAAAAAAAAATTTTCAATTCCCTACAGTATCCTCTGTTCTCAAAAAGTGTTTACTCTGTCCGTTTGATACTCAATTTAAAAAGTATCACTCGTGCTTTAGAGATATAAATTATCCCCCCTATGAAATAGACAAATTATAGTAAGTGTCAGTCTAGGAGATAATCCCTCGAAATGCCAACAAATTTTGCAATTATCGCAATTGTAAAGCAGGGATGAAAATGTGATTTATCACACTTCTAAGTCCGGGTTCACTAATCCCGGACGAGCCCCCAATTGTCGTGTGGTGAGTCACTGGGGCAACTACGACAGTAGTTTTTGCCAGGAATAGTCTATGAGATATTAGATATAAGGTCTCTAGAAATTGGCTCGTTAAGAAAGAAAAAAAGACCTATTCGAGATAGGGACAAGAAGACAGGAATGCGAATGCTTTCCACTAGACAGTGTTTTCTAATAAATTATGGAAAGAGTTCTGTTTCCCCACGACCTTAGCTTCTGCCCTTAGATCCCGTAAAGAAAAAGCCCCCAACCTCATCTGAGTAGAGAAAGGTTCCTATAGGTGAATATGTAACACCGACAGCACGAGTGATACATTAACAAACTCTTGATAATGATTAACTGATCGTTGGGTTTATTAATGAAATATCCACACATATAGGGTTAGTAATGGTTAGAACGTGATGATGGTGAAAGACGATTCACACAAAACACACAGATGAGATAATAAAATTACAGTTAATTAAGTAATAGTTAATTAAGGATGAACTGGTGTAGAGTGAAATGATGATGTGATATGATACGTGTTACCAAAATGGTGAGTACTCTACACAGTCCATGTGTCTCTAAATGCTTCTCCTAGATATGAGGATTCACATGTATGCATAAAATGTCCCAAGTTGTTATACGTTATGTCGAATGGGGTATCTCTAAGTCGAGGACGTTCTGATGAATACTGTTGTCGTACGGAGAACGCTGACGAGATATTTATGTATATTCCTTCACTGTTTGAGTATATCTCTGTAGTGTGGATCAACAGTTAATAGTTGTCATATGAACAAAAGGTCTGTGGTCTAATCTCCCGACGGTACTGGTCAGACTGGATATCTTCACGAAATGTTAGTGATATGTAGACTCATAATCTTGCGTATGTAGTCGTGATTCATATACTTTCGAGTCTGCTTCATAAAATGCGCTTAAGAGTGTGTTGCACGTGGTATAAATATGCGATTCCTCTTTTGAGCTCTTTTGCTTGACTTCAGATAATAATGATCTTTCGAGTGATTAGAGTTTATGATGACTCTGTATTGAACTTGTGATAACGATGTATTGAACTTGTGATAACTCTGTATTGAACTTGTGAGCAAGCAGTATATGGTGACGAAAAATGCTGCGTCCACCTTATGACTTGTGGGTGAGACAATATTCCTTTTAAATTGAGGAATGAAAGATGTCCTATGGCGAATTCTGCTAGCCAAATGTCCGTTTTTGATAACTTATTTCTGGTTAGACGTCAGACACGTTGCGTGTAGACTCAGACTTCTGATGAACTGAAGACACACAAAAGTCTTCGTAAGTTTTTCACATTTAACATCACTGGTTGACTTTCATTTAAACTACTGCTCATTATTCATCTCCCTCTCTCTGAGTTCCATTCTAATGATGTTAAATATCTTGTGCATGAGAGTGTGTGCATATGGGAGACTGTGATGATGATAAAGGTGAAATATGAACTATTAATTACCTTCTATCATCCTATCATCTTCTATGAAAATCTTCTGATTTTATTAATCAGTTATGCCAAGAATTATTTGAAACTTTATCTTCCGCACATTTTAGCTGTGAGGTTAAAATAAACAAAATTAAGAAAATGTATTAATAAGTATAAGATCTACTAACCTTCTTTTCCCTTCGCAAAATCCTTTAAGAACACAATTAATCACGGAACTGAATTATCATCCACTCTGAATAAACACGTGTATTAGGCTATGCGTTTTTGGGTTTGATCTCTTCCTCACAAGGTAAAAACCTGGACTGCCTCACTCTAGTAGATTATGCGGTATTATATATATTTCTGGAAGTCACCCTGCCCAAGCTGGGCGTCCAATGTGGTCAACCCACGCTTGTCTGAACCGCGGCCACGTTTTCCCCTGGCCAATCTGGGCGTCCAATGTGGTGTCACAGAAATTACAGTTTGATTAGGATGACCATATGTGTTTTTACCAGATTTATCACGATACAATGTGGGCTTCAAATGATAATGTCAGGCATGTGGACTCAATCAAAGGACTTTATTTCCCCCGATGAAAGAACAAATGTGGTTCTCTAGATACCGGTCGCGAGTAATCACAACAATGAAATAGCAAATGTGGATCGCAAATATGAGATGAGAGAGCAAATGTCGGAGAAAATACAGTATGAAGAATGTAGGAAAAGATGGAGCAATAAGGCCTTTGCGCTCGTTTATCACAATAACGTAGAAACAAGAGAAGTATAGGACAACCATGTTGAAAGGAATGACAGAAATTGCGAAATATATTATTTATATTTTAGGTCGCGTCGCAGAAAATCGCATTATATCGCACTTTATACGTTTGACCAGGACAGTGCAAACACATTTGTCGGATGATAGAGAGTTTAGAGGCTTAGTTCTCAATCCAGAGTTCTACTTCAAGTACCATGACTGGTGGCGTGGGCGATAATGTCTTACCACAACGCTCTGTCTACAACGCTGTTTAATCAGTACTGTTTGTTGATTTTTGTCCATTCCAAGATTTCAGATTTTACAGTAACTTCTCTCGTTGTCACCCTCCATCTATTTTGTTTTTTTTCAGTCAATCTTTATTACTGTCACATTACATTCTAGCATTCCTCTTCTCATAACATGTCCAATTAAAATGGAGTGCATCCTGGTAAAGTGGGTGATAAGCTTTCCTTTCCGCATTTGCTTCTATCAGGACATCATCATTACTATTGTTTGCTGTCCTTGGCATTTTAAAAATTGTTCTATACACTATAATATGTGCAGAAATGATCTTCTTTAATTAATTCATTCTTTAATAGGTAAAAAAGGTAAAGGATCCCGTTACACGCCCATTGAGGCATATTGGGAATATGGTGTTAGGCCCATATTTTCTTGACCGTCGGCACACTAAGGGTGATGTGGTCAGCATCACGCCGACCGCCTTAACCTTCCCAGAGTTGCTGTTTAGCTCCCCAGGGAGATTAGGTCAACATCCAACGTATGCCAAGTCTTCCAGTCCCGGGACATCAGCTCAAGGTCTTCCCATATACTCCTCATCCCCTTGATGCCTGTCACCATTTCTCTTCTCCGCGTGTTCATTAGCCTTGTTCTACCTCTCCTACCCTGGGGATTCCAGAACACAGACTGCATGGTAATGCTATCAACAGGTTTCCTCAGTGTGTTTTCTATCCATCACCATTCTTCTTCCCATCTCTTGTTCTACTTGCACGTGTCTGTTCTTGTCATCAGTTCCATATTAGTGGGCGTGTCATACCACTTTCATCCTTCTGTTCTATGCAAGCACCCATTTATGAATTTCTATAGCCTTTACGTAGGTTTTTTTTTTTTTGTTCTTTAATAAAAATTTCTACAAAAAGTTGCAATTATGCATCTTGAGCCAAACCGCAAACCTTTATGAGTCACGTATATAATAGACTCTCACAAAGAGAACTTCCGACCAATGTACCTATTTTTTTGTCGTTCATTATAATCAAACTAGCGTAAAAGCCCGTCATAAGACGGGAATTAAATACAAAAGCACCAATACCTAACGGCAATTTTACTTATTCAAAAGTATTTTAAAAAACCCACTGTGCATCACCACAGTTCTATATATATTTTTGTGCACACCGTCATTTGCGCACTTTTCTTTGTCGAGTGTTACTATTTTCGGAAGAGTACAGATAAGGGAAACAATACAATTAGTGTCTAACTTTCAACCAAAGTTGCACCCCTTAGCGTTACGCACTGACAGAAAAAGCTGGGATTTTATATATATTGATATGCATCCCGTTTAGTTCCCGGAAACAAAGAAAACTTTGAGGAAACAAAGAAATAACAGGACTACCGATCTTTCAGTAGAACTTTAGAGGTAACCAACATAAAGTTGTGAATGGGGCTGGTAACATCCTCATATAAAACACATTGCTACGAAAACACCACTGCAAGAGAACATGAAAGCGCAAGCTTCCTGCAAGGTGATACAAAGCAGTGGTGGCCCCACACTGCACGAGGAGCGAACACGGAAATGATAGATGAATAATTACGTATTATGAAAAATTGACATTAGTTGCAGGCCACCAAGAACCATTTTTGTCAGTAGTGAAACGTCCAAAGCTTGCCTGGTTTGGGCATGTAACTCGTCATGACTCCCTTTCGAAAACGATCGACCAGGGAACAGTCGAAGGTAAACGGAGAAGAGGAAGGCAAAGAAAATCCTGGGCTGATAACATCAAAGAATGGGCAGGGCACGGTTTTTCCACACTTGCTCCATTGCTGAGGATAGAGAGCAGTGGAGGACCCTGTCTGCTGATGCTTCTACCATGGTACCCCTACGACCGATGACGGGTTACGGGTTGAGATGATGAGGATGATGACATTAGTTGAAACCGTCACCATCATTTCCCTTTATGTTCCTTTCGCAATATGGGGTCACCTCTGCAGCTGATCTCTTTGTAGGAAACCTGCACCATGCTGCTATACGCTCCTGAAGTGATATTTTCTGAGACAATTTGTTTTACATGATGAGGTTGCCAACCTCATGCACAATCTCATATAAGTCTCCAGTAGTCATATTCTGTCTCTGTCTCTTCAGGGGCCCCCGGGATCTACACAATTCAAACTGGGGCAATACCTAGGGGCAATCATAAATGATGAAGACTCCAGAACAGACGTACCAACAAGAACAGTTCAAAACATGGGCAGCTCTAGTTAAACGTTAATCAATATGGAAAAAGAAAATGATCTTCTTCCGAGTCGAAAAGTTGACTTCTGCGCCGTCTTGTAATTTCCACGTTCGCCTGTTTGTTGGGAGCTGCTAGGGCACATAAATTCCAATTAATATTTTTTTTTTGGGTGGTGTTTGTGTACCACAGAACGTTCTTGGTGAGCGAATGTTGTTGCGTGACGTCAGCGAGTGGAAGGATGACGCATGCTTGGTTACGGGGTCTTTTGGTGGAAGAATCTCGCAGTGGTCAGATGTGCCCAGAAAAGGAGTAATTTTTTAAAAGGATGAGCGTATTCCCCAGATAAATAAATATTCTTGTGTCCAGCAGTAAAAGTAGACATGAGGATGAATGGGTTATGTATCAGCAAGGATTCAGGAATCTATCATATATTCAAATACTTGTGTGATACTCGTCAATATGCAAAAGTGAGCCAATATATTTTTAGACCATCTGGACAGTCTTCAAACTCTGATTATTAATGTTTTCTTGTGTTGCGAGTAAGGTTTCCTCTTGCGAGCGAAGTATACTCATTCAAATTCACAACCACCAACAATCAAATCAACAACCTGACCCTCAACATCACACAAGCGAAACGTTTGACAGGCGATTTGCGATTTAGAGAGTAGAATACAGGCATTAGAAATTACTTGTTATATAAGGATTCTAGGAATATCATTCATGTAGCATACAACAAATTAAAGAGATAAGACACACATTTCGAAGTGATATAGGACCAACTGTAGTAGTGACTCCATACTCAGCAAGGAGCACAAAGGAAAAATTATGATTATGGTACTGTAGATCCCGATCTACCAGTAGATCGAAGCGGATGATTTGATAAATCTCTAGGGTATGGCAGCAGGAAAAGAGATAAAATACTAAAGCTAGAGAAATTTCGAATTAGTCCTCTCCCACCGACATTTGAATGTGCTGTATCACCACAATAAATGGTACTTTTTCCGTATTCTCAGTGAGCTACCTTAAATCGTGACCTGCATAAGGGAGGTACACGATCGTTACTATGAAGTGAAGTTAGCATTCAGTAAAGTATTTCATTTGCATTTTCCACCGATTAAAATTAATAAATACGCTGCGCTTATTGAAACTTGTAAAATGACCTTATTTGATCACGGTAGATCGTTAGTAACTGGGTACCTGACTTTGAGTTAGGGAAGGAAAAGGCAGCGTGGAAGGGAAATGGTCATCCCTCCTTTCGATGCTGGACCTTGTGTGGTGAATAACATTTCACTCTCCTACGGCAGTATCTGCTATGGGACTGCCTTTACCTAGATCTTTAGAGACAACTGGCAGATGGGAAAAGAACAGTTGGGGTACTGCAGCTGAGGGTTAAAGGTATGTGCAAGAGAGAGATGAAGGCACTGGACATAAATCCAGCAACCTGGGAGTATGTAGCTGCCGATCGCACCAAGTAGCGCTGATACCTACGGCGCCACCTCAGATTGGGCGTAAAGAAGCTCTCACAATAAGCAGAAGAGAAACAAACGCGCTGAAAAGATCACCAGGACAAAAAAAAAGCAGCTGAGGGCTATCACTTCAGCGGCGAATTCCCATAGTCAGTCATTGCTAATGGGGCTACTAGATCTTTAGAGAGCTCAGCGCTTCTAAAGTAGATGCCTTCGACTTCTGGGTTGCCTGCCGCTGATATAGCGCACCAACACATGAAATTATCTAGACGTCTGGTCATAATGAATGAGGGCTAACGAACTACCATTACGCATCCTCGATATTAGAAATTTGATGAGGACTGAAATAACTATGAGTGACTGAGGCTTTCGGATATAGAGAATTGTAAAAAGTCTTATATCAGTGGCTAAATTTTTCTGTGGCTGTCTTGCCCCTAGCCTGTGCTATTCTTTCTTTTTGTTTCATCTTCTCATTGTCTTATTTGCGCCTTTATCTTTCAATGTTATTTTCTCCTCGGGTTATCTTAACTTCGTCACTCACAACCCGGGTTTCCTGACTGCTTGAATTGTTTTGTAGACGAACTTAAAACACTAGACGGATTAAATGTCTACCTATAACCCATTCTTATTGTTAAGCCAGATGCATGTTTGAGAGATAACCGTGTAATATTTTGTACACCTTATGGCATCCGCCGAAAATCCAGACTTGTGTCGGGGAATGTAGATAATGCACGTTTGATACGGGGACAAGACTCGCAGAAACTGTCACAAAACCAAGTTGCCTTGGGTTTTCCAAACTGAGCAATAGATAGTATGTGAAAATAATGTGTCAATTTTGGAGACATAACCAGATGGAAAAGATTGAAATACGTGAAATGATATAACACTTCCGGCAGATGATATGGTTGTGGTAAAAAGCTACGAGAAAATAACATGTAAGGGGAATGTAGTAATGTTCAGCATGACGATGGGGAAACCACTACCAAAATAAGACCCTTAATTATGGTTGGTTTGGATTGGAATGCTGGACTAAACTGTTTCTGATTGGATCTTTCCCCAACGGAAAAACATGTGCGTGTGAGCGAAAAGTTTGCTTATAACCTACAGCATTTTAAGAATGAGGCACTGCGTTTCCATCTCGTCGAGGAGAAATCTCTTGCATTTTGACATGTATAAATTGCTTGTGAACATTCAGTTGCACATGAAGCTGGTAACCTCACCACTTAAAATGCCTTGTCTCATGAACTGCAAGAACTGTTGACTGCTTCGGGCGGGTTTCCTCACAAGGAACCAATAGCAAAGGTGGCCTCAGTTTCAATCTGGAGCAGGGAGTGAATAATGATATCACGGTGTATATATTCATTTTACATTTTAGTAAGTTTTATATGTGTAAATGTGTACGCATAGAATGTTGCAAAAGTCGTCTTTCGCTGTCTAAAAGCACTTTCATTCAACTCAATGGGTCCAAATTTTATGCCCAGGGGTAGGGCAAAAATTCTGAGAATGATGAAAGGGCGGATGGAAGCGGAGGTAGCCAGATGATTATATCAGGAGACATGATACGACATTTGTCTCCTTTCAGTTTTTGGTCAACGTTCCCAAAAGTCAATGCTAAAGACACCGACATCAGACGGGTCTTGAGTAAACGTGACGAAGCAACCTAAGTAGTAACCCTGGCTGTGTTGCAAGGGACGTGCTACTGCCAAAAACCTCAACTCCTGAAGAGACAAAACAGTCCAACAACCTGTGGGAACCAACAGTAACTGAAGCAGATGCCAACTGATCCCACTGTCAGTTAAGTTACATACCTACAGCCAATGGACATTTCCAGTTTTGTTCCCGTATCCACCAGAATTTAATATCATCCGATATGACTAATATCATCGCTTCATTTTTATAAACAACTTTATTTATTTTACCTTGCTAACCAGCAAGTGATTATTAAACCTGTTTATCTGTAAATATAATTCTATAGTTGGATTAATCAATAATGAGTGAATAGTGTGTCCCGTATGAATCATATTGTTTTAAATACTGTCGTAAGTTGACCTTGGTGTAGCTACAACAGTAGATATAGCTAGGGATGGCCTATGAAATATTTTGAAGAAGGTCTCCAGAAATTGGCTCGTTAAGAAAGAAAGAGACAGATTCGAGATAAGTACAACAAGAAGAGAATGCGAATGCTTTCCACTGGATAGAGTTTTCTAGTAAATTATGGAAAGTGTTCTATTTCCCCACGACCTTAGCTTCTGTCCTCAGATCACGTAAAAGAAAGAGCCCCCAATCTCATCTAAATGTAGAATTTTACATATAAGTAAATATTTAACACCGACAGCACGAGCGATACATTAACGAACTAGATAATGATCAAACGGTTATTGGGTTTATTAATTAAATATCTACACAAATAGGGTTTACAATGATAATGACAATGATATCAAAATAAGAATACAAAAAGCAAGAGGAGCTTTCATTGCATTGGAAAACATATGGAGGTCAAGAGAAATCAAGTCCAACACGAAAATAAGAATCTTCAACTCAAATGTCAAGTCAGTCCTATTGAATGGCTATTAAACCTTGAGAACAACAAAAACAAAAACCAAAAATCTACAGACTTGTATAAACGGGTGCTTGCGTAGAATAGAAGGTCTGAAATGGTATGACAACGTCACAAATGTGGAATTGATGACAAGAACCAGAAAAGTGTCAGTGGAAAAAGAGTTCAGAGGAAGGCGCTGACGATGGATAGAACACACATTGAGGAAACATGTTGATAGCATTACAAGGCAGTCCTTGTTCTGGAATCCACAGGGAAAGAGAGGCAGAGGTAGACCAAAAAAAAAACACATGAACAAGAGAACTGGATACAGAGGTGAAAATGATGAGGAAAACATGGAAAGAACTTGAGCGGATGACACAGGACAGGAAGACTTGGCATGTGTTTGTTGAAGGCGGATGCTCCTTGGGGAGCTAAAGGGTATTGACATATAGGGTTAGTAATAATTACAACGTGATGATGGTGAAGACAATTCACACAAAACACACAGATGAGATATAAATATCGCAGTTAGTTAAATAGGAGAATGAACCTATGTAAATCTACACTGTCCAAATGCTTTTCCCGTGTATGATGATACACATATATGCGTAGACTGTCCCAGGTAAGCGAATGGTTTGTTGTGTGGATTATCTCCAAGACGATGACGTACTTTTCCCGTTGTATGATGATTAATTTTGTGATATGATACTTATTACCAGAGTAATGTCTAATCTACACTGTCCACGTGTCTCTTAATGCTTTTCCCGTGTATGATGATACACATATATGCGTAGGTGACTTGCTAGCCAGGTAATCAGCGAATGGTTTGTTGTGTTCCCCTTCTACCGTGGATTTGGAAGAGAGAGCTCCAAGACGATGACGTACTGGCCTGGTTCCATTCTAGTCCTCGATCCTTCAAAGATTGTCTTGTTGTCCTCCCAGCGAGAACTCTTGACGATATACAGTCCTTCCATGTTTGGCACTATCTCTGTAGACATGGCCAAACCATTGACAAATCGTTTAAGACTGTTGTCCATTCTCTTTTGTTACTTCAACCACCTTCCTCAGATACCTCATTTCTGAGGTTTGGATCTGGCTTTTATGGGTTGTAGTCATTGCCCATGACTCGCATCCGTATGTCAAGACTGGGACATAGGTGGAGCGGTATACAGCCATCTTCGTTTTCTTACCAACCTCTCTCTTGCTGAGGAATCCTCGATTTATGGCCTGAAAAAGTCTCCCAGCTGCTGCTTTTCGAGTGGCCAACTCTTCTTTGATGACTCCCTTTCGGTCTATAATAGCTCCGAGGTATTTAAAGTGGTCGACCTGCTCCAGGACCTTTCTCCCAGCTTAATCTGATGTCTTCTTTCTTCTCGTGATATCACCGTGGATTTTGTTTTTGAGCTGCTTATGACCATCCCTCTCTTCTCCAGCTCTTCCTTCCAGACTTGCAGGTTGGATTGGAGATGTGCCTCTGATTTAGCAATCAGGGCAACATCATCAGCAAATGCCAGCTCCGAAATATAGACCTGTTTCATCTTCCAGTATCCCACTGAATACTTTCTTGTTCTCTCCTTACATGCCTTGATGACATCGTTCATAAGGAGTATGAAGAGGTAAGGTGATAGGATATCACCTTGTCTTACACCAGTAGTGGTCCTGAACTCTTCCGACTTATGGTTTGCTGTCCTCACATAATTTCTGCAAGACTTGTAGAAGCTCTGTATAGCATTGAATCAGAGGTGCTGGAATATTCTTCCTTGACAACAGTCCAAAGTTTGCTCCAGGGGACCCTGTCAAACGCCTTTATGAAACAAAGATGCTCTCACTTGGCTGTACTCAAGCGAATCAGCTGAGTGTGAAATATGGAATCTTGAATTGGACTCAAAATGCGCTAGGCTCTCTGAGTCTTCTGAGTAGGTTGAACGTGCTATAAATATGAGAGTCAACTTGCGCGTTCTTTTTCTTGACTTATGCGGCAAGCTTTCGAGTGAGTTGAACTTGATATTTGAATTTGTAATCAACTTGTGAGCACTTGATAAGCAGGTGAATAAAATGCTGAGCAATCCCAGTGTAAAACGTGGGCGACAAATCTTCCTCCTTAACTGAGGAAGTGAATGATGTCCTAAATTGCGAATTCTGCTATCCAGACGTACACTTTGCTAGTTTCTTTCTTGTAGACGCCAAACACGTAATTTAAACACTCAAACTTCTGTTGGACTGAAGACACACAAAAGTCTTCGTAAGTTTTCACACTTAATATCAATGGTTGACTTTCTTTTTTTACTACTCCTCGCTAATGATGAGTTCAATTCTCTAGTAATTATGTATGACATGAGATGCTCCTGACAGGAGTTAAATATATTGCGCATGAGAGTGTGTGCACATGTAAGTCTGTAATGATGACCTAACAATTTAGATGAAGATGAAGTATGAACTATCAATTACTTCCTATCATCTTCGAGGAAAATCTTTTGATTTAATTAATCATTTATGAGAAGGGTTAATTGAAAAACTGTCTTCCGCACACTTAGCTATGATGCTAAGTGCAAAAGTGATCTTAACTAAAGACTAAGAAAACATATTAATAGTTTTTAAAAGATTCACTAACCTCCTTTTCCCTTTCGCAAACTCCTTTAAGAACACAATACACCACAGATATGAATTATTTTATCCACACTGAATTAATTGCAGGCTATGCTCTGGGATTTTATCTACACTACGCTGTTGAAACTGTACTGCTCTCTGGCAGACTCCGCAGTACAATATATTGCGGGTTAGCCCACGGTGGGTCCATTGGGCCTGTGACGCAAAACTCCACACATAAACCAATAGCTAGGCCTCCATCTTGTGGCTTTTGCAATTACACCCTTCCGTGCCCTGTCAGCGAATGTCACTAGCTACAAGTGGGTGGGCTTTTCGCCACAAACTTTCAATTCCGTGTTATGGGTTAGTCTGCGTGACAACCCGGTGTTTTCGGATTGGCCGGTTAATAAAAAATCACCCGCCTTCTCCTGTCACACATGTTGCGTCCATTGACGCTTTCCACGTATTTCCTGTCATCCTTTGTGAGATGGTTTTCCATAATCTCCTTGTTCACATCTAAGACGCATGCCGCTCTCTTTTTATCATGTGGAAACAAACGTTGTTGTCCGTGTCCCGGGGCCTTTGTCGCCTGAGTCCATTGTCGCGCCGGCTATAGTGTCGCCAGGTAGTGACCGTCTTTTGTTTAAAAAGCGGCTAGCCATAAAAAGACTGCCATATGGTTTCGGCCGGGCGTATTTCAAAATAATCAATTTTCCAAGGTGGCATGTCTGACAATATTTACACTGGGACTTAGATATCAAATGAGTTGTCTAAGACCAAGCTGGTGTTCCACAAGATTTCTAACGAGGAAATATGGTGCCGGCAAGATAACGTCCGAGTAAGAATAAATCAAAGGCGTGTTACAGTTACAGTTTGAAATCCAGTCGTGATTAACAACATAACTTTAGCAACGATGTAAATGCAAAATGTGGTTGAAAATGCTATGAAGAAAGATGATGGAAAAGAGAGCGATAAGACTTGGCGCTCGTTTTACACAAATAAATAACCATATAGAGCTATTAAATTAATATTTTGCTGAATCACCTTCGGCTGGGGGCTCATAAAATAC
This sequence comes from Oreohelix idahoensis, assembly GCA_024509875.1. Lineage (NCBI taxonomy): Eukaryota > Metazoa > Mollusca > Gastropoda > Stylommatophora > Oreohelicidae > Oreohelix > Oreohelix idahoensis. The sequence goes on along the minus strand of JAMPIV010002227.1, from coordinate 466,978 downwards.
GAGTCAATAATTTACTTCACGGAAGGGCGGAGAATAATAAGTTCATAACAGCTTAGATGATCTCGGTTGTTATGCTTGTATTCTGTAAAATTCATGTCAGGCTCCTTTAAATAGAGGCAGCATTCTTCTATTCATATCGCTGCTAAGAGTAATCTTGAGCGAACGTTGATACCTTTTAAAACCCTCTTCATTTTACTCGAGTTTGTCCATTAGTGGACCACTACTGTAGAACAGGGGAGACAATCCCGCCACAGGTAACGTGGATATACCATTGAACAGGCTACAAGAGGGGTGGATAAACCATTATACAGACTGCAAGAGAAGTGGATATATCATTATACAGGCATATGAAAGAGGATCAAGCCAACCAGAATGATGGTTCTTATTAATTAAACTGCAGACAACAGCTGGCGTCTTTTTTGTATTAATATTATAGTCTAACAAGTCAGTGGTGAACCTTGACTTAAATGTAAGGCTCTGAAGCACGTAGACTAGTACACAAATGACAACCAAGAAGTTAGAGATTTTTTAAAATGGGTACTTCCGCAAAATGGAAGGATTGAAATGTTATGATAAGGCCGTCAGCGTGCTACAGATAGAAAAAAAAACCCATTCAAATACCAGTGGGGCAAAGGTACAAGATTGTACAAGAAGAAACACTACTACAAGATGTAGAATCATACATATACCTTGGCAGCAATTTAGACATAGTTGGGTGGACACACCATGATATCTAAAATAAGAATACAAACGGCTGGATGAGCTTTCATTGTATTGGGAAATATATGTAGATCAAAGGAAGTCAGGATAAACATAACATTTAGAATGTTCAGTCCTATTGTATGTCTCTGAAGCACGGAGAACAACAAAAACCACACTAAAAATCACTACAGACTTTCATAAATGGATCAGTGGCGTATTCTCTATGTGTGCTGTGCGTGCTGCGCACACCTATGCGCGAAGGAAAATAAAAATTTAATTTATTATTCTATAAAATATTTCTCTTCTAATGTTCTGCTTTCGGACCGCACGCATCAGGATAACGGATTTTCCCGCATAGAATCTACGAGTATATTTAGTTTCAGTTTCACAGACGCGTTTTATAGTGCAGTTTTTATTGGTTGTAGAAATCGCCCGAAGTTTCTCGGGTAATTCCGTCACAATGCGTGCTGGACCTTTCGGATTCACGTCTAAAGACTGGTTTGTGTGAATCGGGTCATGGCCAGATACGTCAATACAATACGAACATGCGTGCGGTGGTCTTGCAGCTCTCGAGTTGTAAAAATCGGCTGTGTCCGTCCAGTGTTTTTTGTGATTAATTTTTGTTAGTTGCCGGGAATTCAGATTATTACAGTGACAGTGAGTTTCAAGTTGTAAGTTAATTAGTATTTCGGAGATAATTGACATATACCCCTAATAACTTTCGTTGCGTAATTGAATATAGTTGGTTTTTAAATTAAGAGGGGAAGAAGTTAAATAGTAGGCGTACATATTCATTTTAAGTAGCAGCACGCCTAGCTCGCATTACCAGGATACGCCACTGAAATGGATCCTTGCGTAGAATAGAAGGATTGAAGTAGTATGACATGATCACTAATGTGCAACTGATGACAAGAACCAGACAAGCGGCAGTTGAACATAAGATAAGAAGAAGACGCGGGAGAGGCGATTGGATACACAATGAGGAATCTTGTTGTTAGCAATACCAGGTATTCCTTTCTCTGGAATCTAAAGGGTAAGAGAGGTAGAGAAAGACCAAAGAACACACGGAGAAGAGAACTGCAGATAGGTAAGAAGGGAAAGAAGAAGACATGGAATGACCTTGAGCGGATGGCACGGGACACGAAGACTGGGGATTAGTTTACCGAAGGCCAATGCTTCTTGGTGAGCTAAAGAAGTAAGACGGAGACATTGCTGTTGGATTGGATACACATTATAAAGCAATCCTTGGTCTGGAAGCCCAGGGTAATCAAATTAGAAAGAGCCCTAAAAAAACGAAGAAGGAAATATGAGACAAACATGAAAGGGATAATTCATTCATTCATTCATAACCCTCCACTCCCAAAGGACCATAGGCCTTCAACAAACACATGCCAAGTCCTCCTGTCACGTGCCATCATCTCAAGTTCTTTCCACGTTCTTCTCATTGTTTTTCACCTCTGTTTCCAGCTCTCTTCTCCATGTGCTTCTTGGTCTACCTCTGCCTCTCTTGCCCTGGGGGTTCCAGAACAAGGACTGCCTTGTAATGCTATCAACAGGTTTCCTCAATGTGTGTCCTATCCATCGCTATCGTCTTCTTCTCATCTCTTGTTCCACTGGCACTTGTCTAGTTCTTGTCCTCAGTTCCACGTTGGTAACCTTGTTATATCATTTTAATCCCTCTATTCTACGCAAGCACCCATTTATGAAAGTCTGTAGCTTTTTGGTTGTTGTCTTTGTTGTTCTCCATGTCTCAGAGCCATACAATAGGACTGACTTCACATTTGAGTTGATGATTCTTATTTTCGTGTTGGATCTGATTTTTCTTGATCTCCATATATTTCCCAATGCAATGAAAGCTCCTCTTGCCTTTTGTATTCTTATTTTGAAAGGGATAATGATGATATGAAAAAAGCCTTGAACGAACGGCACAGGTGTTAAGTCATATTTCTGAGGTGCATGATGGAGTGAGTCGAAGTAAGGGTCACTGAGGTTATTAATATTTAAGTTTCACTCAGCGATTGAGATCGGGTCTGACTTCATGTCAATATGTTGTGACTTGGAGCGTGCGCATGGAGAAAGCGTGTTTGGTGAAATAGTCTGGTGGCTGAGAGAGTACCCGGATGTGACTAGAGGGAGTCTGTGTTTGATAGCCGAGCTGTGCGCTTGAGGCTATGTTTTGTGGTCGAGCTGAGTGCTCGTATTATGTGACATTTGTGATATTATATAGTGATTATGAAAATAGTGATTATGTCTGACATATTGTTGTATAGGCGATGTCTTCCCGCCTAAGTGTTTTGGAGGAACTTTGGTTAATGTTCGTGGAGAACATATTAAAGCGACGAGTTGGTCCCGCCTTTGGAGCTACGGTGGAGTAAGGCGTTGAGTATTGTTCGCCTTGTAGCTATATGGGAGTAGAATTTATCTGGCGATGTTGCATGCCGCCAATCATAATCACTTGGGATAAGTGATTTACACCTGTATGGTGAATGAATTCGTGCGAGGGTTGAATGCCGCACATAGAAACGTGTTGTGTGTACTGTTAGTGTGTGGACGGTCAGCCAGTCCGTGGAAGTATTGTTATGAGTTATTTCCCTACAGGCAGTGTCAGCCTGAGTATGATGTAATGCATGCGTAACGACATTATTGATGTTCAGGACTTATGTGAATGTTCTATTAAATGTCATGGAGCTGTACAAGTGGCGTCGTGTTATTCATACCCCTAGTGTTGTTTACCATCTACACACGACACACTCATAATTACCAAGCCCTAACAACTTGGGGAGCTCGCAAAAGGAGTATTTTGGAAACCTGGGGCAGCTTTTAGAGAATCAACAGAAACGCCCAGTGACATAAGTGTTAAAGGAAAAATCAACTGGTAACAGAAGTGGTGGCCAGTGTGGGGATCTGTCCGATGTGGAGAAGGTACCAGAAGATGCAGGAATTCAATGCAAAAAGGATAAGATGGAGCATACTGCATCTGTAGCCAAGGTAGCAGTAACGGAAGCTACTGAAACTGCTAAGAAAGAGGTTTGGAAGACAGTAATAGATGTTCTCAAGGGAGAAGGTGCTGGAATTACAGCTCAATTAGAATTATTACTGGCTTATAATTTCAAAGGCAAATGTGCAGAAAGAAGTAAAGAGCCACTGAAGTTGTTGATGTTTAATGCCATCAAAACATTACCACCAGATAAGTGGAGCATAGATGATCTCTTCGCATTATTGAAGATACTATGCTATCTAGAGATACTGTTGTGATCTTTGTGGTGATAGTGAAATTGTTTGAGTGGTATGGACAGTGGAGTATAGTGTTGCATGAAAGGAAATAATGCATTTTGGAAATTGAACAAATTTGCTTTCCTAATCTGGATCATTATTTTATTTCCAGAATTTAGGTATCCAGTGGGATAGATAAGCCTTGGGTTGGCACTACTTATTGTACTTTAGACCATCACTGAGAGTGTCTTGACATGGTGATCGGGCATCAAGTTGCTGAGAGGGTCTACAGAATAAATGGTTTTAAGAAGTTATCTCATACCTTGATGATCTTTGCAGAGTACCAGATGCCAGAGAGCAATATTTTTTTTTTGCTGATGTACTTAGTTATATAGTTCAGATGATATTGCATACTTAAATTTTGAAATGTTGTCGGTTTCATTTACTGTGATCATGATATTTGACTACATACATTGCACATTGTTATAGTTGTTGAGGGTAGTGCATCAGCAGTGTGCTAAATAAGAAAATGTCTCATGGTAATTAGTTGTAAATATCAACACTTATGCAGTCATGGCTTAATGCATGACCTATTTGATTAAATCAATGCTCTTAGTGATAACAATTGGTATAGCATGTGTTGAAATTGTAATGTATGAGACTATTAGGATATGCCTCTGTCTGAAAGGATTACAATGAGTTATAAGAATGTGGGTATCAACTTTGCTTTCCAAATAGAATAAAGAAGCGGGAATACTCATGCTAGAGATGAGCATAGTCTTAGAAATTTAGGAAGCAGTGGAGCAAGAGTTATCAGTATCTGCTAGAACTTCACAGATACAATTTTGACCAAGCAAAGTTTTGGATTCGAGAACTTAAAGAATTTGAGAAGAATTGTTAGATTTATCTTTGTGAATTAAACTGATCATTGTGAAGGAAATTAGATCTTTTAAGAATGGATTAGGAAGAAGTAAAAGCTTTGGTGTTGAATAGTAAGTAAATTACACCATTCACTGAAACCTTGTTAAAAATTGTGGATTATTCTTTGAATGATGGAATGCGTTAAATTTTATAGGACTTACGTTATAAATATGACATCTTGGGCTGTTATACATTGTTTGGTTGTTGTTACACGACATAATGATGCAGTGTGATAAAGCATCATGGTTTGTTGTTTAAATCTTAATTCTTTTAGTGTACCTAGGGTACTGCGGTGTATGAGACTTAACATTTTTCACAATGAGATGTAGAACATTTTTGTAACAGATATCATAAGAAATTGTTGATGATTTTTTTTCTGTGATGTATTTTGATGAGGATAAATAACTGATAGTTGTGCAAGAATTTTTCAAGACTTATGTAATTGCATACAACTATATCATTTGTTTCATTTTGGTGAAAGGGTAGGACATTATTATTATTATAAGCATTTGCTTCATGTGAGTAGGAAGCATTATAGAGAACTGTGGTATGGGTTAGAGTGTCTCACCCATTGTAGTTTGGTGTAAATAATCCAGTCACAGAAATTTGGCTTAACATAGTATAATTCTCTGTTGTAGATGTTGAAATTTCGCCGACCTCACATTTTTGTCCGATATAATTTTCAACAAAAAAAAATTATGATATCATTTTTTTCCCCGGGGTCGGTGTAAGATGTTAAGTCATATTTCTGAGGTGGATGATGGAGTGAGTCGAAGTAAGGGTCACTGAGGTTATTAATATTTAAGTTTCACTCAGCGATTGAGTTTGGGTCTGACTTCATGTCAGTATGTTGTGACTTGGAGCGTGCGCATGGAGAAAGCGTGTTTGGTGAACTAGTCTGGTGGCTGAGAGAGTACCCGGATGTGACTAGAGGGAGTCTGTGTTTGATAGCCGAGCTGTGCGCTTGAGGCTATGTTTTGTGGTCGAGCTGAGTGCTCGTATTATGTGACATTTGTGATATTATATAGTGATTATGAAAATAGTGATTATGTCTGACATATTGTTGTATAGGCGATGTCTTCCCGCCTAAGTGTTTTGGAGGAACTTTGGTTAATGTTCGTGGAGAACATATTAAGGCGACGAGTTGGTCCCGCCTTTGGAGCTACGGTGGAGTAAGGCGTTGAGTATTGTTCGCCTTGTAGCTATATGGGAGTAGAATTTATATGGCGATGTTGCATGCCGCCAATCATAATCACTTGGGATAAGTGATTTACACCTGTATGGTGAATGAATTCGTGCGAGGGTTGAATGCCGCACATAGAAACGTGTTGTGTGTACTGTTAGTGTGTGGACGGTCAGCCAGTCCGTGGAAGTATTGTTATGAGTTATTTCCCTACAGGCAGTGTCAGCCTGAGTATGATGTAATGCATGCGTAACGACATTATTGATGTTCAGGACTTATGTGAATGTTCTATTAAATGTCATGGAGCTGTACAAGTGGCGTCGTGTTATTCATACCCCTAGTGTTGTTTACCATCTACACACGACACACTCATAATTACCAAGCCCTAACAACTTGGGGAGCTCGCAAAAGGAGTATTTTGGAAACCTGGGGCAGCTTTTAGAGAATCAACAGAAACGCCCAGTGACATAAGTGTTAAAGGAAAAATCAACTGGTAACAACAGGAGAGAAAGGCTTGGTCATGAATAAGCTGAAGGCCTGTTCTCCAGAAGGATAATAAACGATCAATGAATGACATCACGGGTGACAACATTAATTGATGAGGGACAACCAAACAAACAATTGCTGGTGTCGTAGATTATTTGACGAGTACAGCACTTTTATCCGTGGCTCTGACCGAGGATAAATCAATGATTCATAATTTACTGGACTCTTTTTTTATGAGAGAGATTTAGTGATAACAGAGTGAGTGGAATAAATAGAAATAAACCTTATGGCCTTCACACACAATAAAAAGAGTGATATCGACCAAACTGAAAAAAGGTGAGGAAGATAAATTAGACAGAGACATGCACAGAGAGAGAGAGAGTGAGAGAGAGATGGAGCGAGAGCAGCTGAATTATCAATCACACGATGACTATAACCAGAAAGAAAGAGACAGCAATGACGGCCAAAAGCAACCTGGCGGAGAACTGTGGCGGCAGACATGCTGGGGCACCACACGAAGTATGGCTGCCGACCGAGCAAAGTGGAGACAGTTTGTTGCTGCCCTACAAGTCGCCATCAGGCGTTATCGCCACTGATTGCTTTGCAAGTCAGCAGCCAAGGACCAAAGGAGAACAAGATGACTATAAATTACCCCTGGGTGTAATATTACAAAATGTAAATGTAAGCCTCAAGAACCCATCCATACTATAATCAAAGTTAGGCAAAAATGTGCATCTGTTTTGTGCAAATGAAATATTAACTAAGTCAAAAGCAACATTACCAATCAGTCAGTATTAGCCTAGAACAGGGGTCGGGAACCTTTCCGTGACAAAGAGCCAAATATTTAATTTTGTCTCCATTTTAACAAATTGAAGAGACGCATGAAAAAAATCCCATGGTATCCCTTATTCACTAAGAGTTAAGTAGTAGAGAGCCGAGAGCCGCACGAGATGGCTCGAAGAGCCGCATGTGGCTCCCGAGCCGCGGGTTCCCGACCCCTGGCCTAGAATCAAAAAAATAATGTTGGTCAAAACTTTAACAAGCCGGTTAGTGTGGGACTAGAACAAGGGTGGGCAACTAGTCGATCCCGACCTACTGGTAGATCCCAGTTGATGATTTGGTACATCTTTAGGCGACTGCAGCGAGGGGGGGGGGAGAGACTTTTAAAACTAGGTAATTAATTGAGTAGACCTCTCCCAATGGCATTTAAAATTGCGATGTCCCCGAGATCAAAGGTACTTTTTTCGTATTCCCAATGAAAACTCTCAAGCTGGCCTACTAAAATACATAAATGTGAAGTGGGATCAATTGGGTTGTCATAAATGAGAAGTGGATTTTTTAAACATTTTTTAACCATAAAATGGTGCCCCCCAAAATTTGGTGCCCGAGGCATGTGCCCCACCTGCCTCACGATAGTTACGTCACTGTCTCTATGGTTGTAATTTCCAAAGAAAGTGCATTGACGTAAACAATTTTATGCTGAGTAGCATTATGAAGCATACATTTCTACCATAAGCAAACAGCCTACCTTAATGACAATATACGGATGCCCTACCAACTATTCAGTGTCACTACAACGACTTCTAATCCGAACTGGTGTAACTCACAATAGAAAGTATCACAATTTTAGTGAAATTATTGTATAAATCATCTCAGTGCTCACCTATATCACAACAAAACTACACAACGCAGCTCCCTTCGCTGCACAAGTCCTTAGCAACCGTACGATTAATTGTAACCTAAAGAAACATGTATATATATATATATATATATATATATATATATATATATATATATATATATATATATATATATATATATATATATATATATATATATATATATATATATATATATATATATATATATATATATATATATATATGCGGCACGGCATACCTGCAACACTAGTAGCTACTGCTTATTAGTGTCAGAGCACAACTTGTCGGCTGCACAATGAACCACAGAAGTATATGTTTCATCAGAAGAAATCCGTTATACGAATTGGTTAAGGAAACATAATACTCTTCGCTTTCAATTCCTTCCGAGCATCTTGACCGAAGACACCCCAGCATAACGCAAAACCATGTAAAAATCCTCCAGCCTACAAAATCTATAGAACTTATTCGAAGTACCCCTTTCCCGAGCTGGACGCGTAGAGCCAAACGGGCGAGCTAGTGGGCTGGGCGGCAGTCCTGTGTGTGTGAATAGCAAAGAAGGAAGAAAAAAAGAATGTTAGTCTATCTAGAGAGAAAGCCGAGCGCCCACACGGATGTTGGCAGAGATCGATACTGCGGCTCTCAATGCTGAATGATGAAAGGGTCACAGCACTACAGGCCAGTACCCGGATATCTACTCAGACATGGCTTGGTTACTTAGATACATGCTGCATAAGGTTCTGTGAGACGTCGTTTAGTATTCTTCTTCTTCTCTTTTTCTGCTCCATGTGAAGCATAGAGCCACCACTACAGCCAATTCCCTTGCAGGAAACCTTCACCGACCATTTGTCTGCTCTTTCATTGGTGGTTTCTGGAGCAATGTATTTTACACGATGATTTTAGCCAGCCCATGCATAACTTCATTGTAGTCGCAGTTTGCGCATTGCCCGAAGGACAAGTAATAGTATAGGATGACAGCAAACTCTATATAGAGCGATACAACAGGAGGCAATCTGATCATCAGAAGTGGTACCCCCGACAATCAAGTGTTTCAGCCCCTTTACACTCTAAGGAGGGCGGGCCCACTTGGGTCATGACTCCCAAGTGTCAGCCTCCTGCTGTCGTGTGCAGAGAATTTAATACCAGACAACAGGAGGTATAGCACTGAAGCACAAAATTCTCTATTCGGATTAACAAGCGGTATTATGAAACAGTTATACTGTTTATTAAAAATGCCGGTCTGTGTATAACTAGTCCAACGAAGAAATCAATTCCGAGTTGGAACTAGACCAAATCAATTCAAATCTGAACCCAGTCCGGCCAGGAAATTATATCACAATTGTAACTCAGCATCGGAAGAAATGAAAATAAATAAACAAATAAAGCGGTTGTGAGTTGTTCTGTGGTACATAAACGGCAATGAATCTTTCTAATGGTGTTTGCGTACCACAGAGCGCTCTCAGTGAACTCATGTTGAGAATGACGTAAGCGATTGAAACGTTTGACTTAAGCAAGATGGACGACGTATGCTTAGTTACACGGGTCTTTGGTGGAAGAAGCTCGCAGTGAGCAGATGTGTCCGAAAAGTGTGATTTTTTTGAGATAAGTTTTTTTCCCCCAATTGATTAAAAATTCGTGTATCCAGAGAAATCGTAGGCGTGAGGACGAGAGCGTTGCGTATCAGTGAGGATGCAGGATTCTGTCATATATTCATACCTTTGTGAAAAGTGAGTTATTAGATGTTCGGACGCCTAGGTTGTCTTCAGAGTCCGATATTAACGTTTTTGATATTGAAGGTTGGGTTTACCTCTCAGCAGGGCCGGATTATCCATTAGGCTAAGTAGGAAGAAGCCTAGGGACTCAGAGCTTTTGAGGGCCCGTGCATAAGTTAAAAATAATACATAGATTTCTCAATTAAATGTGTTTCCTGTGTTTACCTTGGTAATCCAATACCATAATTCCCGCCGTAAGTACTTCGGTCGGTCGGTCGGTCAGTCACATTTTGCACACCGTAATGAGCGCACTTTTTCTATTTTCGGGAGAGTACATTAACTTTCAACCACAGCTAAGGGGGCGCAACTGTGGTTGATAGTTAGACAATGATTGTATTTTTTCCCCTTATATGTACTCTCGCGAAAATAGAAAAGTGTGACGGTGTGCATTAAATCAACAGACAATCAAGATACATTTCTGGCCAGTTTCATTCGGGAAACGGATTATCTCATCATTTTTCTTAAAAATGACCTTAAAATGTAAGTTTTTGATTGTTTCTTCAAGACAAAATTTTAATTTAAAGTATTGCAGACTTATTATTATGGATCAAAATGACAAGATGACTAAAAGGAAGAGAGGACTGCGTCATTCACATCGTGCAAACAGTTTGATTATGGAAAGAAGCCAACAACTTGAACTGGAGACAGGCAGGTGCGGAGATGCAGATTAAATAAACAGACAAACAAGATACTCTTCTGTCCAGTTTCATTCGGGAAACGGATTTAACTCATCATTTTTCTTAAAAATGTAAGTTTTTTTTATTGTTTCTTCAAGACACAATTTTAATTTAAAGTATTGCAGACATTATTATGGATCAAAATGATAAGATGGCTAAAAGGAAAAGACGATCGCGTCATTCACAGCGAGCAAGCGAGACTATAGAAGAAGCAGCAATGTAATATGGGTAACAGAAACAACACACTATAATTAAAAACCTGCCAATTTTGGCGGGTTGTTGCTAGTAATAAATAATACTAATAAACATTAATAAAAAATAATTACTAATAAAAGAGGTAAGCAATGCTAACAAACTAACATACCAGTCTATTAATAGTTTTAGTATATACCATCACCATGCTAAGGGGTTTGAAAAAAAATATTAAAATTATTGCCTAGAGGCCTTTCTTGGTTTAATCCTTCCCTGCCTCTCGCAGCTGAATCATATACATGTCACATTCAAACCACCATCAATCAGATCACATCTGAACTACCATGCACATCCTAACAATAGTTAATAGCAGGCACTTGTAAGACAGACAGAAGGAAGACGCCAGACAACAGAAAACAGCCAAACAAAAACAAAAGGGATCTGCTGACAGGGGAATCGAACCAGGTACCATCCGAACGGTGCGATTCCTCGGTGAGCCTATCACTTATGTTGCTTTTCTGTTGTCTAATGTCTTCCTTCTTTCTGTCTTACAAGTGCGTACTATATAATTATATGTGTTTATTAATTTACTACTCATTTCTTGCATTAATTTATTTCTGTGCTCAACCATCTAGAAGAAATGAAGACAAGAATAAACTAACATACGAAAGAAAGAAATAATACGAATCGTCAACTCAAATGAAAGAAGAGTTGGCCACTCGAAAAGCAGCAGCTGGGAGACTTTTTCAGGCCATAAATCGAGGATTCCTCAGCAAGAGAGACGTTGGTAAGAAAACGAAGATGGCTGTATACCGCTCCACCTATGTTCCAGTCTTGACATATGGATGCGAGTCATGGGCAATGACTACAACCCATAAAAGCCAGATCCAAACCTCAGAAATGAGGTATCTGAGTAAGGTGGTTGAAGTAACAAAAAGAGACATGATCCTCAACCAGACGATACGTTAAGGCCTAAAATCCCACCCCATGCAGACCCAAGTAGAACAGTCCCAACTAAGATGGTTTGGTCATGTCTGCAGAATGGGAGAAGATTGGCTACCATGACAAGCATGGGAAACAAAGAGCCAGGGATCCAGACACCCAAGACGACCCAGAGTCCGCTGGGAGGACAACATTAGACAATCTTTGAAGGACCGAGGACTAGAATGGAACCAGGCCAGGAGGAAGACAGCCGATAGGATAGTCTGGCGCTCTCTCTTCCAAACCTCTACATCTCACGGTAGAAGGGGAACGACTAAGTAAGTAAGTAAGTCAACTCAAATGTCAAGTCAGTCCTATTGTATGGCTCTGTCAAGTCAGTCCTATTGTATGGCTCTTTCAAGTCAGTCCTATTGTATGGCTCTGTCAAGTCAGTCCTATTGTATGGCTCTGTCAAGTCAGTCCTATTGTATGGCTCTGTCAAGTCAGTCCTATTGTATGGCTCTGTCAAGTCAGTCCTATTGTATGGCTCTGTCAAGTCAGTCCTATTGTATGGCTCTGTCAAGTCAGTTCTTATGTTTTGGCTCTGTCAAGTCAGTCCTATTGTATGGCTCTGTCAAGTCAGTCCTATTGTATGGCTCTGTCAAGTCAGTCCTATTGTATGGCTCTGTCAAGTCAGTCCTATTATATGGCTCTGTCAAGTCAGTCCTATTGTATGGCTCTGTCAAATCAGTCCTATTGTATGGCTCTGATACATGGAGAACAAAAAAAAACAAAAAAACAAACAAAAAGTTACAGACATTCATAAATGAGTCATCATAACCCTCCACTCCCAAAGGAGCATAGGCCTTCAACAAACACATGCCAAGTCCTCCTGTCACGTGCCATCATCTCAAGTTCTTTCCACGTTCTCCTCATCATTTTCACCTCTGTTTCCAGCTCTCTTCTCCATGTGCTTCTTGGTCTATCTCTGCCTCTCTTGCCCTGGGGGTTCCAGAACAAGGACTGCCTTGTAATGCTATCAACAGGTTTCCTCAGTGTGTGTCCTATCCATCGCCATCGTCTTCTTCTCATAAATGAGTGCTTGCGTAGAATAGAAGGATTGAAATGGTATGACAAAGCCACCAGTGTGGAACTGATGACAAGAACCAGACAAATGCCAGAAGAACAAGAGATGAAAAGATGACATTGGCGATTTATGGGACACACATTAAGGATTGCTAATGATATCCTTGTTGTGGAAATCACAGGGAAAGAAAGGCAGAGGTAGACGAAAAACACACGGAGAAGAGAAAAAAAGAGGCAAAAGTGGAAATGATGAGGAAGGCGTGGAAAGAACATGAGCAGATGGAACGCGACAGAAGGACGTAGCATGTGTTTATTGAAGGCCTATACTCCTCGAGGAGCTAAAGTGTACTGATTGACTGACAAAAGAAATTAAGCCAAGATTGGGATTATAGCTTGTGATTGTCGCATGAAAAATAAATGATCGGTCACTCCGATTGTCGGAGAGATTTGTAGAGTAAGGAGGAAGATGTGTAGGAAGCACATAGACCTTTATATACTAGTTTTCACAGAGGTGAGCTAGTGTTGAGGGAAAGAGTTAACAGAAGGGCACAGGTTGGTGTCAGTGATTCTCTCACCTTTTAGACTACCAACTCTTGTATTTTTCTGGCGACGACTAACTCTTTCTTACTCAAATCTTTTTTGAAGATGAACTAGTAGTAACAAGTAATACAAGAAGGGTTGAGTATGTTTTTTCTGAACAGGAACATACAATCTACTAAGTCAAACTCAGAATGATGGTGAGTTACAGAATGTACATAATTACTTTAATTACAGTGGAAAATAAAATCAATGTTGTCATGTACTTTGAAAAAAAGAAATACTAGGAAATTTAGAACTGTCAGTGTCTTTGGTTCAGATAAGAATAAGATGCTATTGTCCTCACTGACGAAAGTTTATTCCTATGGCTATTTCTTTGGAAAAGTGAACTCTGATTTTGGTCTGGGTTTTACGTAGACTTATCTGCTTGGACTTCTCCTGGGCGTCTCAGTAGGTAGGATTACCAACTGGATAATGTGCTTCAGTGGAGCAACAGTCCAAGAGATGCTTAAGTTAACCTTGTTGTGAAGTTGAGTTATGATGTTCAGGTGCTGACGAGGTGTTGAATGCTTAAATGCTGTAGACTGCTCAGGGTTGCTGACTTGTGATCACCGCTAGGTTTGAGACGTAAGCACTAGTTCTCTCTGTAGCATAGAGCAACTAGGCGGTTTACTCGCAACAATTTACAGCAATCAAAATCCAGAAACTGGCTAGGATTCTGCAACTGCGCTGTGGAAGATAATACAGGCAATCAATCTTCTGTTTTATACAGATATATAAACTACAGCCACTCTGGACATTTCGTCTCAGAATGGTGCCTAATAATATATTTACCTGAACCGTAACGTCAGTCTTTTTCCTTAAAGGCGACTGTCCATTTGTTTACAAATTCCTGTCTAGCAGTAGTCTCACACCTGTCAGGTCAGTCAGGTCAACCTTTGTTTCAAGCAGACGCCTGGCCGTGTGCGTCCATGCGTGACTGCATTGGAGGAATGATGGTTCATTCACTCGTCCATTGAACAACATGGTTCTTCTCTCGTTCACAACAGCTTTCTTCATCACATTCCCAAAATCATTAGAATGTAGTACTTTCAGATATCAGCCAGTAACATCATTATAATGCATCAATAACATTCAAAATACATAAATGCAAAATAGCTATCAATCTAATGTAAAGAATTAAAACCACAATATTAAGTATTTCACACTTTACATCCATTAACTAATCCCTTGATATTAGAGTTAGCTAATTAAGCGAATACTGAGAATTTGCTTACCGCTCAGGACTTTATCAGCAGCTGTAGAAAATAGATTTTGAGTAGCCTTTACTCTCAAATCACATATACTGTTATGAGGTAGTTTGAGGCTTCTCTTCTATAAGCGTGCGTTCTCTTCCAACGGTTATCAGCAAGTGATTTTAAAACTCAGCATTTGTTCGCATGAAGTTAAAACATTTCTGATTCCCACGCCAAGTTAATTATTTCCCGTCTCTCGTTCAGCCATGCCGGAAGATTTATCGTGGCGGTCTCCATTTGACCACTGAACACGGAAATATAATACTCTGAGAACCACTGGTTTCGACCAAGCGAATAAATCGTATAAGACGCCTCTAAAGAAATCTCTTTAAGTGCCTTTGTAGAAGATAGTAGAATTTGGATCGTATGACAGGACCATTAGTGAAGACTTAAAAAACAGCTAAAGAACAGATCGCAGGTGTAAATATTTCATAGAGAAAACTGACAAAATGTGAAGGAATAGAAAAGTAAGGAATTTTAAAATAATCTAGACGAAACCTTCGAGCACTCTGTGACAGTGATAAAGTTATATCAACTGTATAACTAACTTAGTGAAGAAAATAAACCAGGATTGCAACTAGTATATCTAGGAAATTAAGGCTTGAACAAGTCCAGTGACGAACTAAGCCAAGATAGGAACTAGCCCAGAAGATATTAAATCTATACTGGAACCATTCAATGAATTAATATTAATTTAAACTAGTCCACCGAATGAGTTAAACCACGACGGAAAAACGTTAAAGAGAAATAGGAGCTAGCCTAGTCAAGGCACAACCAAGACTAGAATTAGCCCACTAAAGAAATCTTAGGTCACTGCATAAACGTAACCTGCTTTGAAATTCGCTTTCAGAAAGAATTAAACAAAAACTAATACAATTTTTTAATATTAAACAGCACAAAATGATAATACTTGGAAAATTTAAAGTAAAATTAGTACGTGATGTTTAGACAGTTCGTGTGATCAGACATATTACTTGTACCAACGACAACCACATTTTTCTGTAGTACTAATCAGTATCAAGTTCTTCAAGTGCTATGCAAGCCGGCGAAGGTGACTATGTCTCTCCATAACTCCTGTACAAAGTGTTGTTTACCATGTACAAACGAAATACAAAATCCACGCTCTGTTAAATACTCACGTTTTAACACACCAGCAATGTGATTGTCATGAAATATTCTAATCCACATATATAAATTAAAAGGTAGATGCAAAGCCTAACAAATAAATTCTAATAAAGAAAAGAGCAATGGTAAAATAACAGTGCTGCCACAAGGAATGTACTCGAAATCCCCTTTGTTTTATGCTTCGTCTGCAAATTGTAACGCTTTCACGTTGATAGTAAAAGCCTACTATATTATTACCCGCTTTCTTCAATGAAACGTGTGCTGTATTTCTTGGAAAAACATTGAGAGGCAGACTGCGTAATGACCTAAATTAATCCTAACATTAATTATACTGCGTTACCAAAACGAACGAACAGATGGACTCAAATAGAAAGAGAGAGGGAGGGCTGAAAATCAGGAACGCATGCAACACGGGTCGCGCGATACACAATTACTACTATCACGCGTGTAAGGCCACATGCACTAACTTTTTTTTCAGACGGACAGTGATAAATTCACTACCCTTCCCAGAGTTAGGTTTTAAAATCACGAAAAACGCTTATTAGAAAAGATAACATTAGATGGGTTTACGTTTGAAAACATTACAGTACCCAGACAGCACATCTTCGAAACAGGAGGTCGAAGAAATTGCATATTTTGAACGCAGCCACTTAGCTCTTTTAAATTTGTATATTTGGGTTCCTTAGGGTTTGCTGACAAAGAATATGTAAAACGTTACGCAAATAGTCTAGGAATTAACAAGTTATAACCAAAATAAAATATTGGGGATGCCTGACAGCATGAAATAATTTCTGCTCATAAAATTTTTTTATAACGTGTTTGAAAAAACCTTACGTTCAGAAATAGCCTACCATGTAAACTCCAAATTGATTGGAGCGCAACAAATATAAGACTAAACACGATTGGTCGGACTATAAATACTATATTTGGTTGTTAGGGGAGACGTAGGAAGTTAAAATTTTTTCAAACCCTTGTCGAAACGTGGCTCCATTGGCCAGACTCGCTGATATACTCACTTAGGAGCGTTAGTTCGAGACCACTAGTTCAAATAAGCTTGATAAAGCAACAGTGCGTTGAAGCCAGCTCACATTTTTGCTAAAATAAAAGCCTGGAACATAAGCAGATGGGAATTTGTGCCAGTATTTGTGCCAGAATTCATTGCTAATCAACGTATCTGTGTTTGTTTCCATGAATTGTGGTAAGCTTGAAACATTCAGTATCTTTTAATGAAAATTGAATGTGAATTGTTAATTTATGCCTGTATATATGTGTAGTTCAGTAGCAAACATGATGTAAAGCCTATAATGCTCCAGCCTGAACAGAAGGTGTCGGAGGAAAGTAAAACTGCATGGAATGGCCAAACAGTACACTGACACCTAGATTATTGATTAGACAGAAATAATGCTGGAAGTGCAGAGGCGTAGTAACCATTAAGGAGGTTAATGCTGGTATAAAGTATTTCAGATGAAGCTGACAGTTGGCCTAACGCTCTGAACTCAATGTTTGTGATGTATTGTGCTCAGTGTAAAAAGAGAGTATCAATTAGTTATGAAGTAGAAGGTACATCCTTCTTGTTTTCAGGGACCGTGGTCTTGATGGTATTGAGCAGCACCGGGTCAGAGCTTTGCTGAATCCAGAGTCGGACAGCATACTCCTTGGTCCATTTAGCTATCAGTGAGGTGTCTCCAGAGCACAGGGGAGAAATCGAGCAGAGGAGTCTTTTACTGCCGCCATCACGCAAGATAAGCTGATGTGGCCAGCTGAGCTCAAAATTATGTACCCCATCTTAAAATAACATTGTAACATAAACTTAAGAGGGGAAGTAAATTGTTTTAATAACAGGAACTGAGAACATCTCCAATACTAGCTCCCATAAAGACAAACTATTGAAGTCATGATGACAAATACCAACAGAGCTTGAACAAAACAAAACCAGTATTACCTCATATTACTATTACACAACTGACACACATAGGATACTTTTAATAATATATGTCACTACAATATTCATATTGAGAAATTCTGTACATATAACTTGTAATTAAAATTGATTGTGATTCCTGGTTCCCTTTGTATTTGAATCAGGACACATATTCATTCATAACAGCAATGAATACATATTGTTATTTGAAAAGTTATCAGTGACTCCTTTAAGATATCCTTTAGAGTGTTATATGTATGTGAGTGTCACAGTGTTGTCAAGTGTGGTGGAATAAATTAAATTGTTTATCTGTCTGTTGTTGTTATGACTTACACTTCATCATACACATACCCTAGACATACAACGTAGTCATCACACTATTCCAGAATAATTCTGACTGAGATATATATATATGTGGCAGCAAGTAAGGTTATCTATAATACACTACTCTTATTAGATATAGATACCTTCACAGCTGATCTCAGTCAGTACACTAAGTCCCCTATAAATATTTATAACATCCCACTTCACCACATATATTGGGGTCTCGCTCTTGGGATTTTGAATCTTTCCCTATTTAAAATATTGGGGGTAATTCACTTCAGGGAATATAAGAATTAAAAGGTATCCTTGGGTGGAATTAAATAAGGTTGAGCTCACGGTGCCTGTGTTGTCCATTAGATATATATTTAGAAATTGAATTGTTGGTTAGACATTGTATAAATTTACCTGATAGACAATGGCGGACCTGGCCAAGTTTCGATCTGCTGCTGTTCAGACTGCAAAAGAGTTAGGATTAGATGGGCAAGTTATGGTTGCCTATGTCACTACGGAATGTGACAAATTTATTGAACGCGAAGAAAGAAGGTTTGAAGCCGAAAGAAAGTTAGAGGCTGAAAGGGAAATTAAGAAGTTACAATTTGAGGCTGAGGCTGAGACTAAGAGGTTGCAGATTGAGGCTGAGGCTAAGAAATTGGAAGCAGAAAAAGAAGAAAGAAGATTGACTGCAGAGAGGGAAGCAGAAAAGGAGGAGAAGAGATTACAAAGGGAACATGAGTTACGACTAAGGGAGTTTGAGTTTCAAGGCCATGCTCCTGAAAATGGTGCCAGTCCCTTTGCCTCTGATGCCACTGCTAGCCAGGGAGCCTCAACCTCAGCTATGAATTTTCATTTAGATCATTTTGTTGAGAAAGACGATGATATAGAGAGCTACCTAAATAGGTATGAACTATTAGCTACCACGTATGGGTTAGAGAGAGAAAGGTGGAGCTTAAAGTTATCTCAAGGACTTCGTGGGGCAGCTTATGAAGTTTTTGCAAAAATGAGCAGAGGTGATCAGGAAAATTATGACATGCTAAAGCAGGCTCTTTTGTTAAGGTATGAAAAGAATGCAGAATTTTATAGGAAAAAATTTAGGAATGCTAAACTACTGTCAGGTGAAACCTATCACCAGTTCTCTGCACGAATAGAGACATACTTGGAGAAATGGACTTCTCTGGGGAAAACCCAAGATCTTAAGGAAATGGTCCTTATAGAGCAATTAAGAGAGTCCATGGCTCCAGACCTGAGAAAGTTTCTCATGGAACAAGGTGCAGAGAGGCTGGGTGAGTTGCTAAATGTTGCTGAAAGGTATCAAGCAGCTCAAGCAGAGGTAACAGGTAATAAAAAGAAACAAGTGGATAACTTTTAGAGCACCACAGAACTTTAATAAATTTGATCCTAGGGATCAAAACAAAGGTAAGCACCAGTTTGATAGGCCACGGTATGAAAATAAAAATAAATTCCCACAATTCGATGAAAGGAAATATGATGAAAGAAAATCTTTCAACCAAGGAAAAAGGTGGTGTAAAAATTGTCAGATGGACAATCATGACACTGACCGTTGCAGAAGGAAACCTGTGTATATGGCAACCCTTCAGGTCAGGTCGACCTCAAGACAGGAGGAGGATATTATGTTAGATACCACTCCAGAAGAGATGAGGAAGGCACAGGCTGGGGATAAAACACTCAAGCCTTGTTTCAGAAAATTGTCAACTTGTCATACAACTCCAGGCAAGGGAGATTTTTACATGAAAAACAAGTTGATGTATAGGAAGACTGGAGCTAGATCCAAAGGTCAGGGACAACTGGTACTTCCTAAAAGATATAGGGCAGACTTAATAAGGAGCCTACATGTGAAACCAGATGGGGACCATGAGAAGATAGGTACCATCATTCAAAAGGTGGCTCACAATTATTATTGGCCCAAAGCAAGATGGGACATTGAGAATTTTGTAGAAAGGTGTAGCATAGCACATGAGGGAACACCCACAAGTGGGAACATGGATCAGGACCTGGACACGCCACGGGGCAAAATTAGGCCTGATAATAAAAAGAAAAATAGATTTGATAAAGTGGACCAAATGGAATGGGAAGCCCCTTTTCACGGACAAGCTTCACTTAACTGTTTTACAATGGCCACTATGCGGAGAGTGCAAAAAGATGTCTTACCCCAGGATAAGCCGAAAATCCCTCAATCGGACTTAAACAAACTGGAGGAAGAAGATGTAGAGAGGAAATCTCTCATCAAGAATTTTAAGTGGGGAGACAGCCCCAAGAAAAATTGGTAGCGGTCGTTTTGTGAATGATAATTCTGGGAGGAAAAATCATCACTATAAAGCTTCGAGTGGAAGAGACCATACCGGTGCATGGACAAATAGGTCCACACAATTAAAGGTCCACATGTAGCTTTGTTAAGAACGTGGACTGATGAAAAGGCAGAGGAAAACATTACATCTTCATACCAATATGTGAATGAGCTGACCACTCGTTTAAAAACTGGCTGGAAACTTGCCAATGAAAATTTGAAACAAGCCAGGAAGAAACATGCTGCCTATTATAACAGGAAGGCGGAAGACAGAGATTTGGCTGTGGGAGAGAAAGTACTGCTTCTTTTGCCCGGGAGTCAGAATAAGTTACAAATTGGATGGCAGGGTCCATATACAGTTTTAGAGAAGGTATCTAGAACAAATTATACGATAGATAAGAAAGGGAAAGAAAAAAATCTATCATGTGAATCTCCTGAAGAAATATTTGGAAAGAGAACATCAGGAAGAGACACACTTGTTGACCTTGTCCATCGCCATGGAGATGAAAAAGGAACCACTTTCATCATTTGAGTATCAATTACACCCCTGTGAGACAGCAGCACAGGTGAAAATCAATACACATTTAACGAAAACTCAGAAAGAGAGAGTGCAACAGGTTCTAAATAATCATGCAGAGGTGTTAACAGACCGACCAGGGCATACAAACCTATTGGAATATGATATGAAACTGATAGACCCCACACCTGTCTGTATGAAACCATATTCGATTCCGTTTGCTAAGGAGAAAGCTTTGAAGGAAGAGATAGACTATCTATTGAAGGAGGGAATTATTTCACACAGTGAATCCTCATATAGTTCCGGTGTTGTACTCTTAAGGAAGCCCTCTGGAGAACATAGACTCTGTATAGATTACAGGAGACTGAATGCTATTACAGAAGGACAGGTGGATCCATTGCCGGATACAAATCAGCTGTTTGCCAGACTAAATAAGGCTAAATATTTCTCAAGGGTGGATCTGAGTAAAGGATAATATCAGATTCCAGTAAAACCTGAGATCAGACAAAATTGTTGGATGTAAACATTTCGGAGGAACGTAATGAATCCCTGAGTTGCCTCTTTGATTGAGGATATTCCGAATGTTTCATACAGGATAATAAGAAGATTATGGGATCCACTACGAAAACTCTGCTATCACCAGGTATATGTTATCTCCTCATAACGTACATTTTGAGGGAAATATAATGTTCTCTGGACATGTCATTGCGCAGACTCAGAGAAGAGAAATGGTGAATACGGGTTGCGACGCAGCATTAAGACAAGCACTCACACTTGCGGCTGTTCAGTAACATAACCGAAATATATTATTGGTTGTAGAAGTCTGAGGCAGATTTCATGAGTAGTGCCTACTCTGAATGGACCCAACTACATAAAAACCATGATAGCACCACAGCAGAGTAAAGTCAAGTTGACTTACATTTATCTATGTGTATATAGAATAAAGGACTGACATGGGATGTCTGTTTTAAGAGGGGAGGTGTCGTGAAATATTCTAATCCACATATATAAATTAAAAGGTAGATGCAAAGCCTAACAAATAAATTCTAATAAAGAAAAGAGCAATGGTAAAATAACAGTGCTGTCACAAGGAATGTACTCGAAATCCCCTTTGTTTTATGCTTCGTCTGCAAATTGTAACGCTTTCACGTTGATAGTAAAAGCCTACTATATTATTACCCGCTTTCTTCAATGAAACGTGTGCTGTATTTCTTGGAAAAACATTGAGAGGCAGACTGCGTAATGACCTAAATTAATCCTAACATTAATTATACTGCGTTACCAAAACGAACGAACAGATGGACTCAAATAGAAAGAGAGAGGGAGGGCTGAAAATCAGGAACGCATGCAACACGCGTCGCGCGATACACAATTACTACTATCACGCGTGTAAGGCCACATGCACTAACTTTTTTTTCAGACGGACAGTGATAAATTCACTACCCTTCCCAGAGTTAGGTTTTAAAATCACGAAAAAACGCTTATTAGAAAAGATAACATTAGATGGGTTTACGTTTGAAAACATTACAGTACCCAGACAGCACATCTTCGAAACAGGAGGTCGAAGAAATTGCATATTTTGAACGCAGCCACTTAGCTCTTTTAAATTTGTATATTTGGGTTCCTTAGGGTTTGCTGACAAAGAATATGTAAAACGTTACGCAAATAGTCTAGGAATTAACAAGTTATAACCAAAATAAAATATTGGGGATGCCTGACAGCATGAAATCATTTCTGCTCATAAAATTTTTTTTATAACGTGTTTGAAAAAACCTTACGTACAGAAATAGCCTACCATGTAAACTCCAAATTGATTGGAGCGCAACAAATATAAGACTAAACACGATTGGTCGGACTATAAATACTATATTTGGTTGTTAGGGGAGACGTAGGAAGTTAAAATTTTTTCAAACCCTTGTCGAAACGTGGCTCCATTGGCCAGACTCGCTGATATACTCACTTAGGAGCGTTAGTTCGAGACCACTAGTTCAAATAAGCTTGATAAAGCAACAGTGCGTTGAAGCCAGCTCACATTTTTGCTAAAAAAAAAGCCTGGAACATAAGCAGATGGGAATTTGTGCCAGTATTTGTGCCAGAATTCATTGCTAATCAACGTATCTGTGTTTGTTTCCATGAATTGTGGTAAGCTTGAAACATTCAGTATCTTTTAATGAAAATTGAATGTGAATTGTTAATTTATGCCTGTATATATGTGTAGTTCAGTAGCAAACATGATGTAAAGCCTATAATGCTCCAGCCTGAACAGAAGGTGTCGGAGGAAAGTAAAACTGCATGGAATGGCCAAACAGTACACTGACACCTAGATTATTGATTAGATAGAAATAATGCTGGAAGTGCAGAGGCGTAGTAACCATTAAGGAGGTTAATGCTGGTATAAAGTATTTCAGATGAAGCTGACAGTTGGCCTAACGCTCTGAACTCAATGTTTGTGATGTATTGTGCTCAGTGTAAAAAGAGAGTATCAATTAGTTATGAAGTAGAAGGTACATCCTTCTTGTTTTCAGGGACCGTGGTCTTGATGGTATTGAGCAGCACCTGGTCAGAGCTTTGCTGAATCCAGAGTCGGACAGCATACTCCTTGGTCCATTTAGCTATCAGTGAGGTGTCTCCAGAGCACAGGGGAGAAATCGAGCAGAGGAGTCTTTTCCTGCCGCCATCACGCAAGATAAGCTGATGTGGCCAGCTGAGCTCAAAATTATGTACCCCATCTTAAAATAACATTGTAACATAAACTTAAGAGGGGAAGTAAATTGTTTTAATAACAGGAACTGAGAACATCTCCAATACTAGCTCCCATAAAGACAAACTATTGAAGTCATGATGACAAATACCAACAGAGCTTGAACAAAACAAAACCAGTATTACCTCATATTACTACTACACAACTGACACACATAGGATACTTTTAATAATATATGTCACTACAATATTCATATTGAGAAATTCTGTACATATAACTTGTAATTAAAATTGATTGTGATTCCTGGTTCCCTTTGTATTTGAATCAGGACACATATTCATTCATAACAGCAATGAATACATATTGTTATTTGAAAAGTTATCAGTGACTCCTTTAAGATATCCTTTAGAGTGTTATATGTATGTGAGTGTCACAGTGTTGTCAAGTGTGGTGGAATAAATTAAATTGTTTATCTGTCTGTTGTTGTTATGACTTACACTTCATCATACACATACCCTAGACATACAACGTAGTCATCACACTATTCCAGAATAATTCTGACTGAGATATATATATATGTGGCAGCAAGTAAGGTTATCTATAATACACTACTCTTATTAGATATAGATACCTTCACAGCTGATCTCAGTCAGTACACTAAGTCCCCTATAAATATTTATAACATCCCACTTCACCACAGTGATGAAGTTCCCTGCCTTTCTATTTAAAAAAGAAATCCCTTCTAAAGTCTTACGAAGCATCAAAAATTGATGACAAATGGAATATTTCGGTCCAGTGTTCAGTAACGATTCCTCAAAGCCCAGTTATGTCACCAAAAACTCTAAAATCTACATTATTATTCAACTTGACGCTAATAAATATGCTGGAGCCTCCATTTTGAAAATCTGTTTGGAGAAATAACAAAATTCTCCTGTGCAAAAATGG